>WBNO01034418.1:0-11745 GCA_013400575.1 Peucedramus taeniatus
TAAAATTTATTTTTAAACTAACATTGTGGAATTCCAAAACAGCAGGAAAAAATAAAATCCCGTGTGGGTGAGAGGGTGAAGGAAAAATTAAAATAAAAGCAATTATAGAATCTACTCATCTCTAATTATCTGATTGTCACAAATTACAGATTTCTTTACAGTTGCAGCCTTTTCATTGACCAAAACCCAAAAGATTATAATATGTAATTACAGCATATTGCAATATTATCTAAATTCTGACTTTGCTTGGATACCTTTAGTGGCTGATAAAAGGACTTTAGTATAATTTTTACAAGTTAGCAATTAGTATTATGCATGTACTTAAGTCTCAGATAGATATATTTCAACCACTAATTGTATAATAATGAACATTATTATACAATTAGGATATTAGCACATTAGTAAAGGTAATAATGGTCAAATATGTGTGATTAAGGAAAACTCTTCCATTTATAGCGAAAGGAAAAAATATCTGGATTTAATCTGTTTCAACAGGAAATTCAACATAATTTAGTCTTTAGAAAATCAATGAATTTTTTTGACATTTTTAAATCTAATTTTAAAAAAGTGGTTAAGAGTATGTAAGGATGCATAATATGCTGAATGGAATACAGTATGATCACACATTAAAAATTCTTGCATCTCTTTTTAAATCTTCATACATTCAAGAGAATCTGTCATTCTTCATTCAAAATAAGCAATAAAAACTGGACAGTAACTTTCATGTTTTCCTCATTCTTTGAACAATTTTCTAGATAAGAATGGTAATCATTTTAAGTCAAGTCATCTCCTGTTTGACATTAAAAATATGATATATTTATATCTGTAAATTATTTTCATTTAAAAATGAAGACCTGCTTTGTCTTCTTTTGACAGCAGGAATCAATTTCCTAAAAAAAAAAAAAAATTCATTCATTTTCAAAAATTAATCTTTGGAAAGCTTAAAATGTCACCTCATCCAGATTATGTCTATAAATTTTTACTTTTAGGCTGATTCTTCACCTGCAGAGAGTAATTTTCTGCAGAGATCCTTCATCAAAACTATTTTTTCTGAGACTTAAGGAAAGCTGGTTCTTATCATCTGCATAAGCTCTGCCACTGGGAGAATAAAACAAAAGATCTGTCAGACATAAAAGCTCCCAGCTCCTAGAGAATATAAGGCAGTATAAGTGAGTAAACCTACATAAGATATTCATATGTGAAGACTCTGTTAAATAACAGAGGAAAAAAATCTCTCTGTCATCGTTACAAGTTCCAATCTTGTAATTACAACCCCAGCTGCAAAAAAACCCAAATGACTTCCTAATTATCCAATACTTTCTCGAATTCTCTTGGATGTTAGACTGCCAATTGCTCTACTATTAGAATATCTGGCTACTTATAGAGAAACGTCAAAACATCATGGCACTTCCTCATTTTCTTCCAAAGGTTAGGTAGAAAGTTTTTTCTTAAATGTCTCAAGAGAGATTCTTGCTATTGGACCAGAAAACACTCTTGTACAAAAGGCATAATGGGAAAAGGACTTTGTAGGAGGTAAGATATGATGTAAACTGAGTGACTGGCAATACTTATGAATAAACGATAAACCTATGTTAACTATGATTAAAATAAAATATTTTAAGATTTCAACCTTCATATATGCAAATAGTGAAAAACCCCACTCTTTTACAATGGAACTTTGTTTTAGACATCCTCTAAGTCACTCATTTGAACAATTGTTAATGATTCTGTACTACTACTACTGCTTATAATAAATCCCACAAACAGACATCAACACCTCAAAATAAACCAATTATGTACAAGCTTTAGGTATTTTTTTTCCTGAATATACAATAAATTTTTGCACAAAATCAAATCTCAAAACCCAATTTCTGTTCAGCTTTTCTATTTGTTTTGGACAGTTAAGGACAAAATATGGCACTTTCCTTTTGCTACAGAAACAGTAATTCTTTATTTCGATGTTTTACTGCAGTGGAGGACTCCTGACATGCTATTAGATTAGTAAGGAAAGTGAAAGAGATATCTAAAACAGGAGTAGGTTGAATACCTGACCATACAGTGGTTAGAATGGATCAATGAGAGCACATATCAAAGGTTGTTCATTTTCCCAGACAATGCAAATCCAAAGGTCATTTCACCTGAAAAAAGTCAAATTCTTAATACACTATATCTTGAAGGAAAAACCTGCAATTTAAACAGTACATGCGATAACTAAACTTCAGAAAATGAAACAAAGAAGGGGTTTTAAAAGTTTGAAAGCAATTCAAATTTAATTTGAAATGGACTGAGGAGCCTTTTAAATTTTATCTTTACATGTTCTTTTAACTTGTAAGAATCCCTTTGAGGACTGGTTTAATCTGCATAAGTACATTATGTGCTTTCACAAGTCTTTCATAATTTGCACTCCAAATGCTTCAAAATCCTGGTTTCAATGGTCTTTTTGGGTGAGTTTTTAGGGTTGTGGTTTTTTTTCTTTTTTTTTAAAATCCATGTTACAGTTATGAAATGTAATGAATAAATTTCTCTCGGGAAAGTGATGAAGGGCAATTAGGACACCAGAAATTGAATCAGTATAGGAAGTTAAATGTCGAAGGCCTAGGTTTCAAAAATGCATTAGAAAATAGTTACATTCCAAATACACTTAAAATTATATTTTTAATTATAAAATTCTCAGAGATTCATGTTGTCCTCTACCAATGTCATTGTTGATGCAATCATATCCACAATACCTGGTGTAAATTCAGTTTTATCTTCCACTCTGCTAATAGAAAGTGCTAGCTTTATTACTTCAACCACAGTGATTTAGACCAGTTTCATATATATTCTACAGTAACATAAACTGTCTCTAAGAGAAGGAGAAGCAATTATGAAATATTTTCTCATTTATTTTTCTCCTTATAGAAAGCTCACCGACAATTCACAGAGATGTAGGGTGATGGTGTCTTACAGTGTATCAGCTGCTCCACTGATCATGCCAGTATGATTCAAGACTTTTGGTGTCAAACCCATCAATTCAACTTGGGTAATTAACTTTGCTCCCACAGATGTTTAAGGTGCCTATGGGTTAATTAACTTGGGGTAGCATTCATCAGGTAAACACCCACAAAGAATAATCTGCCTACACTGACATTCACTACGTATTATTCTGACACTTCTAAGAGACTGTGAAAAGAGCTTCCTGAAACTGTTGGAAAAGGCATTCTTTCTACATTAACTTCATTCATAAAAAAAAAAAAAAAAAAAAACCAAAAAAAAAAAACCACCAACAAACAAACAACCAAAAACCAACAGATTATGCAATGGTTCTTTCTTATTGTTTTTGACCAAAATCAGGCTAATTTCACTCAACAATGAGAGTTTTGGTCCAAATATCCAAAATTACAGAGCAACCTGAATCACTAGACCCCAAACTGCCTCTGCTACTGCACCCCTGCAGGATGTTGTTCAAAAAACTGTTACCTGGAAGGCTGGATAGATTAAAACTATTTTTTTTTTTTAACTCAAATCTAGATCTGTTTTCATGCTTATGCTTGGAAAGAATATAATCTTTTTCTAACTCACTTCTCTCAACTGCTTATGCAGTTTATAGACCAAGATGTTGGCAGTGACTCCACATTGCATATTTTCTATCTACTCCTGGAATTCAAACCATCTCAGAGATGACTGGGGACTTGTCAGTACATGCACTGTTTGCTCCCTAGGAGCAGCAAAGACACAATGTAGCCATTAATTGTATTTTACAATCCTGGGGGGGAAAAAGAAAAATAGGCACTAAGAAAGACTGACATGTACAGTGGGATTTGCTTAGACTATTTTTCCCCCTCTTAAAAAGTCCTGAGTTATTGATGCTATGCTATTAAAAAAATCAATTTGACTGTAAAAGTCTACCCCTTAACCAAGGATGACTGAATGAAAAAACTGCAGAGTAAAACACCAAATAACTGACTGGTACTCAAGTACTTACTGAGTTCATTTATGTCTTTTCATTTCTAAGAGCCACTTAATTTCCTAACCCTGAGCAAAGAACTTCTCTAGAAAACAGGAAAAAAACCAACCCATATACATTTTCTCCAAGAGATATTTTAAAAGGTATTCCACCTTTCCTTTGGTTTTGAAGAGCTTCTTTCAACTACATCAGACTGCATGATTTCCTATTAAGACTTCTAAGAAAACTTTACAGATATATTTAGTCCTATTGATTTTTTGCAACATTAAAGACCATAGACATGGTATCAGTCAGTGATTCAAAAGCACTGAAAGTTCTTCAGGCCAACAAGTAATAGTAAACATAAATAAAAATTAATAGATGCAGATGCTTGAAGTTATTTCTCTTTCTGCCTGCACTGGTAGAGATATTTTAAGGCATCTCAAGAGTCAATTTAGTAGTGAAAGAGTTACAAACTCAACAATAGCTTAAACCCTTATAAATCCTCAGGTTATGAACAATGTGGCTACCAGATTGAAGAGCTTTTCCCACTGCTTGCCAAAGCATGTAATGCAAAGCCACTTCAATTAAGAGAGATTTCTTGGGAGCAGTTCTGCAATGATCTCCATCAAGATGTTACTGCCTTAAAGCAGAGAGGAGGCTGTGGCTTCCCCAGGCTCTGGTTCACTCACATCCTTGCTATGACACATGCAAACACACCAGGTGTACTCAAGGTGCAATAGCTGACATCTGTCAGCTGTCCAGCCTGTTTGGCTGAGTTCCCCTGAACTGTCTTGAACCTGTCAGAGCTGCTGCACACGTGTACTGGGCTGCACAAAATCAGATGCAATTCGACCATTTGCTGAGGTCACAGCTGGTACTCACACTAGTTTGGGGACAGCTTCAACAAATGCTATAGGCACATTTGCTATGTCTAATCACCCCTAGGAAGAAATTAGCTGGCAGTAAAGCAAACTAATGCAGTGTCCTTTATTTGATCTTCAGCTTTCTGGAGATACAGAAAATCAATTGAGTTGCAGTGCGGCAATTGTAGGCCTGAGCATAAATGTTCCTTGCCATAAGAGAAATCACTCATCAAGCACACTTCTTTGTTTCAACAAGCTGTAACAATACATTTTCAAGTATTTAATGCAATTTTACTTCATTCACATAAATAGACAAAGGGAGCTGCTTTCCATTCCGCTCTTCATGACACCCTCTCTCTCTGAATACAAGTATCAGAATCATAAGTTAAACATTCAGAGTGGTTTTTCTTAAGCCAGCTCTGCTGGCATCCATTTTTGTAATGATTTAAATGATTCAAAACCTATTTTTCAGAAAAAAATGTACTCACTTAGCATATCAGCCACAACATGTTATGTTCTCTGAGACCACACATTACAGTTTTGTATGTGCATTTCAAGGCAATCTTATAAAAAGCAAATCACACATACACAACTTGGAAAAGTTTAGAGACACGATGGATCCCAAATGCAGTGGATGACTTCTTCACAAAGCAAATCAAATCCTTGCTGTGAATCTTGGAGTAAGAATGAACGCCAAAAGCTCCCACACATGCTATGGACCTGCACTGCCAATCCCATTCTCTAGTGTGTGAGCTGAAACATAGAAGAGAGAATACCACGATTACATTCTCCACTTTGTAAGCAGAACCTAACATAAAAATTAGACATGGGTTTTGAAAAACTCCAAAACAAGTAGACTCAATACATCAGATTTCCACACCCCCTCCAAATCATAAAATATCCAGCTGAAACTGAATACTCTTTTACGTATTTAAGCAGTTTGATATGCAAACTCTTTTTTGGTGGGGAAATAAACTACGCGCTTAAAAGCAGTAGATTCAAAACAACCCAGATACAGTCCAAACAAATAAAGAAAGCCACAACTATTGAAACCATAAAAGTCTGTCTTCGTTAGTTATTTAAACATTGTTCGGATAAGATTTTGCATGAGCATGGCAGAATATAATATTAGTATTTAACACTAAATTTCACAATCATTTAGGGATTCATTGTGTCTTTAGAATTCTCACCATCACAGAAAATCAGAAATAAAATTTTTCAGACTCTTCAAAGACTGTAAATAGCATGATACATTTTTGTTGCTGCAATTTTGCTGTCAAGTCTTTTGGGTTTTAGTCCCTAAAAGTCAATATCTGAAATTTTAAACCCCTCAAGCTTCAACTCCATTGTGGCTTTTCATACAGAATTAATATCAACCTTGACTTAAGTATTAGAAAATTACAGCATCTTTCAATCACAGTATAATTTAAAAAAATCTTCAAATTAATTGAGCATCAATTCAGAGCAAATCTCTTTCACTGTGAACCCAGTGACAGAATTCTTCACACTAAAAAGTGGTCTGAAAGCAACTATTAAAGGGATTTTAATGGAACCTAATGTCATCTACAATTCAATTTAGAAAATGAGCTACATTTTAGCAAACAACCCTTTAGACAAGCAATATAGTTGCAGAAATTTTGAGTCCAAGTTCTAATTATGCCTAATTTATTTCAAAGGGTTTATAGTTATAAATGCAGATCTACAATATTGTAATGTCTTAGTATGTGTAACTGACTGAATTAATATTTCTTGCTTAACACAAACCTACCATTCAAAATACAATTTCCAGAAGTTACACAGTTCTTAGCGTTTCTGCATAGTCCCCCTTGGAAACAGATTTGATAATAATTTATGAATTCTTATATGGCATGGTTCCATGGTTTAACCCCAGCCAGCAGCCAAGGCCCACACAGTTGCTAACTCACTCCCCCACCAGCAGGACTGGGGAGAGAACTAGAAGGGTAAAACCTGGAAAAGTCAAGAGCTGATATAAAGACAGTTTTAAAGGGAAAGTAAATTTGTAAACAGAAGCAAAGCAAAGCAGGTAATTGAGTCGCCACTTTCCAAGAGCAGACATATGTTCAGTCATTTCCAGGAGACCAGAGTCCCATCACATATGATGGTGATTTAGGAAAACAAATGTTATCACTCCAAACATTTCCCTCTTCCTCCTTTTTCCCCCACTTTATAAATACTAAGCATGATGCCACATGGTCTGGAATATGCCGTTGGTCAGTTTGGGTCACCTGTCTCAGCTTGTGTCTTCTGCAAGCATGGCACATAAAAAGCAGAAAAGGCCCCAACTCTGTGCAATCCCTGCTCAGCAATAACAAAAACATCTCTGTGTTATCAGTTCTGTGTTCAGCACAAATCCAAAACACAGCCCCATAGTGGCCACTAGGAAGAAAATTAACTCTGCCCTAGCTGAAAACAGTGTGTGTGGTTAGATTTATACAAGGAGATACATCTAGGATTGATCCAATCTTTGGTGTAAGTCTGAGTCTTTCAGGGTGTTTAAGGAGAGTGCAAACACAAATAGCAGAACTGTGACACTTCTCTAAGTGGAGAGTATTCCACACTCCAGTGGAACTAGAGATATGACCCCAACACATTAAAAATAATAAGGAAATGGTCTTCCAGACTTTATAGTGATATAAAATAATTCTAAGTCAACAGCTGGTAGTCCTTATTCTGGTTTTGAAAAGCTCCTAGGAGGTGTTATATTTCAAGGCTTAGTACACTAATGAAATTATTAAACCCACTAAAAAAAAGTGTAAATTTATTTACTATAAGTAACAAAGACCAGTATAAATAATTGCTGCATGTATTTCCTTTTTAGGTTTGATATTGTAGCCATTGATATAAATGTTATGAAAAGAAAATGAGACATTCCAGACAATGTAGGGATAATAATTTTTAAAATCAATCATAAAAAAACATTTTCCACATCATCTAAGGAGTTATATAGTAAAATTTGTGTAGGAAAAAAATTTTAATTAGTTTTGTTTGTTTTTAAATCAGCTCATTATTTGTTATCTGCACAGAGGCAGGATGACTTGCTTCCTCTGTAAGATCTTTTGAGCTTTGTGTTTTCCTTAGCAAACATCTGAATTTTTTTATCTTTCGAATGTAGCTCTTGAAAGCATAAAGGATGGGTCTATTTGTCAGAACATTTATCCTAAGGTGAGCAGCTCTGTTTCAAATCTGTTTTCACCTGAGATGCTTCATGCTTTTGACAACAGTTCCCTAAACATCATCTAATTTGAGCCAGAGTCACGCTCCACTGCCCTTGGGGAATAGAAGTAACTGTGCAGAAAAGAGCACAAGCTTCAGTGCATCATGGAAAAAGAAGGATGGCTGTGAAGACATAGGAGCTGAGTAGTTAATGCTGATACCCCATTCACCCAGGAGTAAAGTTGTTGACTCCAGAACTTTCACTTATTCTCAGCAATTTACCTGATCTACCATGGCTTAAGAAACAAGCAGCTGCCACTTACAAAATGTGAGAGCTCTTTAAACAAGATGTCAGGTTTTTAGCTTATAGGACTTGGGGAAACAAAAGGAATGTTTTTGTTCCTTCCTCCCCCATTCAAAAGGATTTCTTGGGAATTTGGAGTGGTCACAGTTGACTGGGAACTGAATAACATCCCAGTTTTCAAAAGGGCAAGAAGGATGACCCAGGAAATTACAGGCTTGTCAGTTTCATTTCAGTGCCTGGTTAAGTCATGGAGAAGATGATTCTGGGAGATATTGAGAAACAGCTGAAGGAAAACACAGCCAGTACAGCTTCACAAGGAGAAAGTCCTGCTTGTCAAATTTGATCTACTCTTCTGAAAAAGTAACCCACCTAGTTGATCAAGGAAAGCCAGTTGATGCAATCTGTTTGGATTTCAGGAAAGCTTTTTGTGCCATCTCTCGGAGGATATTTCAGGACAAAATATCCAGACCATAGGTGGATAAACACAGCATCTGATAGGTGTTCAAGTGGATTATGGGTCAGCCATGAAGGTTATAGTGAACGATGTAACATCAGGGGGGGACCTGTCAGTAGTGGTGTTCTGCAAGGCTCCATCCTCAGCCCCGTGCTCTTCAACATCTTTGTTAATGACTTGCACACAGGACTCCAAAGAATACTAAGCAAGATTTCAGATGATCCAGAAATGGAGGCCTTTGACTCCCTTGAAGGCAGAGAGGTCCTCCAGGGAAACCTTGAAAAAATAGAGGGCTAGGCAATTCTCAGTTGTATGAAGTTTAACAAGGGCAAGTGACCAGTTCTGCACTTGGGATGGGGCAGCCATCTGGATTTACAGACTGGGGAATGAGATGCTGGAAAGCAGTGCCACAGAAAGGGACCTGGGGGTCCTGGTCAATGGCAAGTTGAACATGAGCCAGCAGTGCCCTGGCAGCCATGAGAGCCAAGTGTGTCCTGAAGGGCTTCAAGCACAGCATCACCAACTGAGCAAGGGAGGGGATTGTCCTGCTCTGCTCTGCACTGGGGTGGCCTCACCTTGAGTGCTGGGGGCAGTTTTGGTGCCACAATATAAAAAATGCATTAAACTATTAGAGAGAATACAAAGGACAACAACAAAGATGCTGAAGGGCTTTGAGGGGAAGCTGAATAAGGAGTGGCTGAGGTCGCTTGGTCTGTTCAGCCTGGAGAAGAGGAGATTGAGGGGAGACCTCATTGCAGTCTACAACTTCCTCATGAGGGGAAGAGGATGGGGAGACACTGAAAACCAGTGATAGGACCCAAGGGAATACCCTGAACTTTTATCAGATGAGATTTAAGTTGGATATTAGGAAAAACCTTCTTTACCCAGAGGCTTTTTGGGTGCTGGAATAGGCTCCCCAGGGAAGTGGCCACAGCACCAAGCCTGACAGAGTTCAAGAAGTATTTGGACAATGTTCTCAGGAACAAGGTGTGACCCTTGGGGTGTTCCTCTGCAGGGCCAGTAGGTGGACTTTATTTTTTTGAGTGACTTTCATCTCAGAATATTCTGTGATTCTGTGAATTGCTGCTGTTTAGTCTTGGCAATGATTGAAGTTCCTTAGTTTTATGTGAGTAGAATTAAGAACAAATAAAACCCAAACAAACAAAAAAGTACAGTATAAATTTAATTTTTTATGAAAAACTGAGGCGTTCAAAAAATACTGTGTTGAGTCACTGCTTCATATTATCACCATCAACAAAACTTTCATTTGCTTGGACTATTCTGATTAACAGAAAAATGAGCAGAAGAGCATTGTTACTGCTGTCATCTTTTCTATTAAACTGAAGAGTACAGTTTCCATATTATTGGGATACAATTTCATACATACATCAATATTTGTATTGCCTGTGCTGAGCACTTATAGTTCATTTCTGGCCAGTCATTCTTCTACATTGCAGGAGTCCATTGTATCACTTTTCTGCAAAATAAGATAAATCAGACTGTTGTTGAAAAGACCACATGCAATGCAGTCTTTTGTACTGGATCAAAAAGTGTCAACTAATAGGTACAAACCAGGAAGATTTCACTCATTTGTCTTATTAAGGGAAGTTAAAAATAGCTATTCATCATCATAGCTATATGTTCAGCCGTATCCTAGTGTATTATATTTCTAGTTCCTGACTGTGCTAACAGAACTTCAATGCAATCAACAAGACATATGGAGGAAAGACTGAACAGTGCTTCAGCCATCCATCATGATTCTGCAGGTCCTGCTGAATCACAGAAAGCAAAGAGCCCAGAATCTTGAACACCCAGCGTTGTTGGAGGACATATGTGCTTTCACTGAAAGTGCTGCTTTCTGTTAGAAATAGAAATGAGTTCACAGGCTTCCATGTTCCTTTCAAACTACAGAAACAGAAGATTCTGGAATAGTTTAATACTTTTCCTGTTGGATTTCAAATGGTCAGAAGAAGCAAAAAGATATTTTTACAGTCAATTATGAACAGGACACTGCATAGTATATGCTGACCCTTACTTACCTATAAGTAAAAACATAATCTACAAATATGAAAGAACTAGGGATGCAAATAACCAGGTGAAGAATCTCCTTTTCCTGAAAATAAAGTAAAAGTTAAAAAAAAAAAAGGGGTTATTAGTCACAAATGAACAAATACCCATCCTATGATTTTGTTTGCTAGATAATGGTATCAGTTACAGTGTGTAAAACTTTATAAGACCCCCAACATTCTAAGAAGCATGTCTAGGACTGAAAAACCAAGCAACAAAACAAAACCACTTTTAGGTAGAATTCCACCTGCCACCTCACCTACAATTGCACTGCTTGTATAGATCTTTCTTGGAGAAGCAGCATACCTCATGGTTTTGGGGAAAATAATAACCCCTACGATGTGCACAGCTGCAGTGCAGCACATACTGTGATGTTAGTTAGAAGCTTTCTGAATGCCAAGAAAAAGATTCTAAATATAGCCAGCTCTGCAGGTTATACAGAATGTCTTTTGTCTCTGCACACCTGCATAGGCCAGGGCAGGATTTTATCTTGGCAGGGCATCTTGGACTGGTATGTACAGCCTCATGATAAGTGATAACATTTTAAATAAAGCAACACTAAGAAATCAAAGGACAACAACATATCCTACAAAGTTGTTAATATGCTTAATGCCTAATACTCATTGGCACTTATGATGTCATTAGTCTTCACAACTTGCTATCCTGAGATATGTCTCCCCATCCTTGAAACACAAAGCAAGAATCCCCAAGGCAGCATAGAGACATTCATAACTCTCTACATCACCAAAAACCAGGAAATTTATTATTTAGGGCCTCGCAACAGTTTCAATATGTTAATGGGACTGTACCAGAGCCCAAGGAATTCATAGCTTAGCATAATTAAACATTTCTGTGACTCACAAAGACCACATGAGCACAGAAATGACACATCCTTCTTGCAAACTAAGGAAAAGAGAAAACTTGTATCAACCAGGGAATTTTTTTTTTTTTTTTT
>WBNO01034428.1:0-39470 GCA_013400575.1 Peucedramus taeniatus
AAGGAAGGAAGGAAGGAAAGGAAGGCATACCTAGCAGGTCTTGAACTGAAAAACACACTCAGATTAAAAAACTGTGATATTTTGTCAGAGGAAGGAATTAATTTAGGCTCACATGATCCACAGGGGAGATCAGCTTTAGTTCTTAACAACTTTTCATAAACCTCTGATTATTTTACAGTCTCCCAGGCTGAGCTCAGACTATATTTTTTGTAAACACAATCCAAAAGACATCTTTAGGCCAGTTGCTGTCATAGACAAATTAGGGCATATTAAGATTTTATTCAAACGCAAATGTGGCCCTGCTCTTAAATGCCTTTCAGCCTCCTAGCCCTAGCAAACAGCAGCTCATTAATCCTCACTGCATTTCTTACAAATGAAATGTTGTCTAAGAGATTATGTAACTCACATAATTCCATACAAAAAGTCTATATCAGAGATAAAATGGGAAGTCAAGTTTCCATTACCCCTGCTATGCAATGGGAAAGCTGGAGCATTTTCCCCTAATTCTAAATGTAATTATAGCTTTACTTGTATTATAGTATCACCTTTAATTATAAATGTTTCATTATAAATGAAACATATAAATAGAGCACTTTTAATCTAAATTTTTCACAGAAATAACTCTATCAATATCTGAATGAAATAAAAAGGGGGAAATAAAATTAATGGAGCTTTTGAAATTTTTTAAAATAAGTACTAACTTTGAAATTGATAACAAAATTAGCAAAAAACATTTTAATCAAAGTGTTATGCATTACCTACAGTTAAATATATATTTTTCTTCTTCTTCTTTTTTATTTATGAAAGAGATTTTTTTGGTTTATTTTTTGTTCCATTTAAAAATATGACTAAATTAAAAGTCTCAAAGTTTGCCATGTAAAGGAAAAATTATTTCCTGTCAAGCTTAATAACTATCCATTAGACTCAGAATGGTTAAAAATTTTTCACATTTTGACATGAAAAGACCTATTGTTGTGGGTCTCTAGCAGAAATTCATGGACTGGTAATTTCTGAAATTGAAATATATAGTATGCAATTAATATAATTATTATAGAAATCTATAGAGTAAAAAAAGTGTATTGACCCAATTGTTGCTGTTGAATTAGTGTGTGGAGTGGAACAATTAAATAAATCATTTAACTTTCTCAACTATGATTCACATAAAGTAAAATAAACCCTATCAATAAATAAATATTTAGCAAGGATATAGGGATTTTAAAACACTGTTATCTAACATGTTGGTAGATATTCTAGCAGCGATTGCAGAAAAGTGAGTAAATAGTTCTTCAAAAGGCTCTCAACTTTAAAACAAAAACATCCAGTGGGCATTGTAATGCTATCTTAAACAGCAACTCTTTTTTGTTTTTCTCAAACTTTCATCATCAGTCTACAATCTGCAACAGCATATTTTTAAGACTCTGTGAGGAAATTGGTGCTGAGGTTAAAAATACATAGATAGACAGATATTTCTGAAAGTTGCCATCTTGCTTTTTTCTGCACTCATCAGTCACCGTTCATTGGCAAGTTGTTCATATAGTGTATGAAAAGACATCGAGCTTAAACATTTTATGGGGGATTTTCTGCCCATTAATTTATTTGAAACTGCAAGTTTCTCTGTTGTGGGAAAAATTGATTAATATAGGTTTGCACATATTATTTAATGTATATGATATAATTTAGTGTATTCTTTGTCTGACATCTACAAAGAGAAAATGATCTTGCAACATCTCAGTTTAGTTATTTTTTTGTATTCAGTGATGTGTCTTATTTGGGTAATCTTGGACTACTGGATAACACTAGCAATCAAGTGTTCCTGTAAGTATATAAATTTAAAAACAACACTGTTTGTTCTTGAAAAATCTAATCAGTTCTATGAAACTCTTTTTTTTCTTTACCCTAAAAAGCACTGTAGAATAAAGCAATTTTCTTTTGGGACAGGAAGTTCATCCAAGATAAGTTATCCTGTTAATGATCAGTACAAAACAGCAGTGGATATGAATCAGTGAATTAAATCTTATTAATTCTAAGAGCTTTTCTTGCAATAACACTTACACTGCAATTCTTAATGCATAATCCAAAAGAAATAGAATAATTGAATTGGCTTAGAGTGTCAGATATCTTGAAACTATCTAACCATCACTAGCACTGTCAAGTTTTTGAAATTCAAGAAGGTGTCTGATTTCCCTTGGGATAAAAATTTTAAAAATATGTTTGCCTGCTGATTTTTATTAATTGCTTTTGTGTTTGAGAACAGTTTCCAATGTAGTGTTTATAACCTGGTTTCACAAATTGGAAATCACAAATGTACATATTGCTCACATGAATATATTTATACATTAAAAAGGAAAAAAAGGATCAAGTGTTTTAATTTGATAGCTATACTTATTACATATTCAAAGAAAATTATGTGAAGCAGATGTCTGCCATATGCAGACAATGCACTTCAGTTCACTCACGGAGTGTTTTTTTTTTAACGATTTTTTTTTTTTTTCTTTGCAGTAAGTCACTATTGAATGGTTATACTAAACCAATTTTTTTTGTCTTTTCAACAGCTCAGGGAGAAATTAAAAAAAATAAAATATATGACAAAATGTAAATTTTTATCTCCATGTGAAAGTCCAAAAAACTGGTTAGCAATTCCCACTTAACTATTTAGGTGCCTAACAGCCTGCAGACAAACAAATTGTACCAGAAAAAAATGTTAATGCTCAAAGTTTGACAATATACTTACTCAGAGGATCTGTCATCTTGGCTGAACCAAGCAGCTCAGGGCGTCATCCAACCTCCGGTTGCTCAGGATTTACAGATCCAATGTCACTGGCTTCAGGTCCCAAAGGAGCTAAACTGATAAGAAAAGTCTTTGTACATTTAGTACTTTCTAGAAGCCTAAATAATCACAATTATTTTTATTAAAAACCCTGGAAGAAGGGTTGCTGCTACCTCTTCAACAGCAGCCTAGAGGATGCCACAGACGGCCACCTTGAACTACAGAGCTAAAGCATTTGCTGCAAAGATCTGCTGTAACCGTCGTGTTTCACAAAGGTGGAACAGAGACATTTCCCATGTTTCCTTCAAACCTGTGCCAGACTTCAGTTAAGTAAAATTCAATGCATAGGTTTGAAGCCTAGAGGGTAGTCTAATTCTTTGTAAACTTCTGTCAACACAAAGAGCACTCACTGTGCCCATCTCTTGTGGGTTCTGAGTTTCAGTTCTACATACCCAGATTCATCTAGGTTATTATTGCTGGGCAGCTCTCAGCTTTTAGGCATTGAAATAGAAAATAAGTGATTAAAAATAGTAATTTATGGTAGGTAACTACCAGTAAGATAGGGCTTTTTAAAATATGCATACCTTTAACAGGGTAGTTCTTGGTCAAAAGTCAGAAAGAAACATATATAGCAGTGGAAGAGGTAGAACCTCTCATGCAGTATTTCTTGATGTATTTCAAAATTGTGAAAATCTGTTTTATATAGCATAAACATAAATGGAGCACCATTTACACAGGTTAATCACATGAACAGTGCTGCTTCAAATGTCCATTTCCTATACTTTTACTTTTTTATTAATATTGCATTCAAGATATGCAGTAGAAAACAAAATGGTCATGAAATGAGCTAGTGAAATAGTCATACATGGATATCTGTGGGAAATAGACTTGTAGTACATCATGTCAGATAATCTGTGGATCAGTCTCCACATTGTAGATATCTAGAGCTGAGCCAGTCTTACAGACTCTTTTCTTAGCCCATGAAGAGAAAAAGGCCTATTTACAGTCAGATACTTTTCGTCTTGCTGCTGATGTCTAAACTGAGGCAGAAGTACTGCAATGCAAAAACACCCTTCTTCTTATGAGCAACTCTAATTTAAATCATCCTGGAATGATAAGATCATTGCAGATAAGTATAAGCCCAGTCATCTGATTTGTCTCACAGATATGGACATATTAGTTTCTTCCATGTAAAAGTCTTTGTAATGACCTGATGCAATTTAATCCTCTCATTACAAAAAAGATACCTTCTACAGACAGCTTGTAACAAAAGAATGAGGTGGAAATAGTACAGTGTTTTCACCCACAAATCCAAGGAGCTTTTTTCCTGTGTCATCTTTTATTTGTCCAAATCTAAAATTAAAATACTATGAACACTAATTGTTTACTGTTGCACTGAGATTTTAAGGTCTTTCAAGCTACCCTCTACTATAGACAGATAATACTGTTCAGTATGTTTTTCTCTCTCAGTGTTTAGCAACTCAGGACATTGGCTGGTAAACTTGGGAGTGCTTTGTCTGACAACTCAATATTTGTCTTAGGTTGGAATGTGTATGTGTATTCTATTCCTATCTGTTGGAGGTGTGGCAGTTATCTTCTGTTAATTGGGCAGTTTTCTTTATCTCTTCCACAAACAATCCTCCCTCTGGGGAGATATCTTCTGTTAATGGGCCATTGAGTCTCACTGCATGACTGATAAAATTACATCATCCCATTGTTTGAACTATTGTATTTGTATTTTTAGTTTTTCTAGCAAAGAACTTACTCCTACTCCCATATCTTTGCCTGAGAGCCTTTTAATTTCAAAATTATAATAATTGGGAGGGAGGGGGTTTACATTTTCCATTTCAGAGGAGGCTCCTGCCTTCCTTAGCAGACACCTGTCTTTTCAAACCAAGACAATATTTCACATATTGTCATAAGCAGGCAAGCCTGATTGTGAGAAAACACCCTTCCAGCAGCTGTTGTCAACATAGAACATTATAAACATCTTTCCAGATCTGGAAAGACCCGGATTTGTTAAGAAGGCTCCTCACAGTGTCTTTCTTCTGGATTTTGCCTTCAGAAAGTTCTTTGACAACTAGTGAATAAAACATGTTTCTTGAAGCAGAAAATCCTTATCATCAGCATTTGTCCTGTTGGAATATTGCCACTGTAACCAGCAGAAAAGGAAGTTCTGAGGTTATCATGGAGACTAGGGATGGGAAGTATGCCCATATCCCATGTCTTGAGCTGTGAAGAGAAATAATGACATTTATTTAAAAAATTTTAAAAAAAAATGTATACAGTATATCAGTGTGACAGCATGACCAGCCCAAGCAGAATGAAGACTGGACCATTGAAATCCATTAATTTACACATGATTATGTTATTTAACCTGTAAACAAATGCTCATGTCATAAATGCTCCCCAGAGGTCACCTGCTCTTGTCTCTGCAAATCAAACACCGAGGCAAAAATTACTGTTAGCTTTGCTATCTTCATAGATATCAGTCATCACTGCCCTAAATCACACCATTTTCCCATTATATAATTGGATGCAGGACAAATAAATGCAATTTTCAAGGCTGAATCTAGTACTTAATTCCTGCTATGGCAAGGTCAAATAGTCAAACAACTGTGCATTGATGAATAGAAAATGATCTCTGTCTCATATGCTGACCACATCACAAAGCTGTTTAAAATTGGAAAAACATCTGAACAAATTAATATTGATTTTTTCATGTTCCTCTTAAAATCAAATATGCTCAGCATTTGCTGAGAGTACACTTGGGTAAAAAAAAAAAGAAAAACTAAAATTCCTAAGTAGATTTTTTTAAGGACTTTATTTCAGCTAATTTTGAAGGACCTGTTATAAAATAATGGGGAAAAGATCTAGTATTACATTATATACTCACAAAGAACTATAATTTCTTTCCTCATTCCATTGTCACTGAGGAATAACTTCATTAAATTATAAGTATTATAATTTGACTGGGTTAATCTGGTTAAATGTTGGTGACTGCAGTGTTAAAATCACCTGAGGTCCCTCACTGCTGGCAAATAATTGATCAGTGTGGAAACTAAGGTATAATTCACTTCTTTCTAAGCTAAATTTCTACATCTGGACAATGGACTTAAGACTATACTCCAGTGAATATGCTGATTAGACCTCTGTTATCTATAATGGGAAACTAAGCAACTAATTCCAAATGAAGGAATCTACATTAGGATACATAGGTTTGAGTGAAATGAACCCTACACACAAGTGAATCTGAATCCATATCTTTCCATGTCATTAGAAAATAATTTAAATAATTGCATTACAGTGCCCTCATATTACTGCCATATTTCATCATCTATATATTTTGTGTTACTGTTTTCAAAAAATACCTGAGGGAAGATAATATTATAAGCCAAATTTAAGCAGTCAAGCATAAAACTTTTGGAAACAGATCATTATTTAGTCACCTAAATACCATTTTAAGCATTAATTTAGTGATTAGCTCGCTGGCATCTTATGCAGTCAAGCCTGAAAACTGATCCTTTAATGCCAATGGACCAGCAAACTGACCCAGCCTTTTATATTTATGAAAAAATAAGTTAACTGATAGAAGCTCTGTGTTTTTAGAGGAACAGCAGTCAAGCCACCACACTGAGTAATTCTCTTTATTAATTCGTTTGACAAGCATGTCATCTAAAGTACCTGAGATTTTTTGTTACAGTACTTTTACAGAGGTCATTGAAAGCTGAAATACTCTGATTCTCTTTGGCCTTTTTTTTTTTTCTCTGATTTTTCTTTAATTGAATACAAATCCATTAGCTAGCAAGGGAATAGAGAACACAAAATATAGTCAGTATGCCCTGACTTTAAACATCTCTTAGGGATTGTCTTATCGTGTTCCAATGAAAAACTGTTTGGGTTTGAGGAAAAGAGACCTTCCACATAAACACCATCTTTCTCAAAGTTATACCTGAAAGGCTGATAATATTGATTCTGCAATGTGATGATGACAGATGCACACAGTCAAATTTCTCAGCATCCTGAGGATACTAGCAACCCTTTCTGGCCTAGTCCAGCCTCACCTGTGGACTCCCCTCCCACTGCCCCATCAACACTAAGAGTGGCTGTTCTTGCCCCCTGGATGGACATCTTGAACAAACACCCCAGTGCCTCCAGCTCCTCTCCAGTGCCCTTCTCCTTTTGGGAAAAGGCTCCCACTTGGCCCCTGGAGGGATCCCAGCTGCTACCCCAGCTTGGCCCCTGGAGAGATCCCAGCTGCTGCCAGCCCAAGTCTCTGTATGCCCATGTTCATCACCCATAGCACTGGGAATCCCTGGTGAGAACAGACCCCACACAGACTGAGTGGGGTTACCCTCAGCTTGACCCCCTGGTGGGGCAGCTTCTCCCTCAGCTCTCCATCACTCACAACTGAGTGAGTCCAAAATACAGAGACACTGTATTCTGTATATGTATACTCTGTCCAAAATACAGAGACACACTCCTCAACATCAGGCATGAATACTCCTCTGGATCTTTCAAACGATGCCATGTTTATTAATTTTGGCACAAAAATAATGTTTTTAATAATAAAAAAAAATGGCTTTGTTTCTGACATTTTCTGAAAGGAAAAACAGGCAAAAGAGCAATGGTCCATTTAACTATGTTTTGCTATTATTATGAAATTTGAATTCAGGATTCAGTTGTTGCTCATCAATCACAGCAACAGAATTCACAATAGTAAACCTTGTTTGTCACAGAAATAGCATCTATTCCAGATAAAATAGCTCAATTTTATGAGTAATTTTCACACTTCATTAATTGATTTTTGTCTGTTCGTAAATATGTCCACTTTTTAAAATAAAAAGTCTGTCAAAATTTCTTCTTAGGAAACTCAATTTAATTACTGGGCTTCCTTGATTAAAATTCCACATATCCATACTCTCAGCACTGACAAGCATGAAAAGATTTTTGCTATATATGTGATAAATACTTGCTTGCTGGTCTTTCTTATGGACCTGGAGAAGAGACACAAAAGAGAAAATCATTAGATAGTTGAACAATCATTTGATTAAATACAACTCTATTATTTTATCCAACCTCCCAGCCTTGCATGTCGGTATGTAATCTACCAAAATTCAGACAATACAGGTCAATATAATAGCCACCAGTATAAATAATACAGTTTTCCTGGCTCAAAAAAAAACAACAAAAAAAAAAAAAAAGTAACAGATTGCAGTAAGAAGGACAAAAAAGAAAGGGTAATTTGGTGCTAAGAAAGATGTTTCTGGGTGAAGATATCTCCCAATCTCCTGATCAGTCAAATCTAAGACCTTGTGTTATTGCAGACAACTAATTTATAATTGATTTTTCCTATTCTAAGAAGTAAAACATGCTATCAGGAAAAGAATTTGAGGTTGACTGCAACTAATTTTCTCTAGGATGGTCAGCCTGGCAAATAATTCTTCTGCAGAAATCATTAAATGTTTTGAAGGGGGGAAATTGGTGCCATTTAAAAGTAAGATCTGAAAAGCAGCCATACAGAACACTCAGTATAGCAGGCCAGAAGAGGAAGGACCACAAAATAAAGGGAAAAGAACTCTTTCCCTAAGCTAAGGATTTTCTGCTTCTCCATTCAAAACCTGGAGTAAGAATCAAATATATAAAACATGTAGGAAAACATGGGCAGATGTGTATAAAATCTGATTACAGTCCAGTTAGGCTTTTCTTTGTTGAATGGATTTGAGACATATTTCTGTGAAAGTGAATGTGAAGGAAAATGTAAATTTCTGATATTTTGCTTGCTATTTCAGCATATTAATTCCTCTAAGGTTTAGGGAAGTGGAATGGAGAATGAATTGTTTTTAGGTTTTACTCTATGGGAGAAACTTCAAAGATTTGATGTTATTTTTTCCTTAGTCCTGTTGTAACTAAACATATAACTATTATTCTTCTATAGATTTTACTTTATTTGGGAGGCTTTTCCCCCCTATTCTAGCTTTCCTACTGCATTTCTCATCCTCCAAACCTGTTCACTTACACCATCTTATTCTGAGTAGAAGTCTCATAACAGTACAGGATAGTCTTGTCAACAAGGTAAATATTTTAACTTAGGAAAATTTAAAAAAGAAGAAAGAAAATAATTAATGAAAAATTTATATAGACGTATGCTTATAAAGTAAGTGCAACTTGTAAACAAGACTTTAAAAAAACATTTAGAGAGTGACAGAGAAAGAAGATTTTAAACCATCCCCCAGAATAAAACCACTACCCCCATGCTACAGGTAGCATTTCTTTATCCTCTTCTCTCACTGATTGCATACAAATCTCAGTAATTATTAACCACAGTCCAACTGCAGTGGTACACCTGCAGTGAATGAGTCTTTAATGACAAATTAAAACTGTTTGATGGTGCTCAAACATAACTAAACTGTGTTCTTAGATCTTATGTCCTTGTTAAACCGAGTGTTAGAAGATCATTGGATCCATCCCCAGTTTATCCAACAACCAATTGCAATTGATGCACTAAATTGTGACAGCACCTAAGAGCAACACCTAAGAGCAGCTGGTCTTTAAATTGTTAACCATGTGAGCAATTCATTGTTGAAGAGAATTTTGAAAATTAAAGGAACTCAGTATTTGGAGACGGGGAGCTGGGGATGTTCAGCCTCGAGAAAAGGGTGACCTTATCACTCTCTCCAACTCCCTGACAGGTGGTTGCAGTCAGGTGGGGGGTTGGTCTCTTTCTCCAGGCAGCAACTGACAGAACAAGAGGACACAGTCTCAAGCTGTGCCAAGGGAAGTTTGGGTTGGATATTAGGAAAAGGGTTTATTATGGAAAGAGTGATAAAGTACTGGAATGGTCTGCCTGGGGAAGTGAGGGAGTCACCATCCCTGGATGTGTTTAAAAAAAGACTGGATGTGGTACACGGTGCCATGGTTTAGTTGAGGTGTTAGGGCTGGGTTGAACTTGGTGATTTTCAAGGTCTCTTCCAAACTAGTGATTCTGTGAATCTGTGATTCTGCGATACATCCTCTGTGCTGTATTCATATTTTCTTTATGGCAATAGAAACTGAGTTTATCAAAGACATAAATAGATTCTATTAGCACTGCTTCTTTTTTAACAGACATTATAATAATGGTAAGGGTTTATTTTTCATTTTGTTTTGGGGTTTTTTTTTGGTACTTATTTTTTGTTTTCTTTTCTAAGAGATATTGGCAAAAAAGTTTAACAAACTTTTCAAAATTGCGTAGAAAACCCACCCAGGCTTGATGACATAGAATTTTTAATGTTATGTGATTCGTTGTCTAATAATAAATCTGTTCTTCTTTTCAATTACTATAGATTTATTAAAGAATAACAGCAAGATTTAAAAAAAAAAAAAAACAAACACTTCCGTCTACTTATGTTTCTAATTATGTTTCTAATTTTTTTTGCTCTTACTGTATTTTTTATTCTGTTGGCAAAGAAACTGCAGATACCAAGAGGAACTCTTTTAAAAGAATATATAAATCCTTATCCCAGTCCTACTCCTGAAGCTAAAGGTAATTTACTAAATACTTGTATAAAAATAGAACTAGGAAGGTGATTAATACTTTTTTAAATGTTCACTTACATCCTTTATTAAATGTACAGTGACCCTGGTGGGAATAATAGTAAAGCTGATTAAAAAAAATTAAACACCAGCACCAGCAAAAAAATACCCAGAGTCACCAAAAGAGCATAATCTCAAGATCTTCATAACATAAATTCAAATACCCGAATTAAACATTAATTTTACAGAACTCTTATGCTATATATAAGGAAATTGTCAATATTTGGAAAGACTCCCACATTCCAAGTGAAATGGTCCTTGAAAGGTATCATGCTTTAATGTTCAACACAGAATAAAAATTTATAATTCCAAGATGATCATTCAGCAAAATTATTTATCCTGCTATAGAATTCTTTCATGCCTGACAGTCTGCCACAAAACACAGCCTTGATATTTTAACCTGTATTTTCTCCATTCAATTCGCAATTAAAAATAATTTCTTCTTGCATTCCTTTTTCTCTATGGACTCTTAAATATGTCTTTCTATTCTTATATCCCTATCACATATTTGCTCAGGAATTTGAAATGTCTAATAATTATATATCTTCTCTGAAATATTCTGAAATCCTAATTTAAACATCAGATACATAACCTAAAATTAATAGATTTATAAAGCAATTTTAAAAAGTACTTCATATCTTGATAAAACTGAATTAATTTAAAATTTCAATTCCTTTTTCATTGTTTCTTATTTCTATCATTGTTTTCCTCAAGTAAAAGTCCTAGAAATTTCGTCTTCATTAGAATATTGAATGATTATTGACTTCATTACATACTAGTTCCAGGAATTAAATGCCTTTGAATTTGATAATGTGTTATAAGTCAAGAGTAATAGGGCAGAAGTCACCAGAATTTTAACAGTCTCAGAAAAGAATAAAAGGAAAATAATCTTTTTGTTATAGAATTGTTGTAAAATAAAACAACATAGAAGGACTTCTCTCATAGTTTTTATTTCATGAGACTGAAAAATTAAAATCTTTTCTAATTCTACTTAATTGTAGCAATCAGTATGATTGAAATAAAATTTAAGTAACTGAAACTACATGATTGGTAATTTTTATCATTGTAGCTTTTGATTTAATATGTTGCTATCCTATAGTAGTTTCTACTAATCTAAAAAAATTTCAGAAAATGTTCAATATTTTCTTGTTGAAAATAAATTTTCTTTTGAAATCTATACATGCACACATTTTACAGTGGTTATTGGTGTATTAAAACTGTCTCTTTTGCTTATTCATAAAAATTAAATATATTTATTTCTCTTGGAATATTGTTTCAAAATACAAAATGGCAATGATAATATCCATAGCATTCTTCTGGCCACACAAAAATAAAACTTGAGCACTCTATCATCAGTAAATGTAGTTTGGAAGTCTTAATGATAATTTAGTAACTATCTTGGGTAAAACAATTAGCTAACTGCCTGCTTTGAGATATTTTTTATTTCTGTCACCTTTTCACCCCAGCCACCTTCACCAGTGCAGAAAAAGCTACAGTCCAAAAAATATCTAATGGCTTCAAATACAATTTCCTAAGAAAAACTTGTCACACAGACTTAAAAAACTTCTTTCAGCTAACAATTTTTCTTTCTCTTTTTAAATCTATATTTGCATTTTATTATATGAAATTACAACTACCCTAGAAAATAACTAGAGGCACAAATTTTTATTTTTGTCAATATCTCCAGTCCATTTTCTGCCTTCTGTTTGCCTTGAGACATTGATCTCCACCTGTACTGTCTTCTATTTCTTTGTTCAAGCTCTGGTGATTTTGTTAACTTTTTTATTATTCTCTTGACACTGATTTTTTCCTTTAGCTCTCTTTTTTCCTTTGCTGGTCTTGACACTTTCTTGTCCCATCAAAAAAAAAAAAAAATCAGACATCTCCTCAGGCCCTAGGATCCTAATTAAAACTGTGTATTGATGTACTACTTAGTTTCATTTAGTAGTGCATCAATAGAGAACAGGTAGGATGGCAAAGTCTCTCTGAGAATTCTGAGGTATTTTGTATTGATTTAAATTACTTCCTACAGAGTAACTTTGTACTTCATTTGATGCAGGTCATATTATACTCTCTCTGGAGCCATTAGTATGATGTTGAATTCAAGTATTATCAAAATTCTGGTCACTTTGCCAGTTGGAAGCTTCAGGGATGAGAAGCATACAGGAAATCCTTGCTCTCTTTTCCTTTTTTGAGGCCAGTGTGAGAGCCTGGAAGGATTGCTGGCTCAAAATACTTCAGGTGTGTGTTTGGGTGAAGGGACAGGTCAAGTCTCATCCTGCTCCACACACCCTATCCCACCCCACCCCCACCTTCAGTCCAGCCCCACAGTGGCCACCAAGCCCTGGCACACTGCAGGCAATGCTCCACACTTGTCCCTGGAGCTCCTAGCTCAGCTCCCCCATGGCCACCAGACTGGAAGCCACACCTGGAGGAAGGGCTCAGGAAAGCCAAAGGATCCTTAAGCCAAAGCATGAGGCGAGTCCATGTTGTGTCCCTAATGTCCTTGGACTGTATGGCAGCTGAGATCATACCAGAATCAAAGAGGCAGTATCTATACCTTGCTTTTCACTCTTTCTTTTCTTTCTTTATTTGTTTTATTTTCTACTCTTAATTTCCTCTTCTAGAAATATGGGTAATTTGAGTTTGTATAGGTTGTTTGCTAAGTCAGTGTTGGGTGAACTGAAGGAGAGAATGGGACCTGCTTTGAGCAGTTCAACAGCCTGCACAGAAGAGATGTACTTGAATCAAGGCTCAGAATTCACCTGAAACTCTGTTGCAGAAATCAAGTTTGGAGAAGCTTCCATTTCATAGTTTTTCCCAAATGAGATGAGGAGAACTCGTTAGGTCCAGACACCAGCATCATCAGCTTAGGAATCCAGACCCCTGCAGCAGTGACAGATCTCTGTAGGGACCAGTATATCTCTTATTTTTTGCTTCTAGTTTCCACTACAGCTGGTGCTTCATAAAGAAAGAGACTTCTGGTGGTTAGCAAGAGAAGCTGAAACCATCTGTGACCACAGACAAAATAAGACCTGGGATTAGAGAAGTATGGGAAGGACTATGATTATTTTACTGCAGTGACTATACCCTTCTTGACATTAAGAAAAGGGTTTGTATATAGGAAAAAGATGATAGAAGAGCCCACAGGATGAATTATTTCTGCAGGATTATATGCATTAACCTCATTCACTTGTGATTTAGTTGTGTTATACTGAGGGGAAAGGATGTGCCGAGAACTTGGTATGCATAAGATATTACTGAAAATGTTTGCTTATCTTTTCATGTATCTCATTTAGCAACATCAATTCTAAATCTGAATAGTCAGAAAGGGACACTCAGCAAGGGTTTTTTTTATGTTCTGAGATCTAGGACCAGCTCAATGACCCTTTTCCATCACCACAGTTATCCTTTCTCAGGATAGAAAACATGATCCAAAACATGTTAGCAACTTAATTCCTTGTCAAGACCAGGACTTTCAAGCCAAGTACATATCACAAAGCTGCTCTTTAGCTACTGTTCATACTAGGAATCTCACCAGACAAATAACAAAAGAAATTCGGAGAGTGAACTGTTTCCCTAATTTTCATTGTTCTCTTAAAATGCAGATGAAGTAAAGGATGCTCATTTTTAAGCTATTTGTTAACTAAACTGTTACTAGAACAAGATCTTTCTGTGCACTTTAGGTTCATTACTAAAATTTTGAAGAAGCCTTTATAATTACCACTTGATTCTACATAGCAAAGGTTACACTTCAAAGCATGACTTCTACCAGTACTTTTTCTTCTCACACTGAGAGTTCATTTATGGAAGTGCAGTTTAGCAGAATATATGAAATACAGATTTGACTGGGAGACTAATTGTATTAGGATTTCAGCTGGATGAGATCTTTATATAGCATTTTTATGGTTATGTTGAAGCTAAATACAGTGTCTAGTTGGAAACTGATTCCAAATTTATTCTGTAGTTTAAGGTTCCCAGTCATGAATGACTTACCGTCCTGTATAAGGTCAATTTACCCAATAATGAGGATACTCATGGGAAAACTGTAACACAGTGGGGCTATTTATAATGTTGAAACAGTCATTTGTAAAAGTAATCTCTCCTTATATAGAAATAACAAAGATACTGAAGATTCTACTGAATAAGTGCTCTAAAAATGTAATAACAAGGCCTAAAATCAAAGGTCAGCGACAATCTGCATCAGGCTGATCATCTAGTTTTTGAAAGAATTAAAATATATACAAACAATCCAGTCGGTGGGTTTGCTGAATATTTCTGTACATATAATTTAAAATAATTAATTAATGTGGTATTAAAAAAAGAAATCAAAATCTTTTGAATATTATTTATCAGCTTTGGTTGAATTAAGCTTTTCCTCTCTAAAATGTTTCAACGTTTGACTGTATTTCAAGTTGACCATGGTTAGTACCATTTAATTACAGTGATTTCATCAGAAAGAAGAACCTAAGATCATTAATTAATTTAACCCGTTTCAGACATTAGTATCTCCTCACTTTTCTAATGACTTCCATGGGACTCTCTTTTTTGAAAAACAGATACTATGATTTATCCACCAAGGTGATTATATCCATTTATGTTAAATTTTCTCTATGGTCTTGGGATTAAAATAGTCTTTAATGCCTATTGGAACAATAGGCTATTGGAAATTCTAAACAGAAACTCTCATTCAGATGTTAGCTTATCTGTATGATCTGTGCTGCATTTATTTGTTATTAGTATTTATTCAAAGAAGGACATTAACAAAAGTTGACCAAAAGTTTGGATCCAAAATTTCTGTTTTGTGTGTCAGATGTCAGAAGGAATATCTAAAATCAAAGTGAGAAGCAGAGGGATGTAAAAGTATTATATCTGCTAGCAGAAAGCCTTGGAAGTCAAAACACAGCTTGAAAATAGGACTGTGGTTATTATTTAAAAAGGTTATAAATGAGAAATTCAATTGTTTCTGAATGTGTAACAGATTATTAGAGGACCAGAATGCCACAGATACCAGAGTTCTGTACTGGCTGGTAGACAATGTTTAAGTGCAACAAAAAATATTAAAAATATATGCAAATTTACCTATAGATTTTATGGAAGAAAAAGTAGTGGTTCATATTAACAGAATTTTTACAATCCTCTTTTTGTGTTAAGAATTCAGTATAAAGTAACAGAAATAAAAGAAACTGCCTCTATGTATATTTATGGATACATATGTAAGGATGCACGTGTATAAATATATAAATATGCATCATGACTAAATAGTCTTGCATTGTAAACAATACTACAAAAGAGAGCATAAGCAAAAATTTATGGTCATCAAAAATCATAAACTAAGTTAAACCTTCTGTGGGAATACCTGGGCCATGGTGGGTTCTTCAAAAGAGTTATTACCTGTTGCCAAGGAACCCGTTTTGTATTCCTTCCAGACATATGTCTCAGTAACCCCATTTTTCTTCCTTAGAGGACTTGGCTGTATTTTTTTTCCCCTTACTCCCATTCAAAGAAAACTATGCAAGGGTGGCCACTTGTTTTCCTTGACAGGATTATGCCCAGAAAAAATGCTTCACATTAAAATGATGAGCCAACAAAATCCCAACTTTATTGCACTATCATCACAGCACCCTAGCAGCTGTTATGCTACTATCAATATAAAGCATGGATGTAATCATGATACAGGTTGGTGGCGTTATTAAGCCTAATAACTCCTTCAGAACATATACAGTGTAACTGTGTGGCCTCACCTGGAATATTGAGAGCAGTTTAGGAAAAAACATGAAGCTGTAAGGGAGTGTCCAAAGGAGGGCCGTGAGGAGGGTGAAGGGGCTTGAGGGGAAGCCATGTGAGGGTGAGGTCACTTGTTCCATTCAGGCTGGAGAAGAGGAGACTGAGAAGAGGAGAACCTAAGATCATTAATCAACTTAACCTGTTTCAGAATTAGTCTCTTCTCACTTTTTCAATTACTTCCATGGGACTCTCTTTTTTAAAAAACAGCAGTGACAGGACCCGAGGGAATGGCCTGAAGTTATGTCAGAGGAGGTTTAGGTTGGATATTAGAAAAAGGTTCTTCACCCACAGAGTGGTTTGGCACTGGAACAGGTTCCCCTGGGAAGTGGTCACAGCTCCAAGCCTGACAGAGCTCGAGGTGTGTTTGGGCAATACTCTGAGGCACGTGAGCTGACTCTTGGGGATGGTGCAGTGCAGGGCCAGGAGCCAGACTCGATGATCCTTGTGGGTCCCTTTCCACTCAGCTTATCCTGTGATTCTTTGATATATTTCTGCAAGGCTTCTTTGAAGTCAAGTTACAAAGTGAAAGATTTGTGTTAACATTAGTATTTGGTAGATGTTATTTGGTGTTTTTTGACCTGTGATGTTTCTGAAAACAAAGCAAAAAAAATATCCTTTTTACTTTTATGTATATTTTATACAGGTATTCCACTTAGTCTTGTTAAAAGTCTATTTTGAAATTCTCAAGTTTGATCTACAGAAGAAGGCATCATTGAGGAAATAAAGGAAATAGTTAGATTATTTCTTCCCCTTTTCTCCATGACTTAAAATCCATTTTATGTTAGTTCTCAGGAAAATAAAAAATCACAAGTTTCTATTGTTTATTTCTTTTATTCCCCACAAATATTTGGTCTATTAATTTGCAGAAAATCAGAACTAAAAATGGAATTTGTTTTAGGCTTTCATGTGCAGCTGTAGGAAAATATAAAAGTAGCTTTTTTTTATAGTTATGCAGTTGAGAGAGATGAGAAACTTGGCTACTAGAGAGAAGATGACCCGATCACTGTATTTTTAATTTGGTTTTAGACACAGGTATTTCCTTTATTTTGGAATAATAAGATCATGAGTAGTTGAAAATAACCTTAAGTAAAACTTTCCTCTGAGATTTTTATATGACAAAAAATTCAGTTATTTAAGACATTTCACTCCTTTACTCCTATAGGTCTCTCTCCTCTCACTTGGAATGGTAATGACATTACCATTCCAAGTGAGAGGAGAGAGACCTATAGGAGTTAACTAAAGCTTAGTTAGTTAGTTAACTAAAGCTTGATTTCACTCACCTGTCACTCCCATGTGCTGTCTACAAAATGGATTTAGCTTAATTAATCTAACCAAAAGAAGAAGATACTGATTAATAACAAATAAATGTATTCATAACATATTTAGATGTAAGCCATTATGTTAATCAAAATACAAAATCATATCTTTAAACTATTTTCTCAATTCTACTTAAAATTATACTTTCTAATTGTTGACTTCTATCCAGCAATATTTCAATTGCTGTGAGTTGAGCTGTATTCAGCTTGCTTGAAATAGTCTCAGTATGTACACCAAGCCTTTAGTTGTCCTTATCTCATATGAAAGTACACTAAGGCTTCATATCTGTAAAATACAATTATTTTGGAAACTCATAGTGCCGTAATTCTCAAAAATAATATTGTGGTAATGTGTGTCATTAAAAATGCTGAAAAAATAATTAATATAGGAAATATATAATCTGCTATCACAACTGTTCTGTTGAATTGCATTTGAAATAGGACGTGCTTCAGCAATTCTAAAAATTGGACAGGAAATACACTGATATACATGAAGGAATTGTCTATTATATTTTTCTTAACAGATTTTTCTTAGGAACCTGATGTTATTTTTAAAAAAAAATAATTTTGTCGTTCTTTATATGTTTCTGATTTTTATAAGATACTTCTGCTGTTCAGAAAATAAGCTTTTCTTGTTCTCATGGGACATACAAATAAGCGCACTCTGTCTGAGAGTTTTATGATTCTGATGATTTGTGCATCTTTCCTGTGACAAACAAGTTATGGTAAAGTGACAGCAGGGTGACTGCATGACCTTACTATTTTATACAGGCTATCAGTGAGGGCTACCACAAGATAGCCTTGGATATGACTTAGAAATTTTTTCCGTGAATTACTTAAAGCATTAGGCTGTACATGTAACATGGTACTAAATAACAGAAGTGAATGTTTCTTCATGTAAGCATTTGGCTTTTTGCAAAAAATTAATCATTAGGCTTTAGATAACTGGAAGGTAGCTTACTTTCTTGCATTTGTATTCCTAGGACTTGAATATCTCCAGTATCCCTAATGAGCCGTACTGAACAAAAGTGAGGCTGACCTTGACAGGATCATAGGAGATGTGTTTAAATAGAAAGTCTGCACCCTGATTTGTTTAAGGAATATGTGACTGATTGCAAAAATATACTGAAGAAAAGATGGAAATGAGGGGAAAAAAAAAGAAGTCTGATTGCATTTAGTAGATATTTTTGGCTTCAAACTGAGAAAATGTCATAATATATGTTGTTTCCCAATGGGTGTTAATAATAAATGTGTGTCATAAGGTTAGTCTGTACCCTGTAGACATACAAATAGACTCATGATCAAAGAAGAATGTGTGCCTATTTTATATCACTTAGAGCAGAGTGAGATTTCAATAACTTTTCAATAACTCATATAGCAGTTTTAGAGTCATGAAGTTATGTCAAGCTGTGTGTATGACAATACAGGAAAAGAGTAACTCAGGTATGTTGAACTGTTGAACAGGCAGCATTGCACACTGCAGAGGTTTCTATAGAAATCTGAATAGTCCACAAGGACACTGAGGACCTTTTCTGCAAAGCTGCTTTCCCGCTGGGTGTCCCCAGCATATTGTGGTGTAGAAATTTTTACCTCCCCTTATTGAACCTGATGAGATTGCTGTCCACCCATTTCTCCAGCCTGTTGGAGTCCCTCTGGATTGCAGCATGACTCACTGCTGTGTCAGTCTTGCATCACAAGCAAACTTGCTGAGATTACACTCTTCCCAATTTTCCAGATTAGTGTAGATAAAAATAGAGGCTTACACCCAGTATTGACTGTCAGTTTACACTGGTGATACCTCCAATTAGATCTGGCCCTGTAGATCATCCCACTCTGGGCTCAGCCATTCAGCCAACTTTCAATCCACCTCATTGACTGCCCATCCACTCTATACCTCAGCAATTTCTCTAAGGATCTTATGTGAGACAGTGTTGAAAGCTTTGCCAAAGTCAAGGTAGACAATATTGACTGTTTTCTGCTCACCTAGCAAGTCAGTAATTTCATTGTAGAAGTATCAGGTTGTTCTCCACACCAAAGCGACTGAAATGAGAACCTATAAACAGTGGGGGAGAAAAGGTACATAATGCAAAATACAATGCTATTACAAGAAGTACATTTAAACTAGACATGGGAAGAAGTTTTGTATTAGCAGAAACTCTATTGAAGCTGCCCATTACATATATATAGAAAAAAAAAAAACCCGTTTATATTTTCTGTATTTTCCCTTTTTTTTTTTTAATAATATAACTTCAAACTGTGATTGCGATCAGGGAGTAGAATTCTCCACTCTATCTCAAAAAATAGTCAGTTACTGTATTTCCATGTTTATAATCTTCGATCAAATTTTGTTAGGCATAAGAACATGGCTACAGTTCATAGTGATTTGTGCCAACTACCTGAATATTCAGTTACTGTGATGGAAATTATGCAGCCTCCTCCACACTCCTCTCTGTTGCCTCACTGTCCTTTATCCCCCGCAACCTTCTGTTCCTTCTATCTCAATAGCTCCTCTCACTATAATTCTGCTTCCACTTCTTATTTGGGTTATCTCTGGCTTTATTTTCAAATAAAAACCCAGCATAAGGAGTAAAGGTGCAGTGAAGCATTAATCTGTTGTGGAACACATGACTCAAGGCCATTGAAAGATGCAACATCTTTCATTTTGTTTCACTTGTTCTCTCCCCTTTCAGTGTGATGTGGTTTATCTAAGGACTATAAGCTTACAAGTAAAACAGTTAAATAGGGTTTTTTGGTTTATACATCATTATTCAAAATTATTTTAGAAAATTGTTCTTCCCTAACTTGTGTTGTGTGCCATTTATTAAATTATAATCTAATAAAAAATAGCTTCCTCTGTTTATAAGAATGCAAATTAGTAGAGTGGGTAGAGAAAAGCATCTTGGTTCTACTTTTTTAAGTTATTGAGCAATTATGTTTTTTTTAATGCTAGCCCAGAACTGTCTACATTGCCCTTTATTATGGTTTTGAAAAGCTGAAGGTAATAGCAAAGTCTTCATGTCAGTGAATAGAAATATGATTTCACCCCCCAAAAAAAATCATAAATTAAATATGTTCAACAAAGGAATTTAAAGAGTGAGAGATACAAATGAAAAAAATACAGTAAAGGAAAACAATTTTATATTGCCAGTGGAGAATCATGAAGGTCTAGTGAACTGGCACTGCCTACCTCTGCCTCTATGTGGTTGTACACCAGCGTTTACAAAATGAAATGAACTCTGGTGTGAAATTAACTCTGAGGGAAAAATATTTTTTAAAAATCATTGATATTATTAGTGGAGTAAACAACATTCTACTTCAGGAGGAATTGTATTTTTCTACTAAAACTGGATGTATGACAAATAATAAGAAGATTATTATTTGGTTATTATTATTATTACACTTCTCTCTGGGGATCAACCTTGACATGCAAAGAATATCATTCAGCAACTTTCTTGAAATAAATCTTATGCCTGCTGATGTCGTAGCACCTTTTGTGTCCAACTACCTTGTGTGATATGAGGATTATGTCAGAGTGCAGTGAAGGGTATATCTATCAAGGATTGCATGATCCAAAAGCCACTGAAAGCAGTAAGACAGTTCCTTTTCACTTCAGTCAGCCTTGGATCAGGTATAGGATGGTGATTGCTGCAGCCTGTGGGTACCTGCAGGGCTCCAGAATTGTGTGACTTGCCCGTGCTGCCAGGCCATGTTGTGCTGAACTGGGACACAGTGGAAAGGAGATATCTCTTTATGCTAATTACATATGTTAGATAGTTCTAGGAGACAATGTATGCATAAGTTCTTACTATGCTGCACTGAGGAGCAGTGCAAGCTGGTAGGATTAGAATTTTCTCATTTTCTGTACACTTAATAAGGAGATAAACTGTAGTGTCGAGCATGAAGAACATAAGTACTTCTGTCTAACAGCAGCACATTTCTATTTGCAATAGGAAGATTCTTTTTGTAATTGAGAATTTGCTGCTGTGTGAATCTGCCTTTTAAACTATGTTCATAAATGCAAAATTACTGAAAATAATTCCCCACAAATGTATACTTAGGCTGAGTAATTATAATTTATATTTTAGTTCTACAGTTTTACTTCTCAGAGAATGTTTTTTTTTCCAACAGAATCTAAAACAATCTGCTCAGTGGTTACATGTAATTTTACAATATTTTTTAAGTTCAGCACTCAGTGCTTTATTGTCTCTCTTTAATTATGCCATAGTCAACAGTGCTGCACATGGTCTTTACTGTATAATTGTCTGATCATTCCCAGAAACTGCTGGAGATGTTTGTGCTGAAACCATAGGCCAATATTTTCAAAGCTGGATGTCTGCAGTTAAAGCTTTAAATCCTTATTAAGGCTTATAGATAAATATGACCTAATTTTCATTCCCTTAGGTCTTTCCTTTGATTCATGGCCACTGAAAGTCTTTCAAAAGCTAGCAAAATTTATGTAGAAGTAACAATACAGATTTAAAATTTTCATTTCAGATGCTTAGCTGTGGCCTAAAAAAGCCAGTTGCTTAGCTGTTGCTGTTCCCAATATCAACATGACCATCATTATAACTGTCTTTTGAGGGCAGGTCTACTTCTGTTAAAATCAGTGGGACCTGTGCCAGTGCCCAGTTGGGGAAGGATTTGTCATATTAGAAGGAAAATATTTAAACCTAAAAAATAAGGGCTTGAAAACTATGGTACAATTGTGGTGTTCCAAGAATGCAAATAGAGAATTTGGGGGGATTATATGTTCATAATAAGGGAATAGATATTCATTAAACTTTTGTGTAATCCATTCTTTGGCAGGATGTTTATGAATGAGTCTTCATTGTAATCCCATGTGTTAATATACACTCTTACAATTCAATCTGACAGCTACTCAAAATCATAGATTGTCCTGCTAGAGGCTTCCAAGGTCATAGTCCTTCAAAGCACTGTTTGTCAAATTGCTCTGACACACCTCCTGCTGGCAAGCCTACTCTCAGGGTGTTAATATTCCATTACAGAGCCACAGGACCTTGAAAATTGATTGCAGGCCGCAATAGAGATGTCAAAAAAGCTCAGGTAGATGTAGGTAACTGGTGGTGATGATGGCAGGGAATCTGTTATGAGAGGCAGAAAGTGTCTTCAGAAGAAGCAGACATTGGCCAGACATTTCCAAAGTCACCCACAGAACATTTAAAAAGCAATTAAAGTTTGTGGCATAATATGTAAACCATACATTTTTTTGTAAATGATGAATGAAAGCTTATGTTAAAACCAAGAGATTTAGAAGCGCCTGTTAGCACCAGCATGCCTACAGAATTGTACCTAGAGAGAAAATGTTTTCAACAGGATAGAAGAATGTGCTAAAAATAAAATCTTTGGTTTTACAGTAACTAATGCTATCAGAAAAATAGTCCAGTATATCAGACTTGGTTTTATTTTCGTAAACCTGTAGACATAAACACTTAGGAATGTTTAAGTTAAAGAACCATGGAGATGCAAGTCAGATCAGAATCAGATCCTATCTTTTTAACATTCAGATACAAAGGAATTCTGAAATTGTAAGTGGAATTGAGAAAGCTGTTGCATATAGAAGAAAAGACATATTTTGAACTTAAAAGTTTGTAAAGTACTTATTTAATATGGGAATTCAAATTAATTTGGAAATACTCTGTCTGCATCTGTTTTATGCATCTTAAAATTCATGCTGGTAAACTAAATGTGGTCACATAGTTTCTTATTGCTCCAAGACCCTGAAAAGAGATGGTTTTCAGAATTTGAAATGCATGCTTGTTTTCAACAAGACCTAAAATGAGGCAAGTGAGATCAAAGCAGTAAAGTGAATATTTATGCAGCAAAACACATGTTTAAAAAGTGAATCATCAGCTAAAACACATAGAATTGCTTGTGGGTATATTTCATAGTAAAGACATAATCAATATGACAACCCAAGTTCGACCCTGTACTAACAATAACTTCAGAAGTGTCTTTGAACTTTGTTAGACTATAAAGCAGATCATTTGACTTAGGCTGCTCCTCATTACATCAATACAAACAACACAAGAGCTTTAAATCTCATCAGCGGATTTATAATTTTAGTAAAGCAAATAAAGATGCAAAAAAAGTTTTTTTCTGCCTTTTCTTTTTGTTGTTTTTTTTAAATAAGCCCAAAGTATAACTGTATTTCTTCAAAGATAAACTGCCTGAAAAGCCACATCTCATTTTGTTAATTTATGTTCCGTAAGTTTTTCTCTCTGTCTTGTCTTTCACTTTCTCTTTTCTACACCTCATCTCCCAAACTTGTCACCACAGTTTCTTAGACTTGAATACACACCTGATGAACTTCTAGGTGAAGAAACTAACTTTGTAAGAGAAAATGTCAGGAAAGTCAGAATCTGAAATTTATTAACCAAGATATGGCAAATGTAAATGTCAGCTTGTGTAACTCTGGGTACTTGAGGTTACAATAGATTTTTCAGGCTGTCTGGGCAATGAAAAATGAACTTTTATTTCAATGACAATGAAATAGCACTATACCTGATATGAGAAAGTGCTGAAAAGTTGTTCTAGAAGTGCTAGAAAGCTAGAGGGCATATTTCAAGCAAATTGGTTTTTAATTACTTGTGTCTCAAAGTTTTTACCTTAAAAGTAAAGTTAGTATATGCAAAACACAAAAATGCATATTTTCAATGATTATCATTCATACTTCACTTATTTGAACAAATAAAGATGAAGAGCTATATGATAGCATGTGATCATATTAAATATATTCTTAAATCTTGTCTGTAAACTCTTAAATGCTGCTGACTGAAAACTTCAGAACAACTCAGACTCAGGAGAACTTAATGGACATCAGTAGAGAGGAAAGAAACAATCAAAGAGTAACTTATGTCCCCAACCAGCACAGAGAGAAACACAGGTATTAAAAGTGAACTGTCAATGTTTTAGTTTAAAAACATCGTGCTGCTTTAGCACAAGAGAAAAAAGCCAACCACAAACCATAAAAATCCTCCACAAAAAACCAACCCAAAAGCAGTCTTAAAGCACAATGTACTGTCTATCAGTACTCTATCTGCTGGTCTAAGCTCATTGTTTGGAGCACTATCTCCATTTACAGAGAATAAAATTCCTTCAGAGCAAAACATCCCATTTGTGTGGTCATTTCAGTGAGTGTCAGAACAGGTTTTGATTACGGAAACATTAGTCTTTCCTTCCGTGAAATGTAAAATCATGTTATGATAGAACAATATGAACTCAGCTGACTGCTCAGAGTTGAATTTCACATCAATGGAATTACTGTAGTCAAATTTTTTAAGAGTCCAGCCAAAAAACAATGAGAACAATAAATGTAGTAAGTACTTTTCTCTCTCACCTCATATATTACATTTGGTAAACAATAGAGGTGATAACTGTTCATATCCTCATCCACTCCTCCTTTGTCTTTCATGCATGACTACATGCACTCCACTTACTATTTTGCAAATGCACGCTAGAATTTTCATAGAAAAGTATTTTTTCTTTCACATCTATATTTACTAGATGAAAGTAGAACGATATGAAAAAATACTCAAAATATTATATGTCTCATATAAATTAAAAATATATCAGGTTATATGTGCTGCTTTCCTAGTTACTGTTCTTCAATTACTGCTTTGCATTTCATCATCACAGTAATGGCAGTGATATTGCATTAGTTATTAGCCTTTTACTTCTTGGCCATTTATTCACTTTTTATTGCTACTGCCATAATTCTATTTCAACAAAGAGAAATAGTGAAACTAGAAGTGTAGTACTGACTGAAAGATAAAATAGGTATTGCAAACATATTTTCTCTTAGCAGAGCTGTGCACTGCAGTTATAACAATACAAAAGAAACCAGGACATAGATAGAGAGCTCCCACCTCTGTGTGCTGAGATGTATGCACAGATGTACGGAAAAAAACAGTTTTGAAGTGAACCTTATAGTAAATGTGGTGATATTTTCTAAAAATTCACTTTCTCTGTCAAGAGAGTAAGTATAGCTTTCAAGCCCATTTTACTGCTCAATGGAGGAGCTTTTCTTTTGGATACTAATTACATGTGTTCTCAGTACTAGATCACAGAGAATAGCTCTAGCTCCTCAGAACTATTTTAAGGTAAAAGATAGATCCTAATGCTTCAGAGTGATCAGTAATGTATTCAGAAATAATTTATTTGTTACAAGACAAATCCTGTATCAGGTCATTTAAAATTAGTTTCTAACAAAATTTGTATCTATGTCCTACATATAGATGTTTCCAAAATAAGATGGAAGATGGCAAGTACAAAAAAACATGCACTTTAAGACAAAGAGTACATATTATAAGCATTTCATTTTCATTAGACATTCACTAAAAAATTCTCACAATTAGTTAACTATTCCCATTTTGTGTCTTCGTAAGCCAAGGCAATTACTGTAAGAAATAAGAATCTATAATAAAATAAGTCTTACAGTGGTCATAGTAAAGATAGAAGTGTATAATGATAAAGTGCTGTAGAATTTTCTGGTTAATAGCAATGAAAATGCTACTCATGTATGCTCATTTCAAATGGCCAAGCTTAACACTGTAAGTTAGTAGACTTTTTCGATGATTACTATTTATTTTTTTTTAAATAAAGACATAGCTTTTGCTTGAATGTGAAAACTCTGCCACATTCTTACTTCTCATTTGACTCCTGTATTATGTTCTGCAAGATGTGGGAGGGAAAAAAAAAAAGAGCCATGGAGTGAAACTATAAGTTCAAAGCCAGTTAATAACTTGTAATTCGTTCCACTTTAGTTCCTAGACTGGCATCATAGCTGAGACTAAATGGTATCACTTTTCTGCATCCAGTTAGGCACATGGTTAAGAATTGGAATCAAAATGGAGTTAGACTGAAGGCAAGTTAGCAATTGAGATGTCTAAAATGAACATTGAAACCCAAATCTATTCTCATCAATGCCTATATTCAAATTAATTGACTAAGTGTCAGAAGTATGGACAACTCTTTATTCCCTTTCTTGCAGATTTTCCCCCATACAATAAAGAATCCAAATATTTTGAGATAATTTGTATTTTCTTCTCTAGACCAGACAATATGTGATTTTTCAGCTTTGTGTCTTCAGCAATTATGTAGAAGGAAAAGATTCTGGGCTCCTGCCCTTACTTAGGAATTTCTTCTGTGATGTACTTCTGTTTAATGAGATACACAAACAGGATTGTATCAGGGATCACATTCTCCAGAGTTAAATATCCCAGGATTTACTCTTCTGACAATGTAAAGGGCTTGATCAATTTTACAGCATTTGTTTTCCTTGCTTGCACAATTTTGTCAGGAGTTCGCTGCTTCACATATTTAAAATTTACTTGTTAAGTAGATCAGTCTTCCAGAAAATAAAATTAATCTCTAGTGGTTTTCATAGAATCTATTAAACTGAGAAGGATGCTGATCTTCAATGCCTGATTTGAAAACTTGCTTTAGACCTATGACAATTATTTAAAAGGAGGATTATAACACCATCACCATATTGCTAAAATAGGCTATCATTCCATGTGGAGTCTGTCACAGTACTGAATGCTGAGGAGCAGCTCGGCCCCCACAGTGGCGTTAAACAAAAGTGCACCTCATTCTTTCACCTTTACTAGGCTAAGGTGCAGGTTGCCAAGCTTTTAAGATAGCAAGTTTAAATATAGGCAGCTCAATTCCACCTACATTCTATTTTTGGTATTAAAGTCCTCTGTCAGATTGAGCTCTAGGTTTCTGGTGGAACTGAGATTATATTAATTGCAAACCTTTTGATCTTAATTAGGGATCATGTCTGAAGAAAGAGAGTAACTGCCTATATTTCAATTAAATCTCAAAAAATAGAAATAAATTCCACCATGGGAAAAAGAAAAAGGAGAAAAAATAAGAAAAAAAGAGGAACAATCTGAAGCTTTTAGTCAGAGAAAAAAATGGAGGCTGATTTAAGATGTTAAAGAGACTGAGGGCAACAAGCCAAAAATAAACCTGTCAAATCAATTTTATGACTGGTCTTTTCTGAGAAATTGTTGTCTTCAGATGCACTTTATTTTTGAGCATTCTGACAATAAAATTACATGAGGAAGTTCTTCCTTCCCAAGACCTATTTCTAAAATTATTGTTGTTGACAAAGCCCTCTCATGTCCATCAGATTATTGTCTACTTATTAAAGCTCTGCATGCAATTATTAAAGTTTGAAAAAAAATGTATAAAATGATTTGAAATAGCTATTAACACTGCTTATATAAGTAAGCTATTTTTAGGAATCATCTCTGAGACTGTTTTATCTTAAATAGAAAAAATATGTAATATACTCAAAAAAATAATAATAATATTACTTCCACTGAATTTTTTGAGAGAAATAGTAAACAGTGATAGCAGATAAAACACATTTCTGAAATTTGTTTAAATTTCAGTATAATCATATTCATAATTTGAATGTAAAAAATTAAATATTAAAATATTATCATAAAATACTTGGGGTTTATAGAACTTGATTACTGAACAAAATATATTTTTCATTCCTATGATAAACCTTCCTTTTTTTTGTTGTTCACATTCATAGTAAACAAAAATGTTTAATTCTAGAATTAAATTTAAATTATATTTCTAAATTTTGATTATTTTTATTCTCCATGTTCGAGTTAGAAAATTTCACTTAAATTGGCTCATTGCGTTTTGTGATGCACTTTTAATATACATCCTTACTGCCTTGCCTTTTGTCCCATTCAGAAAATGTAAAATTAACTAGAAAATAATAACTTCTAAGAGAATAACAAAGAAAAGTTCAGTTCAGTAAGATCAGACGTGCACTTACAGGAGGCAGGAGAAGAAGCAAGGTATGCAAAAATTGTTTAAAATACTGAAATTGTGCATAGATTATAAGGTAAGCCAAATGTAGTCCTCTAATAACTTTGGATTGAGCAGTATTGCTGGTTACTGACTAAAAAAATTGTTTCTGTACTTTCTGTGTACACAGAAGAAAATTAAAAGTTCCAAATATCAGCAGTTTCAGTCTTCAACTAGTTAAACTTAACTAATTTGACAGCTGAAACTTCTGTAATATATTAAGTATATATTGTCATGATATGTGAAGGAACTCTTGAGGAGTGGAATCAGAAACCTGGACACAGAGGAAGGAAAGTGAGAAAACATATGCTCCTGAATAAGAAATGAGGTAACATAGTTGTCACTTAATACATTTTCAGGACTTTCTATAAGCAAAAATGGGAATTAGAGTTTCCTGCCTTGTGCTATGTGCAGACCCACTGTGTATGTGAATGGACAAATGGTTTAAACACCACTGACAACCTTTGACATGATGCAGAAGACCGCTAACTAAAAATCTCAAGTTCATTCCAAAGAATATTCCAGAATATTCATAAAAAACCAGCGTGAAACTTTCCAGAAAGATCGTAAGTGTTCAAATTCGTGAAACTATTTTATACCACAGCAGTTTTAACTCCAGTGCTGACATAAAGATAGTGACCTTGGAAGCCAATTTCTGAAAATAGTGACCTTTTGAGATTGAAAATAATAGCAAAAAAAAATTTTACATTTTCAGACAATTATCTCAGTCTAATACCAATACACCCAACACAATTCACGCGTGATTTCCTTTAATCAACATCTGTGTTATTCACTGTACAAGAAGACTCCTTTGCTCCGTTTCCTGGCCTACCTTCTAACGGGCAGTAAAAATTAAGTTTTATAGATCTTAGGGGATCTAAAACAGGTATAGAGGAGTTGCCCACATAATTAATTTGCTCTGAGCAGATCTAGTTTGAGAGCTCAGCAGCTTTCCTGAAAAATCCTTTCCCAGCACAAAGTTTATAGAGACTCCCTATGGTATGTATATCCAGGACAGCTGTCACAGCAATCCAAAAATTGCATGTGTGTAAGTTGGGTACTGGTTCAGGTGGGCAGGTGTGTACTGATCTGCTGGAGTGGCACTTTTTAGTGTTGTAGTGACTGGCTTTTCATCATTTAGCTGCCTAGGCTGCACAGAATTATATATTTTTTTCTTGCATGTCATGTCATTACTATTTTTCCCCCATTTCCACTACTCTATAAATACAGCAACAGCGAAAAATAATTATATTACTTTGATTATTTAAAAAAGCAAAATTAAGAAATTAATGCATACATCTGGAAACTTTCCAAATAATAATGTATGTCTGGGATACCTTTGAATGGAACTTTCTGAGCCCTTTAAGTGAAAAAAGGCCATAACTAAATGGATTTTAATTTCTCCATTGTGGATTAAACCCAAGTCATAAAATGTCACCAAGGACTACAAATATGCTCACTCACAGCATTTGTTACTAGCAGTACTGAAGTAATTTTATCATGTTTCCCACTTAGGAAAACAGCTGACACTCAGCTTGGTTGAGGGAACTGGTGTTTTCTTGGCTTTACTTCAAGTGATCTTTCAAATGATATGACAGCTGATTCATCACAGATGAATCCCAGACATATACCTGAAACAAAGCTCGAATTGAAATTATTGTTATATTTGCCATTTTTTCCCCAGACTCTAAATAAGTTTTCAGTTTTTATTTGAAATGTGAGGGTATTAATTATATTACATTATTTGTTGCATTCTATAATTAATGAAGTTTCAATTTATTTTTTTCATCATTATTAGAGGCAGCTGAAACTGCCTCTTCCTGCTTCCATTTGCTCTTTTCTCAGTTTTGGTTTTGCACTGTTACCAACCCTTTGAAGAGCTGCTCCAGCTGTAGCTTTTTTTGAAATGTGTGAGCTGAAGATATTTGCCATTTTTTATATTGTTTTGTTGTTATAATGTCTCAGTCTTGCCAGAATTTGCACACGTTGCCTTTTATACATAGAATTCGTAAACAAGCTGGAAGACAGACAACCTTGCCTTAATATTCTGAGCAAAGGGGAAATCTTGAGATTCACTCTGATTTCCAAGATTCTTATTAGGTACATATCAGTCCAGCTTATTTTTAAATAACGTCATGGAGAGTGGGGGTGGGGGCATTTCAATAGAATATGGACTTTTGCTTCCCTTTTTTCTTACACTGGCTTTGTTATTGTGCTGTTTCAGAAAGAAGTAGCCAAATGTTGGAGCTTGTGGTGCCAAGGTTTTATCTGTGGTAAACTCTCAGAGAAGATTAAACCTTTTGATATCAATTATCCAAGATTTACCAGAGAACATGATAAATCTTTATGAAAAGGAAAAATGGGCTTTTTTAATTCCTTTGGAAGCATGTAAACAAATGAGAAAATTCAAAGCAAAACTCCTCAGACACTACTGAATCCCTGCTGATAGCAAGTAAAGTATATCAAAGCTAATGCAATCCTCTTTCACTACTCCTCTGGGAAGAAATGGAGTTTTCAAAAGCTTAGTTTGAGTCAAAAAGTCCAGTTCAATGGTTCATGACCTTTTTAACAAATCTGGACTGAGTTTTGGTTTTATATTGGTAGAGTTAAATACTTCATTTTTTGAGTGTGTAGTTTAATCCTCATGACCTGCATATTTTGATCATTTTGCAACCTTCTTTCTTTTTGGTTTCTACTACTGTGGAGTATTTAGGGTTATCTTTGTACAAAATTTTCGACACAGCCTTTTCTACTTTTTTGCATTTCTACTTATTAAACCTGTTACACAGTTCAAAGCTGAGATATTCCAGAATATGCCTGTTCAATGTTCATGTAGAAAACTCCCCAGCAGTTATCCCAAAACTTAGTATTCAGTGCAGATCAGACTTACTGCATTTAGTATTTGCCACTGCAAAATGTCCATGCATTCAAGACCACAAATCTTAAATAAATCCTTTTTAAATTTATTTATACTCTTTGGTATAAATCTGCAACAAGCTGAGGATAGCTATTTGTACAATGAAGTGTATTTTTTGCTGATGAGTAATCACCTCTATTTTTGTCCATGCAGATTTTAACATGTGTTTATCTCGCTTTCCAAAGGTGAGTCTTTTAGAAAGTGCCCAGTTTTGCAGCACAAGAGAGGCAAGGTTGTTGCAACTTGATAATCTTATGTCCAGTCAGCAGTGAGGCTGAGCCTGTATTTTAAGTAGCTATACTGTCTCTCTCTCTCTCCCTCTATATGTATATATTTGCGTGGTTCAATATATAGATCAATACAGATACAAACCACGCCATACAACTCAAATACAACAAGCAGGAATGGCCTGATCTTGTTCCTCTCCTGGCTGATCAAGAAAAAAACATCAGTGGAAATTATACACATACATAAATGGCAGCTGCCTCTGGATCCTAGGATAGTGTATGGCACATCAACACATGAACCCTTAAATGTTCACGCAGCCCCACTCCAGTTGTTGATATCCAGACATAAACACAAAGCCTTGGTCACATGGATGAAGAGACACATGACCCCTTAATTTCCCCTAGTAACAAACCTTAGAAAGTCTATCTGGTAGCTGTCCCATGGCTCCCCACATTTCCCCATTTGCCTCATGCCCAAATATGCACTCTGCATGAGTGGAACTCACAAGTAGGTGGTTTAGATCTCTGGCCTTGCTCATAGGCCAGAGATCCCCCAGGATCATTAGATCCCCTAATCTCCGTAGCTAGATCAGACCAACTGCCACTCCAGTAGTCAGTTTCAACATCTCTGAAATCTCCTGTATTTGAGTAAACTTATGGCTCCCCTGATACCTAATTCCCATCCTTTTTATTACACTTGTTATCTAGTCCACCCTGAAGTTCTCTAGGAAATTGCAGACAGCTATGTGCACACACAGTACAGTGTGCAGATGTTCCTCTCTATCCTGCTTCTGGCACCACAGACACAAGGACCCTCTGACCTCTCCAGCTGCTGCACTCAGACTTCCACATGTGGACATGCATGCCCAATAGAGTCCTCACTCAGGAAAGTAGATAGAAAAGCAGTTTATTTGGAATAGAGAATTGACCTCATTGACCAGAAACAGGCCAGGTCTAGACAAGCATAGGTCCCCTTCTTACAAAAGCCCAGCCCACTTTATCTCCTTATCCTTCTATTTTCCTGCTTTTCTAACCACTCTGATGTCTCCCTTGTCACACCTTTGGCTCTTTTTCTAAACATTTCATTATCTTGTGCAGTCCCACAACACTCCTTCTTGGCACAGTGAGTGCATCTCCCAGACCAGGGAGCCCCTGAGGACTCACAGTGCTGGGACTCATCAAGCCCACAGGGCTCATAATGCTTTCCTGGGGTAGCCCCAGGGGACAAGGGAACAGAGGCTCATGTCTCTGACTCAGGATAAAGAGATTTCTCTGGGCAAAACTAGCCATGTATGCTAACAGAAAACACTGGGGGGAATTTGTTGTGAATCTTCTGGTTAGATAGAAAATAATATATATTAGTTAAATTTTACGAATACTTCATTTCCTCTTTGTAGAGAAATCCATGAAGAGACCAAAGATAAGGCTCCTATCATGATGGTGACTTCTATAGACTCATTAACTTTACTAGTAATAAAACAAAGATTTTTCAGAAGAATGGCTACAACAGCATAGGTTGAGCATTGGCTGAAAAACTCAACCAAAATTATGAAGTTTCTATGAACAATTTTTGAAAATTAACCTAAGTTATAGAACAATATTTTTGAGCCCTGCTTCCAAAATACCAATTGATAAAGGACTATAGGTCTGCATTAAACAGGTTATACACAAAAATGCAGAGTTCTATAATATATTCAAATGTTATAATTTATACAGATTCTTAGTCAATGAGGATAATTGAAATTAATTTAATAGAATTTTCTTCACTGACAACTACATGTCTTACTGGACAGAAAGAAAACCATTGTGAAATATCTTAATTTTATTACACTTTTGATAGATAACATTCTGAAAGGTGGAGTAAAATAAAACCTTCAAAGATATATTTTATCAAGTCAGTTCATAAAACTTACTCAAAAATGAATAACAGATTTCTCTCAAACTGAAAAACATAACAGGATGTGGTCTCTCAGAGTTATTACATTCAGTGAAGATTTTGTGAAAAAAACTTGTTAACAAATATAAAAGGTAGATTAAATTAATGCGCAATGATATTGTTCAGAAAAATATCTTAAAATATAGTGGGTAAAGGGATTAAATATGTGTTAAAATTGAAGTAATTACAGAAGAAATTTTTTCTTGGGACATATTAAGACAAGTGTCTCATGTAAGAGTCTGTGAATAAATGTTCAGTGCCTTTGGTATCAATGGGTTTTGTGCCTTAGTTTAAGAAAAAGATAATTGGGTTATAATGCCAAGTAGATTTACAAGGGTGGCAAAAAGTTCTGAAAATAAGATTTCTGCAAAGCCAAAATGATCAAGTTTTTTAGGCTGGAAAAGAGAATATGAGGATATATGAAGAGTGTTAGCACTCCAAATGAAAGCAGTCTTTGTTTAGAGTGTCTTCTGCTCAGTGTTTACTCAGAGGAGCACAAGAATCAAGTGGCGGAAAGGGAAATTTAAATCCTGTGTTAGAGATGAAAACCCACAAGAAGAAAAGAAAAGAACAAAAACCTGAAATAAGAGAGTTGTAGAATTCCTGTTACTACAGGTTTTCTGGAAACAGTGTAACAAATGCTTCATAAATAATCCAAGTGTCACCCTAGAGTAAGGTAATAGACTACAGCCTATGGACAAGTTCTTCCAGCTGCATGCATATAAGATTTCTGATTGACAATATCTCTCTAGTCGCACCATTTTTCTTCCAAATGCAGTGTGTTTGCAATTTGATTAAATAGATATGTGCTCATTCAATAAATACTAGAAATATCACAAGCAAAAATAAGTCAGAACCTGATATTAAAATATTTTTTAATGATAAAGCAAGTTTTACACGTCTGCCTTCAACTTTTACTTCTAGTGCAGGTGATTTAATTGTGGGCTGTAAAATCTCTCTCATAACTCCCTTAAATTAAAAAATTAAAGACTTGGAATTATCTGTTATTAGCGAGTGGGACCAAGTAGTGGCTTTGCTTCTTTATGACCCATTTTTCAAGAATGAAATCTTTACCTTTAATGTTTTCTCTGGTATCTCTGATGATTTATCTATTACTTTCCTGGGGCACCAGAGAAACCAAGAACAGGTGTCCAAAAGTTACATTAAGGTAAATATTACATGTAGCTTTTTAGTGGACCTGAGCAACAAAAATCTCAACATGGAATATTCCTTGATTTTCTGAGAGCAGTTCACACACATTCCAGACATATTCTTTATTCAGGGGCATTTGAGTAATTCAAGATTTGATGTTAGAATTTGTATTAGTTGAAAACAGGATATTTGAAAAAATATTATATCTCTATATATCTATATATATGCTTAGAAATTCACACAAACTTCATTACTTTAATAAGTCTAATTATATAATTCCTAGCTTTCAAATGAATGACAACAGTATAAATCAAGATGCTAAATATTAACACGCTTAACCTCAGTTCTAGTTATTGGGGAGTATTTGGGGTAGTGATGGTAAGAAACAGTTTAAAAAGAAAATTGTATTGGTCATGACAGAATATAAGGTATTCAAAACTGGTATTGGAATACACATACTTCTATGCTAAGCATTTTCATTCCATTTTGTTTCACTGCTGATCAGTTAGTAAACTATTTTATACCTCTGGTTTGAACTTGTTCCACATTCTTTTGTCTTTTACCAGCAGAGCAGACATGACAGTTATAGTGAACAAAATGAAAAAAAAACAAAAACAAAAACAACCAACCAAACATTTTGAAGGCTGAAAATTATATTTTTGATTATTTGTCTTTTTTCAGTTTTGCCTTTTTTTGTATCTCAAGAAACAGACTTGCTGAGTCAAAGAATGCTCCTTGCCACATTTCATAAATAATTCCTGTTCTTGAGGATAACCAGAGAAGTGGAAATTACTCCAGTCTCCAATATCCACTCTCACAGCAGTGTCTATGACTCCTAAGGTTCTCAGTCTTGCTGAGGGATTTTTTTTATGCATGGTTCTCTCTAGCACAATATTTTAGCGCAGAAAGACTTCTGATACTGTGGGATTCTAGCATCACTCCTATAAACTGCAGAGGCGCTGCTGTTCTGTACCATAGCGCAGGGAATTGAAACACAAAGAAGCTGTTTCGCCTCAGATCAGTGCCTGAACTGGTAGCTGGGGGTTAGGAGGAGATGCCAGGGTTGCAAGGGGTTGCAAAGCTCAGGCTTGCAAAGGTGTGTGGCTCAAGCCCCTTGTGTTCCTCGTTTAACAGAACTCAGCCACGATCCAGAATCCTTAGGCCTGCATTTCTTTCCCCAGAACTAGCTCATAAAATCCAAACTGGAATAAGAATCTAAATTGCCTTGATGACAAACGGAGAATTTTTGCTGATTAACAGCCTCAGAAATATTGACAATGTGGGGACAGAGTTTTTTGTACAGCCAATGTCTAAACCTGAACAATCAGCCTGTGCCATAACCACCAAATCCCTTTTATAAAATAAAAAATTTTCTGAAGAAAATCTTTTCAGCCTGGGAAAAGTCATTGATACTACTATGGTATTCAAGACAGGCAGTGACATGAATTAAACTCTCCCTGAATTTCAATTTCACTCCTCAATATGGGTGAAATTCTTGGCTATCATTGTTCAACAATAGTTTTATTCTTGAGGTAAATGGAGAATAAATCCTTCACTTGTCACCATACCTTGTCTTATGTCCCTCCAACAACAGCTCCTTCATTTGCTTGTCTACAATAAAAGCAAGGGCTTGTATACACATCAAGTTTAATAAAGGAAAGGGGTTGCATTATCCCATGTTTCTCAATGATTTCTGTTCTTGAATCAACAAAGTCTTTTTCTGAAGAATGTGAAAACGTTATTGGGGATATTTAGCAATATCTTGGAAAAGAGTGAATAGAAAAATGCAACTGATATGAGGATGGAGACAATTTTTAATGGTATTATGTAAACATTTCAAGTATTTTTTTTTCATATAATTGTAGACCTAACTTTTCCTATAAGCTGATAAGACAACCACTCTGTATTGACAAACTAACTAGAATGTATTTCTCTCTTTTATAAAGTCTTAAACTATGATAGGTACATCTGTTCAGCAAAAAAGCTTTGATGTGAAATGCTGCAAAACTTGCAGGCATATGAGTTTTATTTTGATGATATTTGGAGAATCCATAGTTCTTCATGAACTATTAAACCTATTAATAACTGGGGGGAAATTTCCAGGAAAATTCATTCCTCTTTAATATTTTGAAAGGGAAAGTAATGGTTATTTTACAGGATTATTGACATTGCAATGAGTACCATTCACAGATTAAAACCTCACTGTGAAGGCTGTTGTATGCCTATTCCAAGGCCATTCACTGAACTGTTGATTTAAGTGAGTCAGGTTTCTAAAAAAATTTCTCTTTTTTCAAAGACACTTGCTGCTCAAAAACCTCCTGTATAGAAATATAAGTGGAACATTCAGCTTTTCTTCCTAGCTTGTTTTACATTTCTTGTGGAACTGATAATTATCAGCAAGACATCATAAAATTTATACATTTTTGCCCAAAGTCCTGTTTTTAAATAGATAGGATATTTTCAATGTAGAGTATGAAGCTAAAAAAAATAAAGCATGCTAACTTAAGTTTCAATAAATTCCAAAGAATCTTTTCAGAATGAGTTATAATATTGACCTGTGCTGCATCATATGACAGAAACCGAGCTGAGAGGGAGTACCTTAGTGGATAGGAGCAAGCTATTTTGTTTGATTTTATTTATTTTGTTTGGTTTTTGAAGGGCTAAAAGGTAAAAACATCTTGGGATTCAAGACAAAAAATAAAAAGAACTAGTTGACAAAAACAGAACCCAAATTGTCCCATGAAATTAAAAAGATCTTGATTATAGCATTCCATCTGTGTTGATTTCACTGTGAAGTCTACATGTAGTTTTGTAAAGGCACTTGCCAGGGAGATAATCAAGTTAAGCTGCTCAATCATAAGAAAACTACTATATATTCCTACTCATACTTCCTTCAAACATGATACACACATTCTTCACTGAAGTCATGCTGCTGATTATAGCCTGAAACCACTTTTAAATTAAGGTTTATTGGATCAAGGCTGTGGGCTTTCTGTTGTTGCTATTTCTGGTTTTTGCTTTTTTGGGTTTTCTGGTTTGTTTTTTTTTTTATTTATTTTTATTCCAGAGGAACTTCACAAGACTTTGGAGGTGTGTCATTGCTTTGGGAAACGGGGCTGTTGAAAACAAATTTCTTGATAAGGATCTGGATTATTTTCATACAGGGGGGTTTTGCACATTTTTATGGTTTTTGCTGCATTCTCTGCTGGGGACAAAATTTTTGCTGATCTGAATACTAAAATATAATATGCATAAGACCTTAAGAACCTGATATTTAAATACATTGAGTTCCTCCAAAACATAATTTTTTGAATGGCAAGAGTAAGCAATCTTCTCAGGTTTACACAGGATAAGAGTCTTGTAAACTCTAGCAATTTAAACGGGTACTCTGAATAAGTAAGATTTTCTTGAAGCATAGATTAAAACAGAAAAATACAACATGCTTTTCACATTAGCTAAGCATTGCATTTACCATGATGGTAATGCCTTACAATCTAGTAAAAGTAAAAAATATTGTATATGAAATAATTTAAACATTATTAATTAAATCTAGAGATTATGAATCTAAAAAAATTATTTGTTGGGGGAAATAAAAGAAAACAAAGCATGGTCATATCATTTCAAATTTGAGATTGACTTGCTGCAAATGAACCAACTGAGCTCCCTTATATTTACCTATGATTAAAATACCCAGAATGGGATAGTCGGAATGCAAAACTGGGGAAGATTTATAGGTATGGGACAATAAATATTTTCCAAGTATCTCAGATATTCAGATTTCTGAAAATTCTCTAGAGCTGTCTTTTAGTATTTATACTTCAATCAGAATTTCATTTATAGCTCTTAAAAGACTGTGCATTTGATAGTTTATGACTTTTTTTGTCATAAACATGGGTTTAGAAGCAGTTCTTGCATAAACAGTCTACAACAGAAGTAAAAGTGTTGGTTAGACAGGAAAAATACCCTTTGAGAGATTTGAAGTGGGAAAACAACTTCCTTTTTATGTCTGATGGAAAAATACACTTAAATTTTGCATTGGTTTATTTTATGTAAGTTATACCAGTAATTTTAGCTATGGTATGAGTCTGGAAATAAACCTTTATAATTTTTTTTAAAGTAATTGAAAATCCCAAACATTCACAGAACTTTATTTAAAATTACACCTTATATTGAACGGAGCTCTACACGTCGTCCCTCTGGGAAACTGATTCAAAGTCCAAGACTCATAGGATATCCTGATTGGAAGAGACCCATGAGGATCATCCAAGTCCAACTCCTGGTCTTGCACAGGACACTTCAAGATTCACACCTTGGCAATGTTGTCCAAACACTCCTTGAGCTGTCAGGCTTGGTGCTGTGACCATTCCCCTGGGGAGCCTGTTCCAGTGCCCAAACACCCTCTGGGTGAAGTTATTTTTCTAATATCCAACTTATCCTCTCCTGAACCAAGTTCAGGCCATCCTCTCGGGTCCTGTCATGGAACAGAACTGTGCCTTCCCCTCTGCTTGCCCTCATGAGAAACTTCTACACTGCCATGAGGTCTCCCTCAGTCTCCTCTACTCTAGGGTGAACAGACCAAGTGACCTCAGTCAATTCCCCTCTAGACCCTCCCCTGTCTTTGTTGCCCTCCTTTGGAATGTACTGTAATATCTTTATAACCTTCTTATATTGCTGTGGCCAAAAATGCACACAGGACTCGAGTTGAGGTCCAGGATATGGCTGGCCCTCGTGGCTGCCAAGGCACAGAGTTAAAGTTAATACTCCAGCTGGACTAAAGCACCCTGGCATCTAGTGAATTTCCTATTCTACTACAATCATCTATGAATATTGATATCACATATCTTTCATGAAGTACCTATAAGAAGAAAGGGCTCTGTTAAGTATCAAAACAGTGAAGAAAACATTATAAAATATTAAATACAAAATACTGGATGTTATT
>WBNO01034440.1:0-13263 GCA_013400575.1 Peucedramus taeniatus
GCAGGGGCTGCTCTCAGCTCCTGGCTGTTGGCGGCTGTATTGCAGGCAAAACGGCAGTAACCCAGTGCAGGAACCAAGGCGAAGTAATAGGGAGTGATCACTTGTTTGAGTTCTAAGGACATTTATTCCTCAGGGGAATCAAGAACAAGTGACAGTGATGGCAGGCAAAAGGATTGCTTTTAAGGGGAGGAGGGAATAAGGGGAGGACACAAGCCTTTACCAGTAGGGGGGTATCAGGGTAGGGGTACAGAGTAAAGGCTATCCAATAGGAGCTAAACAAGAGGAAGGAGCAAACCTTACAATCCAATCTTACTCTGAGAACAGGATGAAGGACAGGGAACCTTCTAGACCAAAAGCGAGTGCTCTCTTGACAGACAGGTGGATTGACATACACTTTGCAGGAATTTTGGGGTAAACAACTCAGGGCCAAACCATCAGGGATGCCAAATGGGGTACATGGAATGAACCATTACAAACTTATAACGAGGAATATTTAAAACCTATTACAGAAGAACAAACTGCAAAATAACCGACTACCAGAAGCAGGAGTACAAATGAATGATAGGTTTGGATGAAATGACAGGAAATGAGAATGTTTGTTTGACAGGTTGGTGAGTGGCTTCATGGTGTGAAATACTGGAGGATGGAAAGAGGGATCAAATGTGAACTCCCAAGGAGACTGGCCAGGTCAAGGACGTGACTTTTTAAGTGGATTGAGTAGCTGAGGAAGGGTGAACAGGGTGAGAGTAGCTGATTGAAGTGCTGTTTTGTAATGATACTGTTCTAGACATATTTTCTGTTTCAGACTAATCGAGGTGGTTTGATTGAAGGAAAGAAAAAATATTTGCTCATGTTCTCTTCAGAGACAGTGCTGCAATTTTTAGTGTAAGGTTGCTTCCAATTGTTTCAAATGGGCTGGATTTTTTTTCTCTCAACCCAGGTACATAACCTTTACTGTCACTAATGAGAACAGTTTACATTATGAACCTACCATCCCTTTCAGCCTCTCTCTCTTAAATCATGGTGCATTAGTGCTATTGAATAAAGAATTTTCTGGAAACATTATCCAACTTGCATATTGTATTGAATTTCAGCTTCCAGGTTTAGCTTTCATACTAATCTGAGTGCTATTTTCTACATGGAAATTTGAACTTTGGCACTATGCCAGTGTGTTTTGTGCAAGAATGAGAAGGAAAAAAAAATTGTACTCAGATTGTTTGTAGTAGATTTGCAATACTTACAGGTGTGATTTTTGTGTTAGATTATGCGGAGTGCTGCTCTAACTGTAGGAATGATATTGAAACAAACAATCAGGTTCTAAATGCTCAGTGGACTTCAATTAGTTGCATTTCAATTACAGAGCTAATTAAACAAGAAGGCTTATTTCATATGTCCTGGAATTGTGATCAGCTAATGGTGCATGTTGCATGCAGAGTAAAACTGCTTCTCAGAAAGTGGCACACACTATGCTGAAGAATATGTGACGCGCACATATTTAGTAGATAATTACTTGTATGCGGTAGTTTTTACTCTACAGCTGTTGAAACAAGGAAGGAATATTCATGTATGCCAAGTGTGACACCTCCTATTTACTGTAAGTAAATAGACTGTTGTAATTACTGAGACATATTATGAGGGAGAGGTCTTATAAAATAATGACAGTGCTAGTGTTTTGCATATTTTCTGGCACTTTCAGAAATACAGGTGAGAAAGATGATGGAATTGTCACTTGTCCCAAAAGAATCCTTTCACACCAGGTGATAGAATAAATCATATTAAATGTTTATTCAGATACAATCAATAAACTAGAAATCCTCAGTGAATCTCAGACATATGTCAATGATTCTTTTTCTACAGCTGAAGGAGAGTAAACAAGTGGAATATGGTGGCCATAGTATTATTAGTTTAACAATCAGCAAACTGGCCACACTAATGGTTGTTGCTGCATAATTCTGAAATTATCTTGGGAAGAATCTGTCAGTGCAAATGCACTTACCACAAGCAGTATGTGCATCATGGGTGCTTTAGAGCTACATAAGGCAGTAACGGATCAGAAATGCCCCGCAATTGAGTGGAAGCCCAGGCCAGTGTGTCTGTCTCAGACAGAAAGTGTGTGGTGGATGTTTCCGAAAGCCTCTGTCCTAGTCAGGTTTATCCATCTTCTTGTTACCCATTTCTTATCTACTTCCACACCAAGGCATCCACTGACAGTATGTTATCTTGGGCTAAGAAATATTTGCAGGTTAAGAGACTCTTCTTTCCACTCCCAGTCCAACCCCCTCCCTGCCTGTAGAGGCTAAAAAAGGAGGTAGGAACAAGACTGAGGGCAAGGAAGCATTGCTGTCCTAGGCAGGGAACTGACTCACCGAGGGAGAGGATGAACAGTCAGCTGCCAAACAACAGAGAGGGACTGAGTCCAACAGGCCCTCTCTCACTGGGTCACAGAGTGCTCTGTTCATTTCCTGGCAAAGCAAAATTGGCATACTTGAGGTATTCTTTTGTTTGCTTTGAAGCCTGCGTTTGGCACAAGCCAGTGGGAAAATACACTTTGGCTTAAACAAAGTTCTTAGTACCCTACTATTGTGTTAGGTCACTCACGTGTTTGGAAATGGTGAAACAGCCTGCGGACAGCTGGGCAGGTCTATCTGGGAATTTGATTTCGTGATGTAACATTTTCATTTGGTTAGTTAATGGACTTGGAGAAATGCAAGACAATAATGACATTTCTCACAGGAACAAGTTCTACATCTTCAGATGTTCAGGATACATTCTTGATTCTCATGTTTTAAAAATGTGATATAATAGTAACTATTTTAGAAGAATGACTACATTTAGTCTTAGTTAGCCCTTCACAGAGAAGAAATGCCTGCACAGTTTATAAGGATGTAGAAGCAAGTGTTGCCAGTTTTTATGGGTTAGTTAACACTTGATGCTTTCCAACTGAGAAATGTCTAATCCCGTACCACGCCGTGCAAGTATGCAGAGGTTGCAGTGGGAGTCATCTGGGGTTAAAGTAAAATCATCTTTCATCAGAGTTTGATTTAACCATTTCATTCATCTGCACGAGTTACAATTAATTTTTAAATGTTAACAAACTTTGTTCTGAAAGTACCTGCATGTATCTCCCAGGTTCTTAGGCACAATTGAAGCTGTGAATTCTGATGTTTTTCAGTCTCTGTCTCTTTCTACTATGTTATTGCATAGAGTAGGAAAAAGGCATAAAAAAATCTTGTGTAGCATAGGTGTAGAATGCAGAGTGGATCTAGTTCAGATCCTGAAGTGTCCTGCACCATTATGCTTGGGATGTAGTATCATGTGCTCTGTCTGGTCTGTATGATAGGTGGTCTGCCAGAAATGGACAAACAGTGGTGAGTTTTGAAGAAAACAAATCAGAACTTTTAATTTCTGAATCCTGTTCACAGTCAGCAGGGAAGTATTTGGCAGTATAGGGATAGAGCATGGGAAGTGCAGTGTATTGAACCCATAATTAATATGGGTTCCTTCAGAAAAGGAAAAACCTCAGAACTTTATTCTTAGTGTTAGTACTGAGGCTCATCCCTGTGCTGGTAAACTTGTGATAGAACTGGACGAAGATAGGATCAGAGCAGATTATAAACGGGAAAATAAAGTTAATATGGTAGTGATACAGAATACAAAAAACTGCCTTGTTTTTGAAGGCATAGTTTTGAAAAGATAAAACATTTTTAAATATACTGTGTCAGCTGCAGGAAGTTTTGACTGGAAGTTGTTGGGTTTTAACTTATCTGTGAAAAATGTGCTGAGTCACTATACAGCACCTTTGTTTCTGGGTACAAATCCCTGTTAATCACATTTTAATGCACAGGAGATCAGTATACAACACTGCTGTGGGAATGCTGTTTCCGTGCTGCAGTCTGGAGGAGCCTGCAATCCCCTGGCTCCCTACCCACTAGAGGAGACAGCGGAGTCTGTCCCAGTGTCGCCCTGTGCCGTGAGACACCGTGCCCCTGCCAGCAGAGAGCAGTGCAGCCCTTTGCCGGGATTTCAGGGGCCATGACAGGAAACGTGGGAAACAAAGCAGATAGTTAAGGAGGAATATACACAGAAGCATTGAACACAGAGGCAGACCTGAATGTGAAGGTGGGACAGGGAGGATGCACTCGATGGGGAAAACAATGGAGAGTAGAGGCAATGCAAGGTGGGCATGAAGAGAGGACGGGAAACGCCAAAATACAGACTGTGCTAAAGCAAGCTGGAGACCTGAAGGATGAAAGTAAAACATCTTGGAACGAGATTGGGGCATTCCTGTTACTCTATGAGCCACAGGAGTGTTACAGTTCCTAGTGCTGGGCATGGAGGAAGGACAGGGACCCAGAATGTACGAACACTCTGTAGTACCTAGTACCATGGAGCAATATAAGTGTGCTTTTCTGGATTTTAGATCTTAATGCACTTCTTGTAGTGAATTGGGGTGAATTATCCCTGTGTCCGCATGCTGATACTAATCTGTGACTTAGACAGGAGAAAGAAAAACTCACATGATTATTTTCAAAATGCTGCTCTGGGAGTACATTTTTTCCCATGAAAATGTTTTTGCCAGAGTGCAAGGATAGAGGTATCACTTGTATATTTATTCCTGATTCTTACATTTGTTTTTTTTTTTTCTGAAGTAATTTGGCACTTCAATGATATATTGTATTAAGATGGTCAGATAAATTTCAGCTGCAGAGGATTGTGTTTCCTTCATCTGACTCAAGCAGTAAATCAGAATCCAGTCAAAAAGTGTGTGGGGCTGTCACTGTGTTTTAGGGAATAGAGGAGAGGGGAAAAGGAGTCATCATTTCTTGTAATGTGTACAGCATGTCCACAAATCCAGTTTATTAAGGATTTTTGCTCTAGCAGAATGTTGAAAGCAAATGCTTTTTTCTCCTCTTCTTCTAGTAGCATCTCCTGAACTCTTTGTAAAATGTCAGTCTGTTATGTAAAATGTCTGTATGCTGTGTATGTTAGTCTGCAGCATTCTAATGGTGCTTTCAGGCTTACTTTGACCTTTTGAAATCATTACGATCCCCTACCCCCTACAGCCCCCCATCTTTCCTTACTTAATTGCACACAGGAATAGGGAAATAGGAATCTGATTTATTGTTATCCAGGTGGCATTTCCTGTTACTTAGCTTTATAGTTTTCTGTATAGTAATTAGTATGCAGAAAGCTGGAGAGATGCCTGTAGTTCCAAAATGAACTCTCCGTAGCTCTGTAGCTCTCTCTCACTCCCTCACTCACTCTCCCTCCCACTCACTCTCCCTCCCTCCCACTTGCGTTCTCCTTTTGGCACCGCCCCTTCCATGCACCCTGTAGCCAGCAGCAAGACAGCTGTGTTTGATCATAAACCACTTAAACTCCAGGCTCACTGGCAGGGGAAACTTTAGCGTGAAGTGCAGCACTGGTTTCTCTTGGGGAGGGGAGCTTTCTTCTCTTTTCCTTTTTGCCTCCCCAAGTACTGAGGACTGTAGCAGCACTTTCTTTTAATTTCTCAGTGAACTTGTGTGAAGCTCGTCAAATTTTTCTGAGTATGTTCAGCAGCATTGAGAGATGCCCTTTAACAGAGTTGTGGAAAAGAGCAGCATAAAGCAGACAGCAGAGATGAAGCACGCCTTGTATATGGACTAAGACAGCCATGGGATCCTGGTAAGCACTTCATTCCCTGCATTCTCTCAGCACTTCACATTATTAGCAAGTCTCTCGAAGCAATGGATTGTCTGTGAAGTCAAAACCAGTTTGGCTCTTCTAGAAGATCTTGCATCATTAACTTAAACTCTCAATGTGGAGTAAAAATGGCTGTCTAGAGAAAAATGTATAAGACAGAAAAATTTTGGAGAAGAAAGTATTGAATCAGTTGAACAAAGCTTTGAAGCATTAAAATCTGCAGAAATCGTCAAGCCCTGAGAAGTCTAATCATGACTTCTGGAGTTGCTATGAAATATGGAAATGAGTCCCCTGCAGAGCTGAGTGAGGTAAGCAGTTTCAGTGCCCTTCTTTACGATTTAAAAAGAAACATTCCCCATTCGGGCTTTCAGTCCGTGAGCAATGCAATTAAAAATTAATAGAATGTGTATCTTGCTATAACTTGCTATGCCAGTCAGGAAATGACCTGAACTTTTTTGCTGCTTTGCTCTGAATGAGTGGTGAAATGCTAACGATTGCAACCATTTAGAGACATTTTTCCTGTTACCCTGCAGCAGTGATTGCCTTTCCACCGAGAGCTGTGTTTATACCCAACATTCATCTTTGCAGTAGGTGAAATATGGAGATCTCAGCTGAGATTAAACAGATGGTGATTAATTTAGGAGGGAAGTGGGGTGAGTAGAAAATGACAAAAATTTATTGTTAGGACAACAACATTGGCAGAAGTTGTTTTAATTGTATTTAGCCAAGGTGATACTGTTTGTTTAGGTTAGATGAATTAGGTTACTTTCCTTCCTTGCCTAAAAGAAAACAAGTCATGAGAAACTTTCTCCTTTTCCACTGGAAACCATAGTCTGTTATTTCTTATAATTGTGGATATGTTTTAGTGTAACATGATTGTGTGTGTTTTTAATAAATTTGAAATTAAAGCTATTTCAGATGTTATACAAATTCTTAATACTTTAGGAGTGGCATACTTTGTCAATTACTGGAATGTCTTAAATGTGTAATCCTTATGGGCTTTACTGAGAACTGCTAATTTAGTTATGCTATGAAATCCCAATCATTTGATTAAGGTCATTTTGTGAGAAATTGAATCTGCAGTCTGTCTTGTCCCAGTTTAACTGAAGTGCTTCTCTGTTCCTTTTGTCCATTTTTTTGATACACCTTTTGCTGTGACATCCTTTATATGCTTGGTTTTTTATAGATAGGATATGCTTGGCAGAATAAGAGAATTAACAGTTTCTGGAGTTAATTGTATAGAGAAAAGAGACACTGAGGTATAGAATGGAATAATAATTTAAGTGGAATAAATCAGTAGGCTAGTGAGGGAGACAACAATGTAGAGGAAGGCACAGTAAATATGTGAGAGTTAAGCAAGTGCTATACAGGAGGACAGTAGATTTGTGACTGGGAGGTTCTGGCAAAAGAAATGTCACCTGTATTTCTCCTTAAAGTAAAAAGAGTTCAATTTCATTATTTCTGTTTTACTTTTTTTCAAAGTAATGCTTAGAAATTTTATATTGGCATTTCAGCATAGGTGGGGTTCATAAATTCAGCATAAAAGTCTGGGTTACTTTTGGTCACAGTTTCTGGCTATGGTTGTATTGATGGTGATCACTGCTTTCTATCCCCTCAACATTTAATTTTCAAGACTTTGCAAGATAACATAGATCATGGAGTGTCTCAAGGAATAGATATTGGAGTCAATATTTGGAGCAGGTAGTATTTACATTGCCACCTTGAAATTACTTATCCACGTTTTCCTTCATGCATTGACTGAGTAAGACTTTTGTTGTGAGCAATATGTTTTCTTTCTGATATTTTAACATGGGAGATATTGAAAGGAGTCTGTGACCGTGCAACGTTGTCATTGTTTAGGTGGGGTTTTTTTCCCAAAAAGCTTTTTTCAGTCCTTAGTTCACATTTGCACTCCAGTGCTACAGGAGGGTTAGAAATAGACCCCTTTTTGACAGCAGACGTAGCAGAAAAGATCATAAAACTCTTAACTTTCCCCAGCTGCTTATCATCATTTGCTTGATGCTCCTCTTCATCTTTGCAGTTTGAGCTGCTTGTGTTAGTGAGCCTTAGCCAGTCATCAAGAAGAACTGGGTCAGCTTCAGCAGTGATCTTGGGTAAAACACTGGGATTTCAGTAAAACACAGAGGCCTCGCAGAAACATATCCCACCTCTCAGAGGAAAGAAGGTGCATAAGTACTCTGAGATGTAGTATATAGCTGCTCCCCCCTAATTGTTAATTTCTCAAACAGCTCTCTGTAATATCTGTGCTTCTGTTAGACCTTTCCCTATTGGTGACTGGTACTTGCTGTAATTAAAGGTAAAACGTCCTGGATAAAGGTTGTACCTGTGGTTTATGTATCTGTATTTTTCCCATCTTTGTTGTGCTCTTCTTTCTTTCTGGCTCTGTCTTCTATACACTGCATTTATTTTTGATCAATGAAGGGCAGTAGCTATGTGTTCATTTAAATGATGGAAGAATGGCTACAACATGAATTTGATTAAATGGCTGATGTCATAGTTTGTATTCACCTGCACCTCTATCTCTACAGACAGCTCATATGCTGTTACTACAGTGGACTGCTACTGCTGTACATATCTAAATGGCAGATATGATAACAGACCAAGAAGTACTATGATTCACATGATGCACAGTGGGTTTTTGTGTAGGTGCCTTGATCTCTTTATCTCAGTACGTGGAGCTCTAGGCATGAAACTACTGTTATTAAAATAAACAGGAAAGCTACAAAGCCCTGAAGATATAATAAATGCATTCTTGAGTGGATACATTAGACAAAAGAGAAAATAAATATATTGCAATTCATCCCATCTGTATTAGAACTTTCTACCTGAGATTTACATCTCTCTTTGGCAAGAATTAAACGATACGTTTCTTGTCCAAGACACAGTGTGATTGTACAAACTTGTGTATAGTTGATGTTTGCTATTCCTAAACTCTTCTCCGGGTAAACAGGGATTTTGATAGTCTTTATTTACTCGTCTGTCCCCATCCAGAAGTCATGCAGAAAGCAGATGAAAAACAAAATCTGATTTCTGTTGTAGGTCATTCAGACCTCCACAAAACTCATGCTCTGTGGTTCCCTATCTCCAGAGTTCAAGCTGTTTTGTTATTGAAACGTGTCAGTTCATGTTACCCATTTCTTCTGCTCTTCTTTGCCTTCAAGTTTCAAGTCCAAAGAAAGAAAGATTATTCAGTTTGCTGTTTGCATGGTGGATTTGTCATCTTGTACGTGCCTAGAGAGTTAGAAGAAACCTTGTTCTTACATAGCAAGGTGGTGCTGGCTTGGTAGTTTATATATAAGATACAGTAAGAGAGGCAGCACTGTTGTGCTGTGAGGATCTACAGCAGCCTGTGGTACCTCTGTAAATAGGTAACAGTAGGCAAAAAAGCTCCGTTCTACTATTCTGAAATGGGCCTTCACCTGTCCATATTAAGGCTTAACACGATTTGCAGAGATTGCCTTTAAGGCTTGAATCAAGGAGCAATGTAATTTTTATGCATAACTTAATACCCCAATTATGAAAGCTCTCATTGGATCCCTTCAGCTTCTTACTCATACAATTCTTAAAGTCTGTTGTAAACACAAGGCATATTTTTAAAGCCAATATAGTGAATTTTACTGAAAACATGTACAGGTTAACAGTGGGGTGCCCATAATTGCAGAGGGTTTTATACATAATTTAAAATGAAACTTTGTATCAGAATTTAAATGCTTTGTACCTATTAAATTGTCTATTCTGCAGAAAGAGATATTAATCTAGAAGGAGCTAGATTGTCTAATATCTATTTTCTTCCAAATTCAAAGGCACTACCTGGCTTTAAACCCCAGCATTCTGAGGAGGTATCCCTTACCTACTAACACTGATCTTACTTGCTCCCCTGGCCATTCACTATAGAGATGGTGTGCTGAAATGGAGAGAGCTGTTGTCTGACCTGGTACACCTGTTGGACTGAATGTGGCGAGCAGTTATGCCTGTGCCTAATGCTGGGACAGTTAAAATTATTAGTGCAGGAATGTAAAGGAAATGTTAAGTGCTGAGCATAATGATATTTTTCTCAATTGCATACTAAAGAGATACATTTTATCCTTGAATTAAAAGCCAAGCTATGTTCTTTGCTATAATTTTCATTAAGTGAACCTTGTGAATTTGCTGGTACTAAGACTGTGCCTAAGAGATTTTGTAATGATGTAAGGACTGGTATTATAATAAAGCAATACGTTCAGCATTGCAGCTGATTTGTATAATGTTACTGTTTATTGTGTTCTGTTAGCTCTTGCTGCATGAGTTGATGGTGTATAACATCTGAAAAGTTTCTTTTATTATTTTCTGCATGGCAAAATTAGAAGATAGCATGCTGCTCTAGATGCACACTTTATCCCTCCTGCTTCCTGATGTTTGGAGGTCAAGCATTTAGGATATAGATGTTGTATGTCACAGCATTAGCTACAACTTCGTGTTCTCTAACCCTTCAGCATTGACTGGAATAAATAGATGGGCTGTTTGTCTTGGAAAAAATACTAACTTATTCGTTTATTTCAACAACAAGATGTTTAAAATTTAGGGGAGTGGGAGAAAGGATAGGCTTCAAAGCTGGTGTTGGTGTAGGAAGCAGAAAAAAGAGTTTGTACAAAGGATTTCACCAAAATCTTATATATGAAGAAGAGACCAAGTCTGAAAGGCTTAAATTCTGTCTTTTTAGTAATTTTACAGTAGGACAATATCGCACTTCCTTTGTGTTCCACTGCTGCTCTACTTATAAACTAGACTCTGATGAAGAACATTGTAGAAGGAGAATTGCAGAAATAAGAGGGGTTGCATGGCTTGAAGTTGTGTACACAAGTCCAGTGAGTTTGAGGGAGCTGTGGGGTGAGGTGGGTAACCAGCAGAGGAACAGGACATCACTCAAAGTCTCCCTGGCAGAGGAATAGTTCAGCAGGGACCATCCCCATTCTGAGGTACTTTCCCATGTGTGTCTCTCTTCCTTTAGAACAAGCACCATCTTGTGCTGTCACTGTACCTATGTGTGGAGAAAGAGTACTGATAGAATGGGGAGGAGGTTTTTTATGTGTTCCAGGGTAGGACTAAATCCCAAACACTTGTGTTATCTTCCTGAGCTTGGTAGTCTTCCAAGAAAGTCAGTGAGCAAATATCACCCTAATATTTCATCTGCTTCCTGAACGGTCTCTGGTCATGCCACAAATGTGCCAGGGTATTTCCAATACCTCTCATGAGTAGGTAAACACCATATTCTGCAATTCCATCTCTGCTACAGGATATAGCCTTGGCTGTCAGTGCCAAAGCTGTGCAGGTTGTAACACAGAAGGGTGTAATGTGCCTTGCCAACAGAGGTGGTGTGTTTTCCCCAGCCAGAAGATGTTTTGGGAAATGTGATAAATTATTAATCCTTTAAAGTATTGCATCCTTGCAATAGAACAGAGTGAAATGTGGTTATCAAACAGCAAACATGGCATATTTTAAAATTATTTTAACCTTGATAAGTTACGTAAGTAGTTTTTTCCTAACAGTAGGCAAACCAAAAAAGTGAACAGTGTGAACTGCTAAACTCTTAAAAAAGCGAGCACCACAACCCAATATGCTTAAAGCAAAGTACCTTAAGGAGAAACTTTCTTAAATGGTTTCTAGTAGAGAGCTGGATGGAACTTCCGTCTGGAGGTAGCAACACCTGTAGCCTTACAAGAGTGTTCTCAGCTTTAGTGCTTCAGAGATGCTGAAGTCAAGTTTGCAAATCTTTGCCTGGTTCACATGGGCTTTGTGAAGCACTAGTCAACCTTGCAAACCTGACATTTTCCCATGCTGTTGTCATGAGGAGTGTGGAGACATTAGATGTGAAATATAATCACAGATTTTAAAGACTTCCAGTGTGTCTCTGTTACACTGATATACCTAGAATAACTTAGAGAAAATGCTTCAGTGGTGAACTTTAATGGGCATGCTTCTGGACAGTGACTGTCAGTCTCAATGCAACCTTTAGACTGGGTCCACAGTCAAGCTGAAGGTGCTCTGGCATGATCAATATATGCAATTTACATTTTCAGGTATTTGCATGGTATTTCCAGGGTAAAAAACATTGTGACTTCAAAGAAAATGTTTTTTTCCTGGATTTGTTTGACCTGCTTATCAGGCACAGAGTGTGTTCCAGGCGTGGCTATTATTAAATTGAAGCACTATGAAAAGATTCATCAAAATGCCCAGGCACTGTCAACCCTGATAATGCTCTTCTGCAGCCGCCTAATGAAAAAAAGACAAAGATTATGTAACTTATCTGCCTCATATTTTCATATCCCTTGCTTCTAAAAAAACCATGTTTGGAAAATGCCTTATGTGCTGTAAAACCTGTTAGTACAAATATATGCTGTGAAGGTGCCATTAACAATGTATTGGATTGTCTAATTGCTTTTAGAGACTTGATGTTTTAATTAATAGATAAAAAAGCCAGAGTTCATTCCTGGAAGATTTTTGGAGATAAGAATTGTAATCTTTTCCCTCCTCCTCTTCCAACTTGGAAAAGAAAAAATGTTTCTACCTTTGATCAGACTTGGACATACCAGAACATGGCTCTGTGTGGGAACAATTACAAGATTCTTCTTTCAGAAGGTATTTTTATGTATTTCTCTGCAGTCTCTGGATTTGTAGTTTGTAAAGGGACACATAAAAGGTTCTGAAAGAGTAATCCATAGATTGCAAGGTTAAGGTTTACAAAGGCAGAAGTTTCTGTGCTGTGTATGTGGGAAGAGAGGGCATGAAGAGAGGCTGTGTCATTGGTTTGGTCACCTACAGTGCAGCATCATTACGTTCTTTTTCTGGGGCTCTGAGTAGTTTATGTATGATGGAAAAGGAAACATGCTCATGTCACTTCTGGGTGTTTTCCTTATGTTTAGGTTTTACTGTCTTTGTGACATTGCATGGTACATCTAGCTGCAAGTTTTACTTGTGATGAAAATTTCTGCATCTCAAGTAGCATGGAAAGACTTAATTGGACTCTTCTGTTACATGTAGTAGTAATTTACCAATTTATGTATTCTGTGATGGTCTCTGAGTTCAGAGATTATGGGGTGTGGATGTTTGGTGTGATGCTGGTAAAGAAGAATTTGTGACACTGGTGGCAAACTGCTTTAGGCAGTCCCATGTCAGGATTTCCCATGTAAATTAACTGTCTGTATGAATGATGTATATTTTCTGTAGATTTAGATTTTAACTATCTCTAACGAATATGAATATTCATTGAGACTCTGGAAATTGGCTTACATATTCTCACTCTGTTGTAATTATATATGAAAATTTGTCATTAAAATTAAAATATTAACTGAAATCTTTTTAGCCCTCCCAAATGTAAATGTGATAAATGTTATGGTATAATTCATGCTCCTATAGAGGTGATTGTAATATATGTTATAACTCATTCTCATGTGAAAATAAGTAAGTTGTGCATGTATGAAAAAATCTCTGAAAGTTTTAAACCCACAAGCAGCGGCTGGGGAGGATTGCTTCACAGAATTACGAAACAGCGGATGGCAGTGTAAGGAAAATTAATCCACA
>WBNO01034442.1:0-20331 GCA_013400575.1 Peucedramus taeniatus
CATTAATATTTTAATAACAATGATAGAAAAAGATTAAATTTCACAGGTCTTCATGTTTTTGGGGGTTTTTATCTGCTTAGACTGTAATACTGTTTTATCATGTACGATACTTCTTACTTCATTTTAGATTTTACATTTTTATACAAGTATTTGTGCATAAGTCACACTTTTATATGCACCCCATGACATTATTCATCTTCCCTATGTATTGGGAAAAACAAATAGAAATTAGGAATGAAATTAGGAAAAAGGAATGTAACATCTAGCAAAAATATACCTACCTAGTGTAAAAACACTGAAACAAGAGATGTGCAATGTCTCAACTCCTAATACTGCTTTCTCTGTGGGAAGTTGCAGAAAGTATGTTTTGCTTATATGAAGTATTACAAGAAGCAACCCAACTGCATGCACTTGTATTCTTAATTTAAATTCTAATTAATAATTTGACCAGTAAACAAAACAATTTTATTTTCAAAAATTTGGTTAAGTTTCTATATAAATGATTAAGAAGCCTGGTATCATCAGTTATGAAATCAGTGTAAAGCATATACATATGGACTGCGTAGAAAATAATGACATAAACAAGGGAAGAACTGAAAAAGAGACGCAACAGATGAGATGAAAGATAATCAAAGTATCACCTCTATCTTCTGTCATAGAAAAGTCTGAACTTTACTGCAATTTACACCAAAACAGTACTAAGGCTGCCACGGAAAAAATTTAGAGTGGTTTTCCTCACACAGCTGAGAATCATACCCAAATTGAATACAAGCTGTAGCAAGAATGTTGGCAACTATGGCTGCATAGCAATAATGAAGAGGATGATCAGGACACACTCCAACACTTGCTGAATTTCTCCAAGTGCCATTTCAGTCAAGCCTTTAACATGTTTTTGTGCTTATATGTGCTTTCAGTCTCTGGTAATCCCAAGTACAATCAAGAGACAGTGAAATATTATCCAGCTAGAAGACTTTTCAAAGTATACCACAAATTATTAAGACATTCAAAAAAGGTTTTTTTTTTTCCCCAAAGTTAGAGGCCAAGTTAAAAACCAGAACAAACCAAAATTCTATCTTTTAAGTGCAGAAGGGATCATCTATTTAATTTTCACAAGATCTAATTCCTATTTCTGGTTTACTTCTTTCCAGACGTCTGACATTTCATTGTGTCTCTTCCATCTCTAAGGGTATTATCTGCATTAAGGTGGTATCAAAAAGCCTCAAATAATATCAGGATCTTCTTGTGCTGGGCAATAGTTTATCTACATAGACAGGACAAATAATATGTCCTGGGAAAGGATTATACTTAACCACATACTGCTGAGGAAGAATGAGATACAGAGATACCGTTTGACTTTCTCATGGAGATTAATTTCTCCTTTAGTAAGTGGTAGGCTTAGTCCCAGGCCACTGCCCCAGTTTTCTCCAGACAAGGAGATGGGCCCAGGCCTCATCCCTTCTGAGGTGAAGCAGCAGTGGTATCAGGTAGACTGAGCACCAGCAGTCAGCATGTGTGTCTGCTTTGCCATTTCCCATTTACAGGGCTTTTTTGGAACTTAAAGAACTCCATGGTTATCACTAAATTAGCTTCCAGGTCAGCTTGGCAGCTGAACTTGTAATCAGCTCTGCAGCTGTAAGTGGTCTCTAAACACTAGAGATAGGCTGGAGGAGGAACAGGGTGTTTCATCTCACAGCTCTGCTAGCCCAGAAGAACTGGTGGACACCTCAAAAGAATTTCCCATTCTCCCATAGCTCTGCTCCCAAGCTGCACAGATATGTAAATAAACTTATTTTAATATGAAAGCAAAACTTCACAAGACCCCAGCTGCTTGTAAAGCTTGGCAGCTCCACTGAGGGATACCAGCAGTGGCTTCCCTTTGATGCACCTTACTGGCATATTGTGTGAGCTCTAAGGCAGGTCAGGACCACGGCAGCAGTTCTTGGGGTCTGGCATCCCGTGAGGTTTACACATTCATAGGTGTTCACCACTGAGAGAGGATTGCTCTTGTTGTGCCTTGTTACATAGTAAGAACTGAAGCAAGCCTGCTGATTCAGGAAAGGCCATTTCCTTAAAATGGTTAAAATGAAAAGACCCCAGTCCAAGATAACAAGAATCTATGGTTAAATCAGTCATGCCTTTATCACCTCAAGATTAGACTACTGCAATGCGCTATACCTGAGGCTACATTTTAAATCCATTTGAAAGCTGAAGCGGGTGCAGAATGCGGCAACCCGCTTCTAAAGCAGGATATCGTGCTTTGAGCGCATTACACCAGTGCTTTTTAATTTGCACTAAGTGCCTGTGGAATTTAAGGCACTGGTTACAACCTCTGAAGACCAGGACCTGTCTGTTTGAGATACCTAATTGAGACCTGCCAGGTCCTTTGTCTCAAGTGTACAACCACAGCTGAGAACCACCAAGGAACATGAAAAAGGGCTTTCTTGGCTTGACACCGAAGAAAGTCTTGGCAGGGCAACATGTTCTTCATGACAGCTCTTTTACCTTTGGGACATCATCCTACTTGAATTGAAGTATGTTCATGCTCTGACTCTCAGAGAGTTCTATGAAAATAATCTTGTAATTCATAAGATGCATTTGTCATACTGCAAAATTTAGTTGGTCATTCTCAAAATAGTGGTGGTAGCTGATACCTGCTTTACACTCTTTTGTTTGGGTTTTTTTAAAGTGCTAGCAGGAATATCTCTAGCTTAAGAAATGTACCTTTTTACACACAAGAAAAAAGCTTTCTTGATACAGAGGCAACAATATTGCAGCTGTTTACAAGTAAGATTTCAAAAACCAAACAAAATTGTATTTCTCCCTCAGAAAGAACTGCTACACATTACGCAAAGGCTTACAAAACATTCTCCCTACTGCCCAAGTATAATCACAGGGATCTGCTAACATAGGTGCCTGTAAGATGGGGCCATATAGTAATTACATTTTTCAAACGAGGGCACATTATAGACCCACAGTATTGTTCACTGTTCTACACTAGGTATCTGTACATTCTACACTTGAGCAATGTTTCCCTGAAAATGCAATTTCTGCTAATGTTTTTATGCCATAACTAGACAAATTTGACAAGGACAAGCAGGGTCAAAACTGTGATCTCTCAGGGAACAATTAGAATTAGCTAATGAGGATAAAAGAGGTCAGGCAGGCATCCACTTTTCACTAACCTTTGAAGCAACTGGACAAACAAGGGAGGTAACCCTCAATAAATGTTTATATTCAGTCAAGAGGTTAATGGAGATAAAAATAGCCATCACAGCAGGCCGAAAATAGTTTTGCACTCTTGCTAAATGGAATCAGTACTGACAAGTAACATTAGATGGGCTCTTCCCTGCAAAGATTTCTAACATATGATGTGTGTGGCCTGGCAGAAACTTGAGGAAACCTTCATGCTGAAGAAAAAAACAGCATGATCAAGTTGTTTGAAATCTATGAAATTCTGATCAGCGCTAGCTGTTTCTTCAGAAGCTGTGCTACTGAGCTCATGTTCAGTAAGTCACTGTGACATGACCATCCTGTCCCAGACACAGTGTTCCAAGAAGCGTTCAACATTATTTAAGGAGATGTACTCATACTCAAAGGCTTTGTTTCTTACTTACTGTATTTTTGGTTCCTGCAAACAGATTTTCTTCCTGAATCTTCTAAAGAGCCTGAGTTCCCATGAAAGATACAGGATATTACCAGAATATCTTCATGACCTTGGAGAAAGTTCCAATGCAATGCCTCCTGGGCAGAGTTAGTTTATACAGTCAATTAAAACCAAGATTGTACTGGGAGGAGAGCTGTAAACATATCTCAGGTGCCTTCAGATATGAGTCTGGGCTAGCAAAACACCAGTTAATACACTGACTGAGGTTTCTTCTTTGAAATTCAATTTAAATTCAATTGGATCATCACAAGGTTGACATGCTGAAACTGTAGAACATCCCCTCTTGAGAGGCTGAATTCACCTTTGATGATCACCACACTCAATTCAGCAAACTTTGTAAGCTCATCAAATCAATTCAGTTGGGAAAGGCTCCTAAGGGTCATTCTGGACAGCACAATACAGATATCTGTACAGGACTCAGACTATCCCTGATTAATGAATATTTGTTTTAAGATGTTTTTGAATAATAAAATTATTATTCAAAAATAAAATCCATTTTATCACCTCTCACACTGACTAAATGCATTTGTTTAACTTATAACTGATTACAAATTCATGAAGCTGTAAGCCAATCCCATCCAAACAGCCCAATGGACAGACAGACAGACGCATTTTGTTGTTCATTTGTATGAAATCAGCTGGACTGTCTTTCACTTCTGTAGCTTCCCTGAAAACTCTTATCTTTTTCCAAGGAGGATTCAGTCTTGGAAGAATATTTATCTCAAGGGCTTTTCTGGAACACCTGCCAGTCAAGGCCTGTGGCAGCACTTCACAGTGCCACAGCTTCCTTTGCTAGACACGCAGAGGCAACTCCTCTCCACTGACACAACACTGGAGATGTCAGGGGGTTTTCAGTGCTGTGGTTCAATGCTGATGACAACATCACTAATTAAAGCAAAGACATGACAGTCTCCAGCTATAAACACTCACTCTGGAATCTTACAATTGCACTAGCATTTCAGATTTCACAGCCCCCACTATGTTTGCAGGGGAGATCTTGAAACTTGGACTAAATGCAAAAGAAATTTTGCAATCCTTAGTTCTTGTGGTTGAAAAAAAGAAAAAACCAAACCCACAAACTTTGAAAACCTAATGCCAACATAATGTATGCAGTTAATTTCACCTAAATCTTCAGACAACATGAGATAATTGTTGCAGTTACTACTCTGCAACTTTATGGGATCCAGTATTTCAGAGGAGTGTTCAAGAATCTGAATATCTGCACAAATTGTTACTTGTGATGGACCATGAAACTAGTGATGAAGAAAAGAAGTTTGTACTTTCCACTTTCTTTTTTGGTGATAGTAGAAGAAAAATATTGGTAACAGTTGAAGAGGCTGTGGTCAAACCAAAGTCATTAAACGTTTCAAACACAAAAAAAAACGGAGGTGGGGGGAAATGTGCACACAGATGGAATCCCAAAAGACAGCTGGGATTCCCTGCAACTGAGAAACCCTGCTGTTTACCCCAAGGGATCATCACTTGTCAAGTGACAAGACTGAACATACATTTCACCATGTATCACCACTATGTACATTTCATCCACAAACCTAAAGCAGACCAAAGAAATTATTCAAACAAAAAAACCCCCCACACTATCTATGTTAATATTTTCCAACACTTGTCAGGATTTTAATATGATCTTAACATTTTATTACTATCAAATGTGACTGCCTAATGCAAATTAAATGTGTGCTAAACATGGGGTACAATTCATTTTACCTAACTAGAGAGCATTTTTTTCAAATCTGTAAAATAAACATAAATCAAATGTCACTGTAATTTAGGTACAAAGTAATGCTGTCAAAAGCAACATCAATTTGTTCTTTTCAACTCAGGATACCATTGGAATCCATCTGCAAACTTTTCCCCAGTTCTGTAAACATTTAAATAAATCCATATTCTGGAATACCTGGACCTAGCTGAGTCCTGGTGATTCGTTCTGTCTGCTTCTGTGGTCCTGGAAGAGGTGACAACCAACTGATTGGAACAGGAATGGAAAAGCTGGAAAATGAATCTCTGAACACTCAGTGATCTTCCACTGCCCATATCATTCTGTCTTGATGGACTTTCTACTGCAGTCCTTCCTTTCTCTAAAGCCTTCATCTGGCTTCAATCCACAGTTGCTGCTCCCCTGCCCTTTCCTCCCTCTTCTTTTTCGACATTTTATAAATACCTGACTATGTATACATAACCTGCTTTCTCAAAGAGCATGGAATGGATAGCAGTGTCTTTTTTCATCACTCTCTTCACTTTTTCATTTTATCTTTCCTTTTACTCTCTTTCCTGTTCATTATATACATATATATATATATATATATATATATATATATGTCGTGTGTTTACACAATGACCAGAAGCAGGAAATCATATTCTTAGTCACTGCTGTGATTAGCCCAAATGTGCTGAGGATATTCTGAAAATTGACAACTCTGAGTGAATCATCTCTGTTGTGGTGAGTTGATACCTGTGGGTAGCATGAGCACTGTCAGTGTGTCTTAGTGTTCAGGTATCTGCCATGGGTGTTGAACCTTCCTGCTTTACTGTAAAGTTGAATACTTTGGATAATACTATTTCAGAGATGACATGCACCTGTACTGATGAAATCACACACTATATAACTTATCTTTAGACAAGATATAATGCAGAGCTGCTTGCACACTTTCACACTGGATTATCAGTGCATTTTTCCTACTGGGTTAACCTCACTGTTGTAAATTACTGTGTACTCTAAGAATTTCATCTCTCTTTCTACTAATGAAGCCATGTTCATATTTGCCCGTAAAGATTTTCTGAATGCGTTTGCTTGAATGTAACTCATTTCACTTTTGCCAAACATTTCTCATGTAAGACAGATGAATACTCTGCTCAGTATGGCTCAGCTGCAATTCTGCAAACATGGAATTTACTCTGGATAGGTTGACTAAACTGTGGGATAAACCATCAGTCCCTGGTAAGCTTCTGACAACTGGTCTCTCACTTTGCCCAAGTATCATTTGAGCTTGGGGCAGTTAATGAGACAGTAGATATTTCAGATGATCAAGGGGACAATTACAGAGGTTTTTCCAGAAGACATGAAATAATTTATATTGCATATGGATTAATTCTGCCTGGTCCCATGGTCTAGCTATTTACACCAAAGCCATCCAAAATAATTGCTGTATCTCCAGCTTAGTTTAGAGTGGTACTGAATAATTTCTAGTTTAGAGCATTTTTTTTTTCTTTGTTATACTTTTTTTTTTTTTTTTAAATCCTGGAATAGATGATTTAAATCACCTTTTAGAGAAGTCCAAATTTCATGTATCATATATTTATTTTTATCTAAGTAATAGAAAAAGGGGTAAGGATAGGACAAGGGGGAATGACTTCAAACTGAAGGAGAGTAGGCTTAGATTAGCTACAAGGAAGAAATGCTGCACTATGAGCATGGTAAGGCACTGGCACAGGTTGCTGAGAGAGTAAGATTCCCTATATCTGGAAGCATTCCAGGCCAGGCTGGATGGGGCATTGAGCAGCCTGGTCTAGTGGAGGGTGTCCCTGCCCCACACGGGGGGGAGTGGAAGTGGATGATCTTTAAGGCCCATTCCAACCCAAACCATTCCATGATTTTATGAATCCATTAAAACACACACACACAAAAAAAAAAAAGAAGGATATTCATAAAGCCTTCTATAAATCATCCATTACACAGAACTACAGAATAGCTAGTTATAAATTCTGCTTATTATATATTTTTATTACTTTGTTTGGAACTGCAAACTCAGATTGTGTATTTTACTTTAGGAAAGTGAATGTTTTTGTCATGAAAGGTGAGTAAGTAATGCTTTAGCAGTAGTAAAAGATAACTTTTTAAATTTTCAACCTTTTTTTTCTTTCTCAGAACTAAAGAGGGAGAAAATAAAATGTTCTTTGTATATACTTGTGCAATATGTTAATTGTATAAACGAGTGCAGCTCTATTAGGATTACATTTCCAATGAATATTGTGAGGTCTTTATGAAATACATATTCAATACAAAGGCATTGTACTCAGTGGTGTAGGTATTGCAGTGTAATTCTCTTGGTGATGCATTACACAATATTTGAACTTCACTGGTGCACACACTGAATGCACACAAAATATTATATATAAATTCCTCTCTAATTTGAAATAGAATTGGGGAATAGAAAAGAATCTATGCCTTTCTTGAGGACTTTTAAAGATTTTTATGTATCCTTTTATTAGCTATTTATATATATATATCTTTACTAAGAGGAAACATAAATCCAGCATGCAAGAGCATGCTAAGAGCATAAATCCAACATGCAATCCTTTGCTCAAGCTTTACATTTGTTAAGATAGAATAATCATTTAAGGTAGAAGTTTAACGCATGATTCAACAACCAGAAGCCTATATATATGACTTTGATTAATTATTTTTAGTTCAGTTAAAACATCCCAGTTTATCTCCTTTTAAGATTATCCTTGACATATTTAGAAATCCTAATGCAGATTTTATGGCCCACACCTATCCCTGATGGTGCTAATGGACTAGGCATAATGAATCATTCTAATTTGGATGAAAGGACCACACAACATTGTGGCAGTCCTTTAGAGAATTAAGGCTCAATTCTGATCTTCCAGACTTATGAATGCATTTTTGGGATTAGGCCGCGTATCTGTACATCTGTTGAGTCTCAAGGGGTGTATACTCAGCTAAGTATTCTGACCTTCCAGTGTACTGTATCAAATGTGTGGCCTTGGGATATGAAAGGATTTGATTACAACTGTATTTTAACACTGATTCAATATATAATTATGGGGTAAAACCTAATTCCCCCCTTACATCCTCATGTAGAAAATTCCATCACTATTAAGCAGACACTAGGATATTTTTTCCCCAGCGAGCATGATAGTAAATGGAAGAAATTGAAACACCCACCCAGGATAATGTAAAATCAAGGACAATCTTCTTAGGGATGGCTTTAAAATCAGCTTCTTGTGTCCATAAAAAAACAAACTAAAATGATCTTCTGTGAGTGTGTTGCTAGTTGGTACACTCTTGCATTATGAACAATATTTGACAGCTTATGTATAAACAAACTGGGACAAGGTTTCTTTAGTGATTCTTACTATTACTCTATGTTTTCTTGTTCACAAGTAATGTGGAGAGGAATTAACTTTACAGGCACACTACATATTTAATACAGATAGAAAAGTTTACAAATAATTGGAATTGTCTGGTTATTATCTATTAACTTATAATTTCTGTTTTTCTCGTATATCAACAATGGAATGTTGTATAATTTCCTTTAGCCAGTTAGAATTTCATAGGATATGCTTTCTGGTTTCATGTAAAATTTTAATATTTTTTATTCCACTGAAAACCCCTTTCCAAATATTATCAGTGAAAAACTCCTCAAAACATTAAAATATACTTCAAAAAATCAGTTCAATAGATTTTAAGGTATGACTGTGCAGTATTTTAGGGGTTTTAATTTTTCTTCTACACCATCAAATTTTGCATAGATTTTAAAATAAATAATAGTGGTATTAAGTAACTGATTAATATAAGGATTTCAGAGAAAATACTTATTAAAATTTTGTATTTTCTCATCAATATGATCTGAATTACAGATTCATGGTGCTTACATTTTCTTTATCATTTCAGAAAGCTTGGACCAAGAAGATGAACTGAGCAGAGCAGCACCTTTACCTTGCAAGCAGTTACTTTCGTCCAGTTGAAGAATATGCTACACATAATCAGGCAATTTTTTCCCCACCGCCGTAAAAGCATGAGAATTTTATTTCCCTCTTCTCACACAAAAATGAAAATTTCCCTAAAATGCCTAACGACAGATTAAAAGTATCCTCAGGTTTTGTAGTTCGTATGACATCGTTGTGTAACGCAGCTCTCATTTAAATTGTTTCAGTGTACTGATTATATGCAGCACGACTAAGAACTGCAACTACGCAAGTTTCCGTGAAAAAAAAAGTTTCAAAAGAATGGGTGAAGGTCCTTCACTGGGACTGGAGATAAAGATGGAGAATCCAGCAGCAGGACTGGTGAGTACAGGGCTCTGGTTCCAGTAAGACTCAACAAACAGCTCAGATGAGAATCTAAAGTCCAGGAAAACAGCCTGTAGCTTCGAGATTAGCTTTCTCATACTATTCCTGAGTTAAGCCAGTACAAGCATCATCATGAATGCATAATTATGATTATGCACTGTACTATTGCATAATAGATCTTAACATCTGGAAACAAAGAAGTAGCGTAGGAATGCTGTTTTCAGGCTTTTGGTTTTGAACACAATGAAGTTAAGGGTAAAAGACTTTCCATAAGGAAGAACAGTTCCAAGAATATGCGTTTTACTTGGAAATTTCACACAGATAGTTATGAAACATTTACACATAAAAGGAGGGGTAAAAGGGAGATAGGGACCCAATGCTATGTTTATAACTTGAAAATAACAATGAACAAAGCCCAAACCCTCCCATACTAACATATTTTAGGGAACTAAAAAAATACGACTATCACTTGAAATAAGTAACAATAGACAAAGAAACTGGAAGCTTGACAAGTTTACTTAAAGGATCTTTTTCTCAGAAAGAAATAAATTTGATTTTTTGAAATTCTTTGCAGCAAGAATTTCCCTATGAACCAAAGTTCATTTCTGGGATTGATGGATATACACAGGCTGGTATCCTATGTTTAAATGACAGTGTTGATAAAAGGGAGATTGCTTAAAGGGAGCTGATGGATTCATTCACTTCCACGTGTAGAAACAAAACAGTGTGAATTTGATGAATTCAGTAACTGGGCAAAACTATGACTAAAGACTGTTGGTATAAAACTCTTGGCAGTTGCCAGTTTATTGATGAAGCCACTTTGGGCCAGCAGTGCTGCAGCTCAGCGTTCTCTAATAGGACACCTTGGGAACTGTAAAGACTCTGAGATCACAAATCCAAGGAGTGGCTCTCAAGTGGGAGGGGGCTGACTTTCAAAAGTAGGGAGCATCAAAAAGAACAACAAACTTGCACATAGGCCCTATACAGGGGTCAGGTTAATTTTGTTGTTGTTGCTGTATGAAATGAAAACTCACAGTGGTAATAAGAGTCAAGCTGAGTACCACCACACTGCAGACTGAATTTAAGTGATTAGAAAACTATTCTACTGTTGGCTAAGACCAGTTTCGCAAAAAATTACTTCTTAATCCCAAAAGGTAATTTTCTTGAAGGTCTTCCCTGCTTCAAAGAACACCCAATCCAATCCAATAAAATCAAATCCTTTATCCTTCCAGTAATTTTTTGAATGAATTTTCAGATACCTGAGAAAAAAAAAAAAAAGAAAAAAAAAAAAAAAAAAAAAAAGACAGCTTCCAAATGTTCCTAGCACTTCAAGATACCAATGAAGCCAATAAAAGGGAAAGAAAGACCCTCAGTTGTGTGTTATGGAGCCAAGAAAGCAACCTAACACCACAAAGCACCAGAGGTAAATCAAGCTTGCAACGAGCAAAAGCTTTACAAATTGGCAGAATCAGAGCAGACCAGCCTATCAAACCCCACAAGTTAGTACAACTTTATACCAGAATTTCTCTTCTTATCTCAGAATTAGACATCAAAATGCCACACTACAGCAGCCACCATATCCCTTTCAAACAACTACCTCATATCACTTGGCACTTAGTGGCAGCAGCTGTTCAAGGCAGACTTGAACCTGGCATTCCAGCTGAGCAGGGTTTTTTCCCTGCTCCCAAGAGCCTTCAGGTGAGGTGTGGAGCTGCCATCAGCATGGGGCATTGGTCTCCTGTGGCAGCCTCCAGGCTTCAGAGTCATTGCAAACTCTGCACAGGCTCTGCTGTGGTCACCACAAGCCTTCTCAGTTTTTCAGGGAAGGAAATGAATAATTGCCTGATTCTCACAAGTCAGATCCTATTTGCACGTTGAAGGGGGGTGGTCACATCTGCAGAGCCTCTGACAGCTCCTGCTGATTCTGAGGAGAGCAGTTGGATGATGGAAATCTGCCTCTTCACTCCTCCACTGCAGAGGTGACCTTTGATCAAACTTTCTTTTACTAAGCGTGAATGGTGAACAAGTAAACACAAGCTCCAACATCAAACGAAAGAAGCAGTGCTTAAACCCAGAGCTGGTGGTGCCATGGCTTTAGGTTCACATCAGCCTCTGGAAGGAAAAAAGGATGCTCAGGACCAAGCGCTCCTGCTCCATGCAGCTCAGGGAGATCCAGCCCCTGCTCCTTGAAAGTTCAAGTGAAACTTGATTTACAGCCACACCTTGGGCAGCGGGCAAGTGCTGGGAGAGCTGAGAGAGATCTGGACAAAGAGTGATGGGAGGCAGAGGCAGGGGGCAGTGGGTTCCCTTAGTATTATAAAAATGCATCTTATTCTGTTTTTAATCAACGAACCTTATCCAGCAATCAAGGCAGATATATAATAAGCTGAGCTACTCTGTAAATCTAAACATTTCCCACAAATAGAAAAGATACAGCCTGAGCTCTCTGATTGTTACTACGGCAACTATCTAAAATGAAAATCTTGTTAACCCTTTGCATGCTGTAGCCACCCATGCATCAGTGTTAGCTGACTTCTGTGCACTTATCTCTCCTTTTTCCCCCTCAAGAAATTCATAATTGTATTGCTTCACAGTAGTTATGCTCTGGTTATCCTGTTTGAGACTGAAAGAACTGTGATAGGTGGTTGTTTCACAGGTACAGCTGAGTTTTGTTACTTGCTCATTACTGGGATTATAGTTCAAAAAACAACTAAGAAAACAGAAGAGAAAATCCTTAAGATTACTCCACAAGGCCTGGGATTTTGATTAAAACCTTGACAACTGGAATGGGATGTTTTCTAATAAACCACGCTTCTGCCTTTTTTCTATTAGTTATGAAATTATTTGACTGTAAAAGGCATATTTTTCAGAGGAATTATATCTCTATACCACACTATAAACAGGCTACTTTTCAAACACTTTTTTAAAGCTTCTCTTTCTTAAGTACTTCACAGAAGACTGCCAGAGATTTTAACAAAATGATTTTAACAAAAAATATGTTAACCACAGTGCATTGAAAATTAATGGACAGGTATTTGACTTGAAAAATTCCTTAAATGCAAGAAAATTTAGACAAAAAGAAAACTGATTTTCTAATTTTTACAAGTCACAGACAATATTACAATCAAATTTATATTTGTATGTACCTGGATATTGAAGACAGTTTCATTATAATATCTATCTGGCAGCATCATGACAAAGTGAAACTCTGCAGTTCTTACCTCTTCTACAATTCATCACTGAAAACAATGGAAGCCATGGAAATTTTTCCATATTCAAAGTAAAAGAAGCAGAAGATGGTCCACAGACATCAATTCTATTGATTCTTTTGCCTTCTGCCTACCATGTAATCAACAGAGACCCTTCAGTACCGGGCTGAAATCGACTTTTTATGGAATTCCCACTTTGTTGTTACTGAGAGTGAAATGCTTAATTGATATTTTACAGAATTACTTCATTCAATTCAACATAGAAATGTTTAAAAGATCATTACTTGGGTATTTTTGTAGAACAGAACAACACATATATATAAATAAACAACATACTTTTTCTATATAAAAGCAAAATTCATATGTAAATGAGCCCATATAACTTGAAGTGACTGAAGTAGTGTGTAAATTATCTTAAGATCTTGAATGGTGTCCACATTAAATTGAAGGTTATCAAGCTTTAAATACACTAAAATAAAGACACCATTTACAAAAAAATTTGAGTTAAATATCAGTACTAAAATACTCAGTTGTATTAAAACGAAACACTAATTTTAAGTTTACATAGAATTGTTTAAAAGTTTGAGAAAAAAACTGGTTTAAAAAAGAAATTGGATTCCCTTAATAAATGTGTATGTCAGAGAATTATGCTAGAGACTTTAATATGTGCTCCTCTTATTTACAGAAAACCCATTGAAGTGGACAAGTGGACTTTACTTCTTCCTTCTTAATAAACACCTATATGATAAAAAAAAAAGCTCACAGGCCTTGCCTGCACTGTAAATAAACCAAAGAAGAGACTGGGCAAAAATGACACTTCTTGTCTGATCCAAATTGTTTTAATTGTTTAATGTTGATAATTTAAAATTTTGGATAAGAACGAGTGAGGTGCATAACACATGCAAGGATGGTGCTGGAATGTACACAGGTAAGAAAATGTTTACCAGGAGAATGACTTGAATTAGTTTCTCTGACTCAGGATGTGTTCCAATTGTATTTTTTAACTTCTGAAGCATTTCCCATTTTTCTGTAATTAATATGATATACAGAATTCAAAGCAACTTATCTTTCACATTTTTTCAAAATCTTTTTCATAAAGTCAAATGGACTACATTTTCTAAAGTCAAATTCCAAATTTACAATAGTATAATCACTAGATTAATCCTAAAGGCTTTTCAAACATCAAGTCTATTTATCAGTATTGGCTTATTTCCCAGGAATATGACCAAAACAATCTAGAAATGTACTGGCTAGTCAACATACTACACATAATTCTAGGAAGGGATAACAATCCTAATTTTCCACTGTTTTATTTCAAAGAAGATTGTTTTCTTTAAAAAAGCAACATCACCATTTATTCACTTATTTATTATTCCTCCAATTCCACCTTGTTTCCATATTACCTTTAAATTCCTGAGTTTCCCAAATTGGTCTGCTACCAACTGACTTGAGGTTCCCATATCTCCTACCAGGTATGTATAGATCCCAACTCCTTTGGCTTTGCTATAGTTGTATATAATTATTTTGAAAGAGAAAGAGTATTTGCATGTGATTTATTTGTCCAGGTCAATTACAAGGACTTGTCCTCTTTAGGACAAACTAGGGTCAAATATTTTCTTCCCTGAAGAATCTTTAAAGACCTGGAGGAACTTCACCACATATTCCCTAGAGAAGTCCTCCCCTCTTGTGGGTATTTGCCCTTCTTGATCAGGCCAAAAAGAGTCATGGAGCTTACAGCAGGCAAAGGGCCTTTTTGAAAAATTCAAAAGAAAGAGAGTATCATGCCCTGCACACAGCAATGGTGAGGTGGGAGAATCTGCTCTGCTACTAGGAATTTCTCAGTAAACCTCAGTAATCCAGCACACAACTAACTCATCATCTGACTGCACATCTCCATTTCTTCAGACTTAATCTAAAATATTTCCTAAAGCCTAATGAGCAAAAAAAATTGATAAAGCTATAACTAATGGCCAACTTTGGCAATTATCACAGTGAAAAAATCAGCTAAGCAAGGCATATTTCCAACAGAAGCAATGCTTCAGATGATTGTTGTATGTAATCTCTTGGTAGCTTCTCATTGCTGTATAACTAATGGTGACAGAGAAGAATCATAAAAAAGGTGAACTGCTAGAATCTACAGATGGTTCAAAGAAAACTTCATGGAAATATATTATTCAGTCATGAAAAAAGCAGTCTTTCCAATTGCGGTAAATTTTTAAGAACATATGATAATTATAGAGAATACAAAAAAATGTTCCAAATCCTGAATAATTGTATTATGAGCCCTTTAAGTATTTTCTTTAAAATTAACACTGGCTTAAAGTATACAAAATGAAATATTCAGTGTAGTTTCATGCAAATGCCAGGTTCAAGACTAACAGTTCGCAAAGGCTATCAAATCTGTCCAGGCGTATCTGTGTGGTTCTGCAGCCTCATCTGTAGTTCCATAACAGACAAGCAAATAGACAACAGGTCATATTTTACTTTCAGTAACAAAGACAATATTCCCACTGACATCAAAAGGAATTGCACCTGTGATTCAGATAACAGAATTTAAACCAATCTTTGCAGATCATCTTTTTTTTTTTTTGGAGTTTCTTGACTGTCAGAGATTTTATGATGTTAATAATTTCATTTTGAATTTAAAGGGAAAAAATGTTGCTACACTTACCTACTCCCCCCCACCCCCAACACACCCCGTTCCCAGACAGATCAAGCCTGATCACTGAAGTATTTATCTCTGCATTACTTCAGCTCAAAATACCAGAGAAGTCAATAGGAGTTGCTGTGGGACAACCTGCAAGGATTACAGGCTGTGGATATTGTAAGCATTTACCTATAGGAAGAAAAAAATACCCTTTTCTATTCCATTGCACTTTATAAAAGTTAACATTATTGGAGGTAAAACCTACCTTAATTTCCTTTACATATACCACCAGTATTCATAATCCACAGAAATTCCGGGACTAGTAAGGAATTCATAATTCCACTAAGGAATACATTCAATTTCTTTCGTTTTTTGGTTTTTTTTTTTTTTTTTCCCTGAACAAAATTACCAGTTAAAGGAATAACAATCAGCTTAATCAGAGCATCTAAAACCACAAAATGGACAAAATGCTGCTCTCCCTGATCTCAGTGACACATCATTACTCATATCTATAAATCCATAATACATCTGTGTAATATATGAAAAGACTGTGACTGAAGAAAAATAGATAGAACCAAAAATGTGCCAACTAAATACTCAAGAAGAAGACTAAAAGTTAGGATACTAAAATAATGACAGCATTAGAAGCATAACAGGGTGTAATTAACTTGGAGAAGGATGCCAATACAATGTAAATAAATGCAGTGACACCCAGTTCATTCTAGGAACTAGTGTGTTACATATCTGTGCATGCTGCTAAGTGCATCCTTGTATGGTCCCCAGCATCACGCTTCAAGTGCTCAAACCAGGAGATTCAGATCTCTAAATTCAGATACTTTTCCCTGTCAGTTTTCTGCAGCTAAGAATGATGATGTATTTAAAGATTATACTCATGGATACCTGCAGTGCCATATTTTTCTTGAGAACATGTCTGTGCAAAAAGCTTCTCTACTTCTGTCCCATTTCCTCCACCAATGTTTAAAAAACCTATGTATTTCAACATCCCTCTAGAGTTACAGATTTAAATCCATAAGTAGCTAAAAAGGTTGCTCAGGCAAAGGCTTGTTACCATCGTGCCTCCTGTACTTGGGGAACAACAGGCCCTGCCCAAAGGAATTGCAAAGGAGGGAACACGCAGAGTCCATACTCCAAAATCTATTTAAAGCTAACTATAATTTTTTTTTCCTACAGTTATCTCAGAGTATCCCTGTTTTAAGTACTCGTGGTCAGCTAGGCTTTATCTTTGGAAATTCATGGAGTTTTATTTTACTTGCCCTAGAGTTAGATTGTGTGAGGAAAGTATTAAAAATTCCCTTTTCTGTATCAGGTCTGAAAGAAAACTCACATCACCTGAAATCAAAACAAAAATGGCATAAATTTGGCAGGAACAGATTTATTTAATATTCAAATGATTTTTTGAAGAATCCATCCATTTTAAAATCTGTTGCACCAATAGATCACCAACAGAAATGACATCTAAAGCAAATATACTCTATGGAAATAAAAACTACAGAGAGTGAATAAGGGCATTACATGAGGAAAAACTCTAAAATCACTCTCTGAATCACTGTTTTACTTAGTTAAAGCATTTAGAGTCAAGATGAAGGATCTAGATTCATTTAATAAACTCTGGCCATGTTGTCTTTTATCAGTAGAAGTTTTTTTAGTTTTCATTAGTTCTGAAAGATTTAATGTTTAATAGATTGAATAACTATAATTTACACTAGCAGATTTTCAGGTTCCTAAGTCTTTTCATATATAAGTATGTTATCTTTTAGCATCCTTCATCTTATTTTCCATTATATTCTCTTATACTTTGTATTTTACTTAGTGGTTTAGTGACTGGTAAGGAAAAAAGAGAAGCAAGATATATTAGTGGAGTCCTGAAATCTCCCTCTTTCTCATTCTGAACGTTGGTATTAAATTCAGAAATCATTCAACAGACATTAGCTAATCAACATTACTCTGAAGGATTACATTATTTAACAGGAGATGCACCAACTTGTATTAAGAAACATTTGACTTCAAAATACATGCTAAAATCAACAGGAATATACTATCTTAAATACTTGAGCAAAACTCAGTAAAAGATACAGTAGGCAAACATTGTAGTCAGCTCAGCAGTGATTACCAACTCATGCTCCAAATTCACTATAAAATGAAAATCAATATTTCCACAAGTTCCTGCAACATAAAAGATAACCTTCATTGATTTTTCTAGACTTAGGCCTCACTGATAAAATCTAATATAAATTTTCAACCACGAGGATTTGGATCAGAGCAGGGGTGATAAGTCCTGCACATCTCTTAAGAGGTGGAGAATTTTTTTTTTTTAAAGTGCACGTTCATACTATTTATAATTTGCCCTGTGCAAGTGAAAGCCTTTTCCACCAGCACTATCAGGGATCTCTTCTAATTTTTATTACTGTGAGGCTAAAGCCTGTTCCAGATAATTTGGAAATTTCAGGGGAATTGTGATAGGGCTGATGGTGCAGCCCTGGCTGACTTGAGAAAAGAGCTAACCCGTAATAGCCTCCATGGCCGTGCTGATTAAATGTTGCCATAGATGAAAGGCCTGCCATCGCCGCAATAAATTAACCAATCACACAAATCCCAAGTCAGTGCTAATCCTTCCTTGATACTCTGATCCTCTGATCAGCTCAAGGAGGTAAAGAAACTGGCTTGTGACGCTTGGTGCTCTAACCCCTGGATTTCATGTACACAACGAGCTAATGATATCTTGCTGACCAGTTCAATGGGATGAACTTCTCTCACAACCCTTAGGGAACACTGTGGCCTTCTTTAAAAAAAATGACAAGCACATGGCAGGTTTTGTGTTTTATTGCGACACCACGGGAAAACTAACCAGCACTTGTTAACTGATACCCACAATAAGCATCAAACTGATGTCTGCTATAAAGCCCACTGTACTTTACAAGTGCCAGTGATGGATTAAACAGGAACCAAGACACTAAACCAAGAACAACTGTTTAAATAATTGTGATTAAGCTATCCCCCTTCGATAGGAAGTCTGCTACCTTTCCTATTAGCCCAGTTTTTATCCTGTTCTTACAATTTTGAGAGGGGGAGTAGGAGTGAGGACATGGGTCCACGTATCCAAGAGTATACAAGAGTGAACTAGAGAATCCCTTTACCTTTTGCTCTCAATTTTACTGCCACAGCATGATTATAATCAGATTTAGACATAGGCTCATTTAATCAATTAACAGAAGGCCTGAACACATGCAGCATTTTCTCATTAATTATGTGAATGCTGTCTTTCCAATACACTTTGTGAAATTGAGTCTGTGCAGCCTGTGTTAGTATACTTCATAATTGGGGAAACTTTTTTTGTGGTAATTGGTTGCTAAAAGTAAGAAAGCTCTGGGGTTTGCCTCTAGGGCTTCCACACATAAAGAGTTTTGAAAGTACTTCATTATCTCTCCTGGTCAGTTCTGTGAAATTAAAACTGTTTTTCCCTTCTTCTTTGAGGAAGCGGTTTGAAAGCAGGGTTCCTAGAAAATGTCTGTGCTTATGTGTGGTGTGTGTAAGGGCATGTGTGCCTGTGCTCATGCAAACATACATGCATCCACGTAAAATCACATAACCCTGGCTTGTCTTAGGGACTGCCACCACAGAAGTCAACACAAACATGAAACACATGGGGTTTGATCACTACTATTTATTGAGGCACGATAGGTCTCCAGATATAAGCAGGTTTCATAACTTCTTCAATAAAGATTTATTTTTTCCAAACTTACACAATGAAAATCAATCATACTTGAGGGATTTACTAACTTAAGTTTTGGGATGGTGTCCAGTTGGTGAGGCTAGATATAATTTATAGAATAAGTATGCCATTTGGCAGGGCCATAGCTAACTGAGTCACTATACTCATTGCCTGTCTCTGCCTGTTCCATACATCTCTTTGTATGTATCCATCTCTTGGGGATACACATGCACATGCACACATGGGCTCTGCTGTTGCCACCACAACCCTCCCCATGACCTTCCCAGCCAACCTCTTCACACTGCTGTGCTCACAATAGTTAGTCCTGGAGCAAGCCTTGTGAGAGTAAATTAGTAAGAATAAGACAAGAAGATAGCACTCTCTGCAAGCCACTGTGGGCCAGAATTTCCCAGTAATACAGCAATCTCTGGCAAAAACTGTTTTCCAAGAACAGCAGATGTTAGTGCAGTCCAGAAAGGTACTTAAAGTACATTTTATTCAATAGAACCACAGGGGTTGGAAGAAATTAAATGGGGCTCTTCTGTCAAATTTAATCCCTTTGATTTTACCTCTGATGCTTCATGTTGGCTAATGTGTATCTACTTTAATGCTGCACTTATCCAAGTTAACTATACTGCACAGTTAATATTTTAACTTTTACTGGCTATCAAAGCAATACAAAGGATCATAATTTATGATGAATCATTAAAATAATATGCTTTAAAAATAATACCTTGTAGAAGTGGTTTTAACATATGCAGAGATTCTCAGACTTGATAGTCCTTGGTAAAGTTTAAAGTAAAATAATTTAATGAAGATAAAAGCAAGACTAGTTATTTATGAGCATTTATACTTTATGAGGATGGAAGTTGTCTTCAGAAAGACCTGTGCATGCTTTCAGTTTAAATCTCTTCCTTCATAATATAAATGTTTTATATTTCCACAAAAGCATTAAAAAAACCTCTCATTCCACCTTTGCTAAGTGAGGGACTTCTCTAGGGACAAATATATCTTCTGACAACTAAAGCAATGG
>WBNO01034448.1:0-50354 GCA_013400575.1 Peucedramus taeniatus
GTAAAACTTTATATATATATATAAAGTATACTATATATACTTTAATATATCAAATTAAGTGCAACTACATTTCAAAATACAGTGTTCACTTGTTTCTGCCAGAGGAAAGTTAGAGAGACAACTGAAATTCTGGAGAAATTATGACTGCAATAAATGAACGGAGAAATATGCAAATTGAGCCTTGAGATGATTTCTGCCATGATTTCTGAACAAGTATTAGAAGTACAATGTGTTGTTGGAAACATAATTACATACAAGTGTTTCCCTGCTAAAAGAAAAAAGGGCTTTTTAATTGCAAAAAATGTTTGAAATAGCGATTTATGTGGAACTGCAAATTTTTCTGAGGTAACCACAGCAGAGGAAAGCAAGTATGACTGAAATAGTGTTTAGAGCTATAATTTCACATTTTTATCTGCTGTAGTAGCTGTTTGAACAAACTGAATTGTCAATCAATATATTAAGCTTTCACTACACCGCAGGTGTTCTTTAACAGTAGTTTAGTCACATAACATATGGAAGAGAATGTAGGAAAGCCCTTCTGTGCTGTTCTTGTGAGCCAGCAAAGGCTTCCTGAAGATAAGGAAAGCCCCGTAACTCTCCTGAGGAAGACACCAAGGCTGTCACCGTGGCAATGTGATGAAGGAGAGAAAGTTAAAAGATACTGACTCTAGCTGGCTCACAGAATGACATGGCTCCTTGATCACCTACTGAGAACTTTGTTTCTTTCTTATAACCAATGGGCAGTGAATGTGTATGTTAGGTAAATGTAAATATCTTGGAAAAGTATAAAAGCAACATGTTGCTATAAAAAATCTGTCTTGTGCCCTTCTGATGGAGTCGTGGTGCTTTGTGCTGTGTCGCGCTCTACAGCAACAAGAGAACATAATGCTCCTGCTCCTCTCTCAAAGGTATTAATCACTCTGGTAAGAGAGGCTGACTTAAATGTTTGCCACAGTAGATGATTTGTCAGGGAAAAAAGTCTTACTCAGGGCATGACAACAAAGTTTTCAGCAAGTGGTCAGTGATAACTCCTAGCAGAGATAAAATAAAGTAACCGGGGATTTAATTGCCCTCACCAGAAGGTATCTGCTTTAATCAATGGCCATTACAATCTCCATGTAATTTTGATCTTCCTACTACTAAACTCAACCAGAAATACTTCTCACATTTCTATTTCAGCAGCAGTAATTGCCAATACTTCTCAGACACAGAAGAGCATGTTTTTAACACTTGAATACTGACTAGCTGCATCATACCCTACTTTAACTTTATTTGTAAGGTCTACCATAGGTGCTAAAGAAAGCAGATTAACATGAAATTCTAAAGTACTATTCCACAAATCATAACCCTAAAAATTAAACTAAAATTTGCAGATTCTACCTGTTATCAGTTGAAACAACAACAGTTTAAAAGAACTCCCCCTCTTGGACTGAGAGAACTCAAGCTGACAACCACCAGAGACGTGGCAAACCCAAGATTTGCCATCTCTAGAGAAATGGATAAAATACCACCCTCACTTCTTCCCAGCTGCCAAATGCCTAAATCAGATCCTTAGGGAAATACAGCCTATGGAACTGCTCACTAAAATCAAATAGCTATTCATTTGAAGCAATAGTAGGAGTAATTTATTCCACTTCTTTAATCTTTTCTTAAGCCCTGTGGTAGCAGACAGACATGAGACCAGCAATAATATACATAATATATATTATCACAAACATTTTGTTAACATACTGCTCTTCATGCACAAAATGAGTATACAGAAGCTCTGAAAAAGCATCTTACATTTCTTTTTGTGGACCCAAATAAAAACCAGAAAATAGATTCTATTAAATGCAAAAACCTGATGCCAGACAATCAGAAAAATCTTGATTAGCAATGGAGGGCTCTGCATTAAACTTTCAGAGTGCAATCTTCCTGATTTTGTAACACCTGGCACTTCACAGCAAGACAAAGAATTCAGTCCAAAAGACTTCCATAAATGGCCAACCTGCATATCTTGAAATTGTTAATTTTTTGTGTCTTTTAATAGTCACTGCTTAAATTACTTGGTCTTACAACCTGCAGCTAACAGAATTCATGAGTCTACAGCAAAATGTTGACTTTCTGAGTTTGCAACAATTCACCTTATCATCAGCAGAAGTTTGGTGGCTGGAAAGCATCAAAATTCCCATCTGGATGAGCAGGTGAGACTGGAGTGTCCCAGGGCAAGCCATGGGACTGGAACTTGCTGCACACAAGTCCCCACTCACCCCAGTGTGTCCAGCAGGGAGCCAGGGCTCTGCCCACCCTGCCACCTCTGCTAGGGCATTCCTTTCCCTTCCTCTCAGCTGTGGGATCACTCTCTCCATGCTCCAGCCACGGCAGGATTTCAGTTTGCATCCTGCAGAAGCCAATGGGAACGTGTAATATCATTAACAGAAAATGCTGGTGGTAAGATTGAGGCAGTTTCTACAATTCCAGTAGTTCAGTGAGGTCTGAAAGCTCTACTGCAACCTGATTCTCCCCAAAAACCCCATCAATAATTAATGTGGTATTTCCCTAAAGCTTCACTACACCTCCAGTTAAGACCATGTTTCTTAAATTAGATTTTTGTGTCTTTTAACAGACACTGCTTAAATTACTTGGTCCTATGACCTGCAGCTAACAGAATTCATGTGTCTACAGCAAAATGCTGACTTGCTGCATCCCAATGCAGCAAGGGCAAACTTATTTAAGTTCTTGATAATGTGCTTTTTTTCTTGAATTGATACAGGGAAGCTCCAAAATGTCACAATTTACACATTGTTTCAAATAACACACACGAGCAAAGTGCACAGACAAATTATAAATCATGTTTTTATCTTAATAAATAACTTCATATGTCATAAAAGTAGATGTTAAAAATATTTGCTTCTAACTCACTGCCCAGTGTCAGGAGTTCAGATGTTTTCATGTTGGCCATGCTTACTTCTGAGAAATGAAAACTTTCATTTCATATTTTCAAAGACATGAAAATACTGCTTGGGGTGGGCGAGGTGGGGGAGGCATAAAAACGGTGCCACCTCATTTCATCTCTTTTCCCTGCATGATTTGAATTATATTTGCTAGTTTTATTGAGGAAAAACAAGCCTATTTTAATTTCAGTAACTCTTCAGACACATTCATTTCCTTGAACTTAAGCTCCTTCTTAGGCCTTCAAATCACCGGGATGGGAAAAAAAGTTTTTCTTCCACAGCTTAAAACTGGCTTTAATTATTTTATTAAAAGGTGACGTCAGTATTTCTTTCCTCAGGAAAGCAAATTTCATTTTCTTCTGTTATAATCTTTCTAAGATACAGAAAGAAATAAAGGGGATTTGTATTTTGTTCCTATTGTCTAAAAATATCTGTATGTTTTTTTAACCCAGGAATGACCAAAAAAGTAGAGGCAAAATCTGACACATCTAGACAATCCTGCTTTCTGGTGAAAGAAAATTTCTAACTCTGGAATACACAGGAGGTGCAATATTCCATTAGCCATGATTTTGGACAGAGAAATAGAGTTTCAGAGATAAATTCAATTTTTCTTCCAACTCTAAGGCTAAATTTAGGGCTTGGAGAAGGTGAAGACCTGTGCCAAAAAGCAGATTCTATGCGCTGTGTAATTTTAGCCAGTCAATTTCAGTTTTCATCTGCTGACTGCAGGTAGTTTTGCTTTTGAGATCACTGCTCAGACAAAGATGAACTTCATACAGTAGAAAAATGTGAACAAGCAAGAAAGGCAACGGACAACAAAACTTGCATTTGATGGTGACCTGAGGAAGCATTTGCTCAGTCAATGTTAATTTATTTCTACACTTCAGTGAAAGCAGCATTTAGTATTCTCCTTTTAAAAAATGTGGGTCAACCTTTTTTAAATTGCTGCAGAATAATTTCAGTGGGTTTTAGGTCAGAGGAGAGTGGGATTAAAATACTAAGGCCTCCATCATGTCCCTAATTTGATACAATAACTTAGGCAAGGTCAACAAAAGAAAAATTATAACCAAATGTGATCACATTACAAATTAATAAAAATACCACTACATTCTCAGACAAGAGACATGTAAGAAAACACGTAGGCCTATAAAATATTTCAGATGATGAATTGAGAACAAGTGCAGGTAAAACAGACCAAATATTGAAAAGGAAGTCAAAGGAAGTCACCCACATATTTTGCTTTCAAAGGTAGCTACCACCATATGTTGATGCTTATTCAGCACATAATAATTTGTCAGTTAGAATTAACTTTGGAGATGAACTGCAAACACTTGCAGTGAGTTTCTGACAAAGCAGAACTGCCACCATGATCCACAGAAGCAGAAAGTATGTTTTTTTAAACTATGTTTAAACAAAGAAGACAAACTTCTGGATTTTAAACTGAGCAGTGGTTGATACACATTTTAGGAACTCTGGGTTGAAAATGACCTGGAAGAGCCAAGACCTACTCATTAAAATAAAAGCACTTCAAGCCATTAAGTTAAATCATTTCACTACCTACCAAAACTAAATTGTATCTGAATTATTAATAATGGGAACAGTTTACTTTCTGCTTGTCACATCAGGTAGATCTGTACAGACCTGAGTGTTTTATTCTTTCAACAACAAAATATCTTCAATCCACCATCAAGTAGTATCTGCTACACCACTGTAGCACACAGTCAAGTAATTTAATTATTTTACTTCTCCACAACCCTCTAAGCAATTTTGTTTACCCTAATCCTAAACAAGAAAAAGACAATCAAGGCCAAAGCCTTGCCATACTGTACCTGCAAAGCACAGTTCATCATTCTCACAATGTAGTCAAACTGCTGATGGTCCAGGATGGCTCGGTTTTCCTTGACGTGCTGGCCCAGCTCCTGAGTCAGGCAGTGCCGAGCTGCCTTGCCCTTCAGAGCTCTCAGAGCTGCAGGCAGGGTCTGCAGAGAAAAACATCTCACTTTATGGAGATGAAATTCAATGGCACTACTCATACTGAATAGCATTCATTTTTTATTAAGAAGCTGCAAGTGACAGTAAAGAACAACTCTAGAAATGATCCATTAGCTTGAATATCAAACTGTTACATAATGGGTGATTTAGCCTGAGTTACCAAGTACTAAATTTTTCCCCTTTTTTTTCCCAAATGCATTAAACAGCATTTCTCACCTACATCTGTAAATAGGAATCCTTTAATGTGGACAGGCATTGAATGGATGTGAAATCAGAAATGGATTCTTGTGGATGAAAGCAAGTGCTCTGTTCTGTACAGCCAGGCCAGGACAGGAATTTGCCTATCAAGGCTGAGCAGCAATTTTTGGGATAAGCAATGAATGACAAATGGCTTTAGAAGTGGCATAGCTCTCATAGCAGTGAGGCCACTAGATTGTCATGCAGTTTATCCTAAACCAGTGCCATCAAAATATTTATATAAAAGTTTTAAAGATGCAGCAAATGCTACAATAGTGATTATCAGCTGTGGCCCTTTAGACTGGAGGTAAAAGGTAAGTGAAAAAAGGCAGCCTATTTGCTAAGTAAAAATTTACCATACAGAGGAACAAAAAGCCCACTGAACTTGCCCAAGTGTCTGGAAGTTGAATGAGGCTAAAAACTACTGTGCTCTGCTTGGATGAAAAGTCTTTTAAAGACACACTTCATCAGAACTTTTCCCGTGCGCATTTTGACACCGTAACTCATAAATCAAGCAAAACTCATTTTCTATCTTGATCTGCACATCGTCAGAGATATACAAGTGATACTGCCCAGTGAAATCAAAAAAAATCTTAAAATAATTAAACAGTCATTTTCATACGTAGAATTAGATTTGATTTTGAGTGATTGTTCTAGAACCAATAACCGAAAACTCCATGGACAGAATCTACAAAACCTGGCAACTTCTTAATGAAGAGAAAATAAGAATGTCAAGGATAACAACTCACTAGCACATTTCAGTGAAGGCAGACATGCCAAATACTTATATTCATCTCTGAGTTCTATCAAACTACTGGTTTTTAAAACCAGAAAAATTGAGTGTACTGAAAGTTTCCAAAGACACCAAAGCACATATGTATGCCTTTGTTTGCATTCCTTCTAATTAATGCTGCTAGACCAATATACACCCATCTCTTTAAAAAAAAAAAGTTATGAGGACAATGCTACTTATGACAGTAATAAATTTTGCAAAAAGGGTTTTCAACTCACCCATGTAGGATTAGAAACAGGTTTTCAAATCCATTAGCCTCATATTACACACAATATTGCATTTAGATTATGATTTTTATTGCTTAGTTCATTCATTTAAATGGCCAAAATAATCCGTAGCATTTGAAACAAGACTTCAAAATGTACTTTGTGATTAGGCCAGTCTCCACTTGCTCATTAACAGAACAGAGAGTAATTTGGGAGAATTAAAATTTCAGTTTATTACCTTTTCAGTCTCCAGAAATTTGTTTTCAAAAATGAACGAGATGCAGTTTCTAACAACTTCCAGCCTTTGAGCACTGTTGAAAACTGTGCTTCCTTTTTCCATTATGGAAACTAAGAAAGAAAAAGAAGAATATACATCTGTGAAATGTCTGCAAGAACCACAAAGAATTCCACAAATTTCTTTAAAAAAATAATTATTGTGTCCTCTCTTTTATTCTGCTAAGCAAATACCATTTGCAGGCAGATGGGAACACAAGATCCCAAATCTCTGGTTTTCCTATTCCATCTGAAGAAGAGAGTGCTCTGAATTTTAACTGGAGTAGTTGATTCTCTTAACTATTTGTTCTCTTTGTCTCATACAAGCACAAAGAGAATATAACCTCTAACATACTGATGAAATACATAAATAAACACAATTAATAATAAATGTGTGTGTGTGTTCTGCAGTGAGTTACATAGCCTTGCATATCTTGTAGCAGTAGATAACTATTTTTAGATGGCCATGACAAGAATTCTGGAACAAGGAATAAAACCTGACAAATCTGCTCTCTTATCTTGATTCCAAATTGCTGAGATCTTATTTTCTTAATGCACTGTTTTTCGAGAAAATTCAGAATGCAAGAATTAACATTCTCTTTTTCTCTACAATATGAAATAAATAGTATTTAAATTCAGGATATGCCTTTCTAGTAGATAACAATGAGCTACTTATATCCAAGGATTCTGAGACACAGTTCAGTAGGGAGTGTAAGTGTGAAAGATGTTCCTCAGAAAAAAAACAGCAAACCCCCTGCTTTGACACAGAAATAAACTTATTAAAAAAAAAAACCTCTTCTCTTGCAACTAGACTTCTGAAGACAGACAACAGAACACAACCATATATCCTTTAAAATTTCTGTAAGTAACAGATTCAATGACAGTCAGCAGCAAAGGCAGGTGAAGAGAGTTCATCCTCTTCTTGCATAAACCCAAAGAGAAACAGGCCTGGGCAAGGCCTCAAGAGGCCATCTAGTTCACCCTGCTGTCCCTAGACAGGATCAACTCTATTTATGTTATTTCTCATGTTTGTCTAATATGTTCCCAATGTTCTGTGATAAGAGAGACTCCATGGCTGCACAAGAAATCCACTCAACTGCCTCACCATCCTCATTTTACCATGTCTTGCTGACAAATAACTCTATTTTTGTGCTGCAATTAAACCCATTATTTCTTATCATTACAGATTATTCCCCCTCTTTTTCTCCCTGTCTCTTGTATAATTGAAGCCTGCTATTATGTGTCCCCTCAGTCTCCTAGTTTTCAGTCTAAACAACTCCCCATCTTTCCTTGTAGGTCACATTCTCTGGACCACTGGTCATTCCTGTTGCTTTCTTATGGACTCCCTCCAACAGAACCAAAAATGGAGACAGTCTTCCAGTGTCCAAAAATGGACACAAACATCCAGCTGAGGTCTTACTGAGCACAATGAAAAGATTTCTCCATGGGGTTCACTGACTGCGCTCCTGTTTATACGTCCTACTAAGATGTTTGGCTTTTTTGCAGTAGCTTGATATAGTTGGGTCATGTTTGCCCTAGAGTCATTAAAGTTCCCAAATTAATTTCTGAAGAACTGCTGCCTAGTCAGGCGAGCCTGCCTATGCAAGTGCCATACCTTATTTGAAGAAAAGCAGTAGAGAAGAAAAGAATTCAATGGCGTCTTGTGGTTAGATATCTAATTTTTAAAGATTGACTTGAATTCTTATCCCATCCTTCTGAAGTTTTGCAAGCTCTGCCAACTTCATGTGCAAGTTTACTAATCATACTGGTTTATGCCACCATTCTCATCGATGAGTATGACTATGAGTAACAGAACTTCTTGGCATTAAAATTAAAATGACAGGCCTCCAATATCCACATCTGCCCTTTATGCTTAAATATAGGTATACTTATTTTGAGACAGATACTATCTTTGCTCTTTGTCTTTTTTTAGTAATTTGCATGTCTTCCACTGGTACCAGAGGAGGAACTCAAATGGTTCAATGTTTGATTCAGCTACAAATGACCTATGGTGATATTTATTTATGGTGATATTTTTGCCTCACTTCCCTGAATTCCTCCCATGTCAAACTATGACACAGGCCTAGACAATATTACTGAGTAAACAATATCTAGTTTAATTGTTCAACTCAAAATCTAATTCAGATCAAATTCACTTTTGCTGTTAGCAGTTACACCCCTCACTCTCTGGATGTTTGACTTCTTAGTAGAGGCAGATAAAAAAGTGCTTTTAAGACTACAAAGGCAAACACTGGAGTCTACACACCAGAGTTTGCTATGACCACTAAAAACACAATATTAACACAAAATTGGGAGCAACACACCGCAGTCACGCTAATCATCCACGTGAACCAGGTAGAACAGGGCACAAATGAACATACCCACAGGGGGACCTGCTGGAACCACGCACTTCTTGTCACCACGGGTGGCAGGGGGGGCCCCCTGGCTCCTGGCCAGCCCCTCCTGGAGCAGCTCCTGCACGCGGCCCTCGTTGATGCGCGGGAAGGGCAGGATGTGAACCCGCAGGTGAGAGCCCTCCGTGGGCCGTGGCACCTTCTGGAATGCCATGTGGGGATTGGGGTTCTCCTGCAGGTCAAGAGCAAAAGGTCACACACAAAATCAATCGTGCAGCGTTACCATCTGTCTCATCGAATTCTGCTGCTGTTTGGAGAATCTCCCATATCTGAAAGATTAAGAAGTCAAATATCTAATGCAGCTGATTAATAAAATGTTTCATATTCTTATTGCCCTTGAATTATTGACTTTAGTATTTCCAGCTTTCTTAAAGGCTTTTACAAAATTGTTTTTGTCAATGTGAAAAAATCAAAACAAAAGCAAAAGAAAATCCCTGCTTAATTTAGGCTGATTTTAGGCAAATTAATGAATATTAAGGACTTGAATATAAACTAGTGTGACAGTCAAGCTCTTCATTAGAGAGACTACCTACCACCATGTATAGGATCACAGCTCACATTTCCAAGGCTACAGTAATCAAACAAAACGGGGTATTTTCATCTCTTCATTCATTTATTCTGGGGTTACCAGTAATCACATTTGAATTTACTGCTGTCCACTTTGACTCTATGCTGTTACTCATTACTGACTACATACCACTGACAAAGTGCTATCCATTAATGAGGGCTGTCTTGTAAATGCACAATAAGTTTGGAATAAAACTTGTAAACAGGAGCTTAATACTGTTGTTTACAGGAGCAAAAGGCAACAAGGAGATCAAGTGCATCAACTTCAGAAATAGCAGACAAAACAGAACAGCTACTTAGCCACATGCATTCTCTGCAAAGGAAAATTTTATGGAACAAGCCAAAAATCCAGGGGTATGAGAGCAGCAGATGCCAGCGGAAGCAAGGGACAGAAAGGAAACATGGTCTCAGGAGGGGGTAACAGAGGACAGAGGGCAGAAAACGCCAGAAAAGGAGAGTAACTGCTCCAAAATCCATTTCAGTGAGAGGAGAGATTCAGAGGAAATACACAGGAAAAGTAACTTTTATCTTGGACATCACAAATGTCATGTCAGATGTACATGCTATTGGGCTAATGAAAGGTTTAATGCCTTGGACTGTCCACCTGAACCAGCAAGACTCATGCAAACCTTATCCCTCCATTAACAGACCTTGTCTCCCTTGTATATAAACTGTCACAGCTACAATATTATGATTATTAAAACTGTGAAATGAGATGTTAAAATACATCATGCAGCCTGTTTAAAATCAGGCAGCTCTAGGCACAGCTTAAGCAGTGTTACTCATCACCTATGTTTAGTCAAAGACAGGTGCATGCACAACTCCTAAAAATGTGACTTCTCAATGCACAAAGCCATTGACTGAGTGGATATCAGTGTGTGCTCCTGTGCAGTCACTGACTCAGTGGTAGAGAAGCAGCAGATCAGTCACAATGGTATAAATAAATCTCATCATCAGAAAAGACACACAGAACACAAAAGAAACTCCAGAACTTTGCAGCATTTGGTAGTTCTTGTGGGTTTTTCTCAGAATTGTAGATGTAAACCACAGTTTTGGGGAAGTGGCATGTAGAAAAGAAAGGGTGACAAAGGTGTCAGCTGATGGTGTAATAGATAATGCTCAGTGGAGTCTGAATAACCACAGAAGTGTGAGGGGGAGGGAGATCAGTTTATGCCAAAAAAGCCCACAAACCTCAAAGCAAACAAAAAAATCTAAAACCCACAAGCAAAACAACCCCATCCCAGAACTAGCTAATAGAATGGTAAGAGACTTTATAAAAGCATTATGTAAAATAAACATGATATGAAGGCAGAATTAAACTGGAAAAGGAGTTGTACAAGAAACGGGCTGTAAAAAATGAAATAATGCCTGGTGAGCACACAAACCAGAGTGACTGGGTCAGGAAGGAACTGCTGAAAGTACACATTATGCCACATTGTATAATATATATATTATACATATTATCTAACATACATTATAAATTGATAATTTTCATATGGAAAACTGTTGAGAGGCAAGAAAAGAGATGTATTTGGCATGGATAGGTTGCAGCAGAGAAAACAGCACTTTATAGACCTTATGTGAATACACACTAAAATAGATAAGTAATTGTAGTTATATCTAAATCAGTATTAGCATTAATAAATCAGTAGTATTATATTGAATTTCCTTAGCATGTACAAATGTAATGATCTTTAAAGTTCCACATTTTGCCATAATGTAGATGATGACTACCACAAGCAGTCACTTCCATTTTCTGAACACTGGATCAATCTGAGAAATTAGAATTTTCATTGTTACCATCTCAACCCTACAGATGCAGCAGGTACAGTCAACTTACATTTTTGAAGAGCTGTTCTGCAAGTTCTCTAACATGCTTTATCATTTTTGGTGGATTGCCCTCTTCAGCTTTAATTCTTTCAACTTCAAAGGCCACCAACTTTTTTTAAAAGAAGAAAGAATAAAAAAAAATTGGTAATTCAACTAAAAAAAAATTATTTCCTATTTAAGTTATGAAGTGTTAATCTTAAATTGAAACCAAGGAAAGAAGGCTGAACACTGAAAAAGGTGTGATGTCACGTTGCTCTGGAACATGGGACATTTTCATTTCCATGAGCAGCATTTGTTACCAGACAGAAAGTCCTAGGTTCCTAAACCAATCCTTTCACATTTCTATGCCTCAAACCAAATTTCTCATAGGTACTACTACTACAACACAGAATTAACATCACACTTTATTTTTACTCTACATTCAACTCAAAACCAATACAGTAAAAACTACACCATTGCTTTTTAATTTTTTTTGTCTCAGTTTACATTGGTGGGTACATATTTAATGTAATATTTCTCTGTGAGGCTGTTAACATTTCAGGGAATATAATTAAATTATTGAAAATAATTCTGTACTAGCACATGCAATGTTTATACAACTATTTAACTTCATACATATGAGGGGGTGTAATTTTATGGAAGTAAGCTAGAAATATCTCCTTAGCAGAAAATAAGAATTGAGATGATTATTATAAACTTGATATAATAAACAGTGGGGATTCAGAAGCATTCCAGTAGTTTTTTCCCATGCTGAAATATCACAGTAAATTGTAATTTACTTGGGAGTACAAAAAGAGTTTTCACCTCATCAAAAAGATCACAGGTTCTGAAGGGAGGACCTCTCTCTGACACAAAGCCAGCAAATGCCATTCCATTGAGGACTTTGGTTAGAAAGTCATTCTCAATTAAGCCTCGCTGGCCCAAGAAGGCAGCCTGCACCAAAAACAGAAAAAAATGCACCTTTTTTAATCAGCATCAAACTTACAACTACAAGCAACTGTTACAGATTAGTTAAACATTTTCACCAGCCTATCAGCTTATACTAATAAGTGGTACTTTCAATTTTTTACTATACATAATATCTTTTTATACCTAAAAATTTGAAATTCGATGCACACATTTTTTAAATCTCACAGGTAATAGAAGGGAAAACTAGTAACTTCAAGCAATGTGCTATTACACACAGAGGTTTTCAAAATTCCACAGTGATTCCTCAAATGCTTATTTGTATTAAATTTCAATGTTAACTTTGTTGTACATTTCTGTCCTGTCCCTGCAATTAGTCCCACTAAAACACACTGATACTGTGCTAGGCCAAAATTATGTGCTTATCACATGTAGATAACTTTATTTACATTTTAAAACTTCAGCACTTGTTCAAAAGGCAGGCTTGTGGGAATAAGATGGCACAAAGGAACACCATAAATACACACAACTGCTCCTCCTTTACCTTGTGGAAGTGAATGACAGGTTCAGCATGGATTCTGATCAGCTGAAGACACGACCTGTATCCTTGGAAAAGCTGTGCAAAGAGCCTGAGGAAGATTGCTCGCACTTCTTTGTCCTGCAAGCAGTAATTGAACATGCTGACAAAGCACCCTCACATCCCACATTTCTCCACACTTTGTAGGAATCTATATGAGAAATGCCTACAAGTTCATGAGTGTAGCAGTGCACATGAAGCAGAGATATTTGTACAGGAATGAGGTTGTCTCATGGAATGGCTGGGGCTGGAAGGGACCTTAAAGACCACCAGGTTCCCCTGCCCTGTCCCCAGATGGCCATGGCAGATTCTGTGCACAGCCACCCTCCACCCCTGCTGGTCTCTGCTGTGCCTGCAGCACAGGCTCTGGGCAAAGCCAGGGAGCTGAGGGGTGGCCCTGTCCTGAACCACACAAATGAGCTGCCACGAGAGAAGATGTGAAATAAAGGAAAAAGGCTATTTTAGCCTGGACTTGTTCCCTAAAATAAGTGTGGCTTTGAAGCAGTACACAGGCAGTGTCTTCAGAGTAGGCAGGGGCAGCAGGGAGTAACAGGAGCCCAAGGTGGCTCTGCTGCTGCTGCTGCTGCTGCTGGAGAAGCCAGGCTTGGAGCATCCCACTCCAGCCACCAGCTGCAGCTCTGCCAGACTGCTCCAGGTCTGCCCAGCCACCTGGCTGGGACTCTCCAACTCACATCTTCACCTGCCAACTTTCTGCCATCAAAACAAGCCAGAGTTACTTTAAAAAGTTTAAAATAGTAGGGCTTTAAAGTCCTGGTTTATTTATTTAAGAGAGTGCTTACATAGGCACCACCAGATTAATGTGAACAGCTGGGGCAGACCCAGGGCAGTGACATCTCCACCTGGCCCAGATGCCACTAAAGACTGACATCAAATCCTGGGCCACCCCACTATTCTATCTCAGCAGCCATGTCAAAAAACCTGAGGTCCCAAAAAGTTCCATATGACCTCAGGTTTTACAGTGTTATGTTACAAACTCTAATTTTAAATATTACACACAGCAAAGAATATTTGCCATCTGGTAACCAGCTGACCAGGTAAGTAACAACCAAATTAAGTAAATTACAGCCTACAATATTTTTTAAAGAGAAAAAGAATATATAAGATTATATAAACCTGGAATATATTATTGGAGCATTTTACCAGATGGTTGTTTATTCTGCACTGGAACATGATCAATGTTGTTGTATTTTTAACTTAAATTTTGTATGGTTCACTTTACTGACAGATATGCTCATTTTCTGCTGCTCTCTAGGACTGTCACAGGTACATTTGTAGGCTGATTTTTTTGACTACTTGAAAACATGGTCATTTCTTTTAGATTTAACAAAAATTCTTATTTTGATACAAAAGTATATTAATTTGAAACTGAATTCTTCCATTAGCTTAGATGAAGTCTGGATGACATTCCCTGTCTTCAGCAGTGAAAAATATCAGTCTTAAAGCCATAAATAAGTACAACAAATATATTGTACCTAAGAGTTTCACATATTCATATAGTTCACATATCTGCACAAAAAGCTCCAATGTGTGTTCTTAAATTGAACTGGCTTTTGGATTTCATAAAACTTTTACCCCATCAGAATGCTATTAGAGGGAAAAATGCATTTCTTTGCTCCACCAATAATACTATAAATATAGGGGAAAGCAAACACAAATTCTTAAAAGGAAGCTAGTCTAAAATTTCAACAGTTTTCCACTTATGAGAGTCAGACACAGAAAATAACACAGAAATCTTACCAGCATTTTTGAGTGTGATAAAGCTGTTCGTGGGGGAGGGAATGCATAATCTGCTGTTTCCAAATCAGGATGCAAAACCTAGAGAATTTTGAAAACATAATCTTTTCTCCTTCATTTTGCTGTGAAAAATATTTCCTTTTCTTTCTCAAATTATTAGTCACTGATATTGAGTACCTCAAGTAAAAAACTGAGTTAAATTGTGAAGACTGTATGGAAATAAAGATGGAATTAACTTCTTAGCTTCAGGTTTATATATGGGAGTTTGTTATCAAAAACTCCCATCACAGTCCATGAAACTGATCAATACCATTAGGGATTTTTGAGTCAATTCAGCTGAAACAGATTAACAGACTAAAAATTTTTCTGTTTGAGACAAGATTTGCTCAGAAACCTCCAAATAAGGTGACTTCTATTTTATTACAATGATAGCAAAAAGACAAACTGAAGTACTTTTTATGGTGATTCCCTAATGTAGAATTCATCATTCCTAAATTCTGAAATAGGGGCATCACACAGATAAAATTTAAAGGGTTATTAATCTGCTAAACTTCAAGAAAATGTATGGTTGAAATGATTTTATAAACACAGAAAGACAGCAGAACTGAGTAGTAATAATGCTGCTCAAATACTCTTATTAAAAATCATTATAAAGGAAAATTCTCTACCTCTTGAACAGTGAAAAGACATTTTAGATTTCCGTTACTGATGATATTAACTTGAACTGCAGAGAATTAACTCTTCTAAAAACAGGAATGGTGCATGAATCATTCTATTAAATCTCATTGTCCAGTGTGTTTGAAAGCTTAATATTGAATTTTTCTTTCTTTACAAATAGGTCAGAGGGTGAAAAGTGGGGATTTTATCTAAACATACCAGAGAAAGTGCCATTTGAGTCTGGTGTAGCAGGGGCTCTGGCAGCTGGGACAGGTGAATACATTCAGGAATTTTAATTGTTCCTCCATCCAAGTCTGCTATGATTACATCTAACTGTAAGGGACAAATAGTAGAAGAGCATACAGTGAGCATAAAAAAAACATAACTGTTCAAATTTCTGAACAATGATCTGCACATAAGTTTTAAAAAAATAAATTAAAACAGTACCAACTTTAATGTACAGAATGTTTTTGATACAGGAAATACTCCAAATACTTCTTATTACTGAATCTAGCCCTGAAAAATGAAATTAAACCAAAGAAAATGAAATTAGGCCAAACTTTCAAAAGTGACTTTTGTTTCTGGAAGTTCCAGGTCTGTGTTCAGAGACATGAGATATCCAGTAGGCTCTTTGCAAAGGAACACACTGAGGACAACTACAAGTAAAATTTCATGTTTCTAAGCACCTTTTGTAACCCTGGTTCAGTTTCTCCAAGCACAAAGTTTCTCCTTTACAAAGGGTAAAACAAAACAATTGAGAATACACTTGAAAATCATAAGTGAATTGCTCAAACTCAGCACAAATAGATGACAAAGCCAGAAATGGATCCATTCCTTCCCCTCCAGCACTAGGATCAAATAATTTCCCTCTACTTTACAATCTCAATGTATTTAAACAAAAAATTATGCTTTTTTTCTTATCCTGTCTTGCCTTGCTTTCTTACAGCAATATTTTGAAGACATGTGAATTATTCACACAAACACCTCCAAAGCACCCAGAAGGGTCCTGCAGCTGAGCACCAGGGCAGGCTCTGTGGCTGGAGGGGCAGCAATACTCACGAGCTCGTGGATGTCATTGCGAAAGACAGAATGGACCCCAATGATGAAAGGAGTTGGGGAGCTGAGAACCTCCAGCAGCTGGGCAGGGAGAATTGGGATGTAGGGATAACTGAAAAGAGTAAGTGAAAGAGAATAAAAGCTTCTGAGTATCCTTTCACATAAAGCAACTTTTTTTTCTTTAAAAAAATCTTCCTGTTAGTAGTCAGGAACACTAAAGTTATAGATAATACATTCATTTTAAAAACATGATTAATTTTTGATCATACACCTCCACTTCAGCCTTTTGTAAAATATCATTAATAGGAAGTCTCTAAAGGAACATTGTTTTCATACTGAAATGCCAACTAAACATTGTGCATAGAACACTATTTCAGGCATTGTTTACTTGGTTTGACAATTGAAAAAACTCAGTGTGTTCTTCAAAACAACATCAAGAGCTGGATCTAAATTGATCAATGCATTTCTACATCTAATTTATAGTTGTTAAAAGTTTACATACATTACTAGTTAAACATTAAGAAACATATTCCAAAACTCAATTCCCAATCTACCTTCTTATTGTATACTATAATGAAACCAATCTCTGAAATATTTTAAATAAAACAAGCTATTAAAATACAAGCATAGTTTGAAACAGGTGAGTCAGAATTAGATGTCTTCTTCCTAAATAAACCAAATTGATTGACATAAAGTTTTCCATTTCAAAATTCTGGATCCATCTGTGGCATTTTAGAGAGGATCAGTTTGTTGACTTAAATTCATTCTGTGGTGGACATTTGTCACTGACTTAAAATTGATACACACTAATGTAGCTGCTATCTTTGAGCCAAAGAATCTTCTGGGTTGTGAGTAGGGTTTCTAGTCTACATCTGCAGGTGGAACATTTCTCCCTTAATTGTTTCCACTGCCACAATGCAACCAGATTTTTACTGATGATGTGTACACACTAGGATTTGCATATATCATCATCAATAGCTCTGTTTATTTGAACAAAAATAGCACAACTCCTTTTGTTTGGGGCAAACAAAGAATAAAAGTAATTTGTTTTTGTAATAAATTGAATTTGTGTTTGCAATAAAAGTTACAAAATTAGTTACAAAATTATTTAACAAGTTCAAAGATCCAAACTTAACTCACCTGTATTTGAGGGGAAACATCAAAGACTCCAGAGCCCTACAGGCATCACTGAGCCTTTGAAAACTTGCTGAGTGAAAAAGAACCTTATTTTCTGTAAGCACGGCACAGAATAAGCTGAGTACATTTTGGATTCCTTAAAGAAATAAAATAATAAGAAAGAACTGTAACAACATGCCAAAAAATTCAAAATTACATTAAGACATACCACTTTCTGGAGGGATTTTCAAAAAGCATATGATAAACACATAAATGGCCAAGTTCCAAGTTTTTCTACCTTTTATTTGACTAGTGCATCTTCCTTCTGTTTTTCAGCTTGCTCAAATACTACCTGAATGTATTTCTACATTTCAGATATACTGCACTACATCTCCTTTTCAATACCACTTGCAAGGATTTCCACTTCTCAGCACAAATCCCAGCAATGGTTAATAATGACTTCAAACAGTATTCTGTGCATCTTCTGCACAGCCTTCTGTGTATTCAGTACTCAACTCTGGCCACTGATCCAGGCTTAACTCCTAAACTTCTCTGTAACTCCAAGCAGGGGGAAAAAATAAAATCACACAGCCAAGTTCCAAAGAAAACGAAAAGATTCCTAGGGAATATATTCACACCTTGTCCATGGAGAGCATTCTAGGAGTCAAGAGGTTAAAAGAGGGCAGTAAGAGAATATTCATCATTAGAAAGATACTTAAAGGAAGATCTGAATGTTTTAAAAAGCCCCACTAGATTTAGGGTAAGACTCATGAATCAGATGATGGGATGGTTCTGGGGCTTTTTTAAGACAGTGTAATTTACCTAAGAGACAAAGCCATGTGCTTTCAGGGAAAACCAAAAATATATTTCCTTTTAAAAAAAGTCCCATCCTGACAAGTAGACATGCCTGACACATGTGAGATATGCTGAAATTTATGAAATTTCCTGAAATATGCTGGAATGTATGATGTTTCCCTGAGGACATGGCTTGTGTTATCAGTAAGACAGCCTGTATTACCTTCCCAAAGCTACTGCTTATCTAGCAATAATGTCCCCAAAAAGAACTGTGACTGTGGAGAACCACTAAATTCACATGATAATTAACACTTTGGTTTTTTAAGCAATTTTTTTATTATATGTTTTGACAAATCTTTCTTCTTCCATAATGTATGCAAATTTTCTTGGCTGGAGTAGAGCTCAGTTCATAAACACAGTGGGACAAAGATTTGGAGAGTGTTGTTTGGAAAAAGAAGAATTAATTCTCAGGACAAAAAAGTCAAACCGCAACATAACAGCTTGTGCTTCCAAACTCCATTCCCCAAAAGTCCTACAGAACTCACACAACCAAAGGCAGAGGCTTAAGAGGATGAGGGTAAGAGGGCTGTGCTACAAGGCTGAGTGAATTACTGCTGTAATGTTTGACATTATTGTCAGTGAAATAATTAATATTGTGCTAATAGAAAACAAACTGCTTTGTAACACACAAGGTAAGGATGATGATAAAAAGTCCAGTTTGTTTCCTCATGTGAATGAAACAGCACCAAGCAGTGAAGGGTTAGAAGGGAACTGGAAATAGTGTCCTTTGAGCACAAGGTTAGAAACTGCTGCCTGCTTGAAAAAAATCTCAGTAAAAATGTAAAAAGTCAAATTGCCCCTTTTATGCAAAACTGCCCCTGTTCCTTTCCCAGAAAAATTTAAAAAGTATTTTGGAGTATACTTTTTGTTTTAAACTAAGTTTTTGTTTTCAGCTGGGCTTCTCACTCCATTTCATTCCACAGCAAATATCTTAAGACATCTAGGAATACATATTTTTTAAACATCTGACAATTTTTTCCCACAATCAAATAGAAAGATTCGCAAACAGTGCTCTAAAAACATACAAGGTTTTGGCAGGTATTACCAAGGAAAATAATACCAAAAACCCTCACAAATATTCAAAATATTCAGTACAATGAAATGCTCTAAAAAAGCCCTTCCTGTCATCGAAATACTTTCAATATAGTTGAAAATTCTTGAAAGAGATGGTTTTCAGTCTGCATATCTTAAAACCCAAACCTGAGTTCTGAAAGGTAAGAGTTCTAAAATATTTTCTGGATGTCATTGACTTCAAACTTTGTTTTGGAAAGAATTAGAACATTCATTTACTAATGTAGAAGATTCAATTGAAAACAAGTTGTGAAAAAAACCCCAGCCTTTTTAGCTATATGATGTTATTTTGCTGTGAATTATGATGATTCAAGAGTCTAGAAGGAGTATTTATCACCTTTGAAAGTCATAAAACTAATCCAGTATCAGCATTTTTAATTTCAAATCTCTTCTGAATACAGGTTTCTTCATCAGACACCAAAACAATATGCAATTCTCCAGAGTACATAATAACTGAACACTTTTGCAATAATTTTACTAACAAAACACATAAATGAAGGGGAAATCAGAATTTTTCTTATGTATAAAGAGGACACCTGCAAGTACTTCACAGTATTTGAACACAGTGGTTGTAGATCACAGTCTCTCTTAGGGACTAGCAAAATGATACACATTTGTATAAATAATAAAGGTAATCCTTATGTTCCTGCAGAGTGTTAAATTGTATATCTGTCTGATTATTATCTGCTTTTACCCCTCTGTGAAATGGATTTTGTCAGCATCTTCAAATTGCAGAAGGTTCTGGATGTCAGTCAATGGAACATGAAGTTTATTTAAACTACTTAGTGATGGTATGGTTTGTGAGGCTTTCATAGTTTCACTAGGGAAATTAAATCTGGTTTTGCTGCATTTTAGTGGCCAGATAAAGCTTCAGTTTGTACCCCACAAAGGCATTTGTCAGTGCATCTTAATCAGCCCCAATATAAGTTGATATTAAAATGACTGCTTTCAGCAACTACTTCCCACAGATAAATTTGATGTCCCATAGCAGAACACAAACTGCAAACATATTTTCACTGCATTCCAGGAGTTGGTCTCCCAGATGTTCACAACATTCTAACTGGCCATGGAAGGTGAATTTGAAATGTTTACTGTGATATGAATGCATTTGATGTAGCCCCAGCTGTGATAAGCTACAGAAAAACACTGCTTTATTTGCAGAACTTATGGAAGAGACCAAACTTCAGAGCATCTAAAACACTTGGGCAATAAAACCCAGGCTAACCACTTCCACTGACTGAAAAGTTTGTAGAGCCCACACAGCTTCTTTGTACCAGTGCTTTCCTTCTCTCCCCCTCTTTCTTTCCTTCTTTCTTTCTTTCTTTCTCTAAATGCTCTGTATGCCATAGAGAAGAATATAAAATACATAATATAAATAAAATTAAGTGTGCAATACAGACAGCTAATCTGGAATTTTCTTATTTTCAAGATGACAGCCGCTAACTCAATACAAAATTATTGCTCCACACATACTTTGAAATACATCTTTTCAGGAATATCAGCAGTAAAATGACTGTGAGAGAAACTTTGGTCTGATAGAATCAAACAAATTATAAACAGTAGGACTTTTGATTACTTTCCTTTTCTAAACCATTGAAGCCATTGATTAAATTGTTTGAGGAAGCCACCAAGGTGTTGTTCCAAGCTTCCCAAGCTGTTTACTGAAAACAAACCATTCCAAATGACAGCTTGAGCCCAGTTTCCTCGTGCTGCAGGACACAATCGTGGCTGGCTGTAACCTTGAACCCTCTGCTGCTCTGCAGACTCCACACTACATCCGATGCTCATTTGTCAGAGCATAAATAGACAACATGAAAAACAACAAACAAGTTGATTTTTACAGATTACTCCTTTGCAGTCTACAGACAGACTTCCTGTAAAATATTATACATACGCTGGAAAATTTTGAATGGAGGCTTCCTGACCTTCGCTGTTTTCAAGTATTTAAAGAATCTGTAATTTGTACTAAATTATCTGACATCCTACATCAACAAATGTATCATTCTGCCTGCTTCCTGTTGTTCTAGAATTTAAGTACTTATTTAAGCATGATTAAAAAAAACCCATCAAACACAAAGTCTACTTGACAAGTTATTGTCTTCTATATTGCATGAAATCAAAATATTACCACATTTCTTCAGACTTTTGTAAAGAGTTATAAACATGGATTCAGAAACTCAACTAATTGAATACATTATTATGCCAATATGCCATTCTTGAATTACTGGACACAAGAAAAAGCTTAATAGACAAAATAATCCATAACTTAGCCAGACTAATCCAGGAAATGGGTCAACAAAGCCTGAAAAGCCTTTCTGAAAGGCCACTGGAGACTGCATAGTACAAGTTCTGTGCCAGGCAGTGTCAATCTCTAAAGATAACTAGGAAAAGAGTAGAGAAAAACAAAACTCTTTTCATATTTATTTTTAGATGTGGCTGCATAACTCTGCTAATGACCAAAATAAAAGCTTAACTAGTAAATAAGAGGCAACAACTGTACTCAATACTCACATAGATAATCTGTGCCAAATTGCATTGATTTGTCCACCCAAAAATCCCACAGTATCTGCAATCACCTACACAGAGTGAAACCCAAATGCTTGCTGTGTCACCCAGCCCAGGATCAATCTGCATTTGGGAAAGCATGCAGGTTTGTTATTAGAGCAGGACTGCACACTCCATGATTGAATCACAGCCAAGCTTGCTCACAAATGGGGAGCAATTGGCTGTGCCAGCAGAGAACTTTGGGAGGGTTAATTTATCCTGCTTTTGGCTGGGAAACAGGGGACATGAGTCAGATAAGGACCCCAAGAGATTAACTTATTTGGGCTTCGTCAGGCTCAGGAGGAAGAGAAGCAATGCCTACAGCATGGAGCCTTCAGCTGAGACTCACTCAAAGAATCCAGCATTTCATGAATTCATCCCCAGTTCTGAGCCCACAGAAGGAAACACGGGTGTGACATGCACTACTGAAGCCAACTTCCATTTTTAGAGATGCATTTCTGATTTGGGAACTGAACTGAAGGCAATTCAGAATGTGAACCATGAATTCTGCATGTTCTTTGTAAGAAGGATGGAATGAAGGCTTCCCTACAAACCAGCATCTGGGGAGGGTGGGAAGAGGAAACATACAGAGGGATTCTGGTATAAACACTACAAAAGCCAACTGATCATTAAAAGCTATCAAAAAGACTGTGAAAATGAGGAGATATGTATAAAAAAGATGTCTTCAGCTGATGGATAAATATTCCTCCAGCTATTACTCCCCCAAAGTTCAACAGTATCCACTCAGTGCTGTCTACACTGAGCCAAGCAGATGGTTGTTCTCCAAACCCTAAATCACACAGGCACAAAGAAACAGGGATTAAGCACAGCATATGATCTACTCAGAAAACAGTCAGTCTGTCTGTCATTTGCATGTTGATATCACTCCATTATTGCCAATTTCCTTAAATCCCTCTGCAGACCTGCTTAAAGAAGCAGCAAAAGCCCTTTGGCTTTCTTGAGCCTCCAAATACAACTCTGCCAATACATTGAGTGAACACAATCACTAATTTTTTTTTCCAGAGACAATGATAAAGCTAAATACAATTTTTAATAGAAGATTTAGATAATAAGGTTTTCACCCATGAAAAAGATAAGTGCAATACCATTTCTTATAAATATTTTAAAGCTTTACATACCCAAAGGGAGATTGATAAACTCAAGATTAATATGACTGTGTTAAGTGAATTTTCTTGACAAATTAGAAAATACATAGGAAGGTAAAACAGACAAATAACCCTTTCATATACAGAAAGTACTCACGTGGCAGGGAGGTAAATGCCAATTGCATGTGAAGGCAGTAAGCTGAATTACACAAATACACAAACATAACCTGCATTACCAGTTAAAAGTATGCCACTGATTGTATGTCTGGCCCATATAAACAGGTTATGTTTGAGAGATGCTACAAAAAATAGATTTATTTAAGGGGAAGAATCTTCACAGAAATTAGATATGAGACTAACATTTTTTCCTAGAGGGAGGGTAGGAAGCACTATTTGTAAATATTGAACTGTTAAATATCAAATTCAACCAGAAGGTTTTGTTCTCCTACTATCTGTCTCTATATGCACACAGGTGTTAAGATTTGAGTAGAAGTCTATTCTGCTGAAATATGGTTTAATTTCTTGTCTGATTTCACATCTCCTGCTTAGTTATTTAGAAAGGTAATTAAAATAGGAAGCTATTTGTTTTGGATATTAATCCCATAAATATCTATAATTCCAAAATCAGAAATAAAGGTAAACAGTAATCCTGTATAATTAGTAGTAATCTGTGTACTAATTGCTAATTACCTGTGTAATTACAAATATCAGGACACAGAATTTCTGTGCAACTCTCACAGGTCCATACTAACAGACACTCAATGGAATTCTGTAAAAGAATTATGAGTGGACTGGGATAATGGATACCCACTAATGAACTGAAATGCTGCCCTATTTCCATGAGTAGAGGTGGGAGAGTGCTGCTGAAAGAGTCCCACATTTCTAGAAATTTTAATAGGTGAATTTCTTTCATTCATTCTTTAGAATTGCCCTTTCAAGAATGATGATTTTATTGTTTGAACCAAAGGTTTTGTGAAATCTTTTTTCCAACATACATCAAAAGATAGGTCATAAAAATAAGCACATGATATAAAAATTATTGATAGCAGTTTGATGAGCCAAAATTATCTGTATTTATTAATTATTAATGTTATTTATTTATTTATATGTATTTATTAATCATTAATTGATGTATCCTGATAGCAGATCTAAAACTGAGATTTGAGAAATGATTTGCAACTGCTGATGTATTTAAGTAACCAAAACCAGAGCAGTTTACCATCCCTCCAAATTGATTCATAGATGGTAGAAAGTAAAGGAGGATTCTGTTCAGCCACCAACAGACATTTTAAAATTCAGAAGGAGCATTAAAACTTTTTGAGAAACCTGATTTGTTTCTAAGATTTTATAATTTGTCTGGATTCACTTAAAACAAAAAAAATGCTCTTTGACAAAGCAATTCAGAGTGGGGGTAATACCAGTAGGATCCTTAGAAAGTAAATATCTAAGAATGAGAAGAGCATTGTCTTTCTTGAACTGTACACAGGAAAAATGGTCAAGGATACACAAGGAACTGCAAACATACCTGTTTCCTGTCTAAGGACTACAAAGTCTTTCTCAAGGAACATTACTACAGAAGCATTATATGAATATAACCAAATAAATGCAAAGCCAACAAAGATGTGGCTGATCAGGATATTCTGTAAGAGCAATCTTCAGCCACTGTTGGCTGATACTCACCAAGCATAAAAGGACAAATATTCAGTTGAAGAAACTGTGAAACAGTGTAACCATGAACAATTTTAAAAATCACTTTATTTTCTCTAAAGATCATGCTTGGATTCTCTTCAAACCATTTACAAAAATTTTAAAATTCTTTGTCAAATTCTCTGAGATTTTCCTGACCTCCTGAGACAGGGATACTTCAGCCCAAAATGCAACTAAAGAGCCAAACTTGAAACGTGAATTTACGAGACTGAATGCATGGAAGTAAAGGTCTCTAAAACTGGTTTTCTTTTCCTCTCACCACAAGTATTAAGACCAAAGTTTGGAAATTGCAGTTTTAAAAGTTCTTATGATTTGACAGCTACCAAGCCTGCTTCAGAATAGTAAGAAAAGTTCTGCCTGCACTCTTACCAGCAAAAATAGAATGAAAAGCCATCTGTTCCCAGTAGGATCCCTTTCAGTATTTTCTATAAGCAGAGACAAGCTTCTTTTGCATGTTTTTGAAATTTCTCTATTCATTAGAAATTTGCTTTTTGGAGCTTACATTTTGCTCATCTCTGAAAAACAATTTGTTTACACTCTTCTGAGATGTGTTTTCTGAAGTCCGGCTGTGAATAGAAAATAACTCTCTTCTCAAATATCTCAAAACAAATTTTCACCTAATAGTTTAAATAAATTTCATTGAATTGTTATGGAGCAAACTGTAATCTAAATTTTTTTTCTCTTATCTGAAAGGTTTTCTTTTTTAAAAAGCTCATTAACTACAGCACTTTATCAAATACACAGCTTCAAGTTTATTTACTTATGCCAGGTAACTTTTCTTTCTCAGATTTATAATTTGCTTAAAATAAAACTACTGCACAGTTTGTCTCAGTAAAAGAGTAACACAAGTTCAGAGTGGATATGAGTGAGACTCTTATGTCATGTGCTTTGCTGTGCTGAAAAACATTGAACACTGCAAGAAATATTGAATATAAGAACTACAGTGCCTCCAACTCATTTCAGACTCCTGCCACCACAGCAGCAGCATCTCATGGGATGCTGACCAAGCTCCCAGGGTATCCCCCCATGTCAAACAAACAGAAGCAGAGCAGGATGAACTGAAGGAATGGTTTGGCATTACCTGACTGGAATCTCCAGCTCTCCCTGACAGGAATGCTGCTGCTGCTTCCCTTGCACCTGCAGCAAAGCTCACAGGAGTGAGCCAGCTCAAGCTGGCAGAGGGATGGGTCTGTTCCCACTGCAGCCCTTGGCCATCAGGCTGATTTAACCACAGCATCCAACCACAACCAGAGGCTGCTGACAGAAAACAGATTAGACTCTCCCTCCTTCCACCCTCCAAATATTTTCTGCTAACTTGGTGAGATAAAGCTGCTCAGCACTGCTGAGTCAAGCACCACTTTAGCAATGGAGATGGGGCAGCACTGAGCAACTGGAAGTGGACATTCCAGACAGGATCATCTGCTTGGCTGATGGGGAGATGAAGCCTCAGAGATTGTCCATATAGTGCCTTTACTTGGTAGTGCAGAAGAGTCCCTGTATAAAATTCACTGTGACAATGTCCCTTTATTTCCAAGAGCACCTAAAAGAACACTTTCCTTTTGTTCTGCTCTTGCAGCAGTAAGGCCCCATTAGCAGTAAATGCCACATCAAATCCCTTCATAATCTATTTGTTCTTTGATGGACTACACAAATCTACTTGGAAAGCCTGAATGGTAAATTCTTAAATTCTCTCTGGCTGGGTTATGGAGCTAATTGCAGCTCACCAGCCAGTGGGATTTAAACTGAAACTAGAACATAAGCCAACAGCAACCACTCATGTGATGCCAGGTCCCATAGGCTGGAAAGTATACAATTTATTAAGATCAAACACTGATTAGAAGTGTATATACTTCAATAAAACAGTCCTCATTTAATTACACATGCTGCTAAAAACCAGCAAAGGTTATATATGTTCCCATCACAGGATACATGACATTTCATGGAAAGGCAAAAAACTGAGTGAATTGGGTAAGAAGTTTGTAAACAACCTGACAGTAAAAAAAGTTCTGGTTCATATCACTGAAATCTCATAAAGATAAGATGTGGAAAGGGCACCACATCGACCTTTAGTGCATCTCCCTGTTATAGGTATTAATGTACTGAAAATGCCTGCACTTGGACTCTTCATACACTCTGCAGATTACATCTCTCATTGCTTTGCTGCCCTACATAATGAAATATTAAAATATTGTTGCTGTATGTCAAAGACACCAGGATTTTCTTAGTCAACAAGTATAAGCCAGCTCACGTGCTGACTGTGCAGTGACCCTTTCATAATGTCTCCCAGCCATACAAATACACATATATATTCATCAGGAATGTCTTTTCCCATTTATCCAGTAATTTGGTATTGTCATCTGTTGGCATAAAATACATTACATGAGAGGCTGAACAACTTATCTCCCCTAAACCAGAATTAAAATAATGAGAAGTTATTTTATTACAGAAAACGTTACTCAAAGTGTCAACAAACAAAGCCAAAAGCAAAAATTCTGGGTATTTTAATATATCCTGGATTTAGAAATATGGGACTGAAGGGCCTATAAACAGTGAAAGAATCCAGCCTTTTTCCATCATGGCTATATCAGACAATCCCAAATTGATCAAGCTTCATCTTAAATGCACTGATAATGCTTTGCATTACTATTCCCAACAGAAGGTGTTCCAGGATGTTTCTCGTCCTACAGTTAGAAATGACCTTTTAACTTTCAGCCTTAAATAACTCATAATCTTTTTCTATGAGCCTGTTCTTGGTGCTCTGTAACTTGTAACTTCTCTCTGAACAACACCTATGTAAAAATCAGCAAATAGTAAATACATATGGTCTATGATACAGAGTAAACTAAAATACAGTGTACAGCAGAAAACCCTAACACTGTTCAAAAAGCAGCCTCTAGAAGCCAGTATGAGCTATAACATGGCCAACAACTTAAATATTCATTTCTGACTCTACATTATTTTGAGCTTTATGTTTTCTAAAGGAAGCTACAGTTTTTAAGCAACTTTTACTTTCATTCAAAATAAAAATGTAAAGCATAGCATGTCCTACAAGTATTGCAAGTTCAAAAATTGGCTACCACAAAAATAAACTCATTTGAGGTACACTATAATTCAGTTTTTCTCCTTTTGATTCGATAGGTTATTTTCTAATTCTCACAGTAAGGTTATACTCTTTATGTTACTCTATAGGCTGGACACTTTCACTGTTCATAGCCCCAGTAGCTCATATCATAATTTCTGAGGCAGGGTGTTGGGAAGCAATAAAACACTGGAAAGATAGCTAACAGATGAAGCCAGTTTTAGTGCAGAATGCAGAAATAGATCAGTGTTCACATTTTAAGATCAAGAAAATAATACAATTTCAAAATCTTGTTCTCTTCCCCAGAATCAAATTATACCAGAAGTTGTGGTGCAAGATTTCATCTCTTGTAGGACTTACAAAGCTTGATTTTTAGCATCATAGAGAACAAAACTTACTGTGAAGAACTAATACCAAAGTATCAGCTGAAGACTTTTCAAAGGTAAGCAGTGAAAATTGAAGAACCACCAGGTGCCAGGGATCAGCACCCCCAGAACAGAAGGAAAGGATGGAGCAAGGGGGAGGGGGCAGTGGCCTGACCAACAAGCAGTGGAGTACCCAGGGAAGATGAGCTGAGCAGGGCTGGTGACAGCCAGCCAAAAGCTGAGACAGCCAGCCAAGGACAGAGATGAGGAGGGTCTGAGGCAGGCAGGGAGCCAGGCTGGCATGGCCAGGTCAGTGCCAGGGACCACAGGGCCAGTCCAGGCCATGAGAAGAGCCAGGAGCAAGGCAGAAGGAGCAGCCCAGGGGTGAGGATCCTGCTCAGAGAGGACACAACAATCAAGGCTTGTGTCCTGGCCCGGGGGGCACGGGCTGAGCTTAAGGACAGCAGCCAAAGCCAAGAGGCCAAGGAGTCCCTCCTTTTGCCATGTTTCACAGCCTGAGCCAAAGCTGTGCAGCTGTGCCCAGCTGTGCTGGCCTCCAACACAGCCCAGCCCTGCCAGGAGGGCCTTGAGGGTGCCCAGTGCCACGAAATCAGCTTCCAAAGGAAACAGGACTTGTAAGAACCAAGGACAGAGCCTGCTCAACTCCCAGCCCATGCAGAGATTTCTTCTGAGCAGAACATCTGCTGGATGATACTGGCACACTACAGAACCATCCTAAAAATGTGTTTGTTAAGAGTTAACCAAAGCTGTAAAGTGCAAGCCTGTCAGTTTAAAATCCCTTGGCACATACAAATATCTACTTCCAAACAGAGTTGGAGTAGCACATCTCAATTTAAAAAAATAATTAAAATTATGCTGGAGCAATTAAGATCTTGTCCAAATTTTTGAACAAAAAACAATTACAGTATATTCATTATTAAAAACCCTAAATCTCCATTGTCCTTCATTAGTTTCAAGCAAATCTGAAAAATTAGAAAACACAGTATTTCTTTTACTTCCGTACACTTGGACACACAACTCAAAAAAATTCTAATTTTTTACCTAATATACAATCTTATCACTATATTTTGACTGGATTTAACACCTTATAACAGTAACAGGGTTTGGCTCCACATCATTTTAAACCAAAAAATCATCTCTGTCAGTGTCATTCCATGGAAACATGGAAAATAATTCACTTCTTTTTGCTTGCCTGTTGTTTAATTACTTAATTTTAAGCAGCTCTCTGTGGTATCAGAGAAGTATCTGCTCTGATGCAAAAGAAGGGCAAGAACATGCAAGCAGGGCAAAAGGACAGAGAACACTCTGAACTTCTGAGTCCCAAGTCACAGTGTTGAAATTTGGAATTGAATAGTCACATCAAGAAAATCCATCAGTGCTGGAGTGGAGCATTTTGAAGTGCTTGTACTGAAGTACTTCACTGCTTAGCAACTCCCCCATCACCACAAACATCTGCCCTAGTATTTATATTTTGTGCAACTGTAATAATCTTCAGAAGTTTAATCAATCAATCACTTTTGATATCTGGAATTACAGATATTTAATGACACTGCAGTCTTTAACTATACTATATTATTTTTAAGTACTCTTTTTTAGAGGCTTCATATACTGTCTAATGGTACACACACAATTTCTAGTCAAAATATTTTAAGACACATAAAAAAGCTGAAGGATAATGATGTTTAACACTTTCAGTTACATCATAATTTGGACAAATCAAAGACAAGTTTGCCAAGCAACCTGGCTCCACCTACCATGACCATTCATGTTTGTGTCATTCCACCTTTTAAATCTCTATTCTACACAGCCCCGGATTCCAAAGCACCCTTACCTTGTGTCTTCATCCAGAACATTCAAAGCAGAATTTACTTCAAAGTGTCATTTTCACCACTTAAAAAATTACTTTATTTTTAACACAAAGTCAGTGTGATTTTACTGAGAATACTTGAGTGGTGAATTTAAGATAGGAGGAAAACAAGCACAGGCAAACAAAACAGAACAGGGGAAATAAGGACATACGAAAACAGACCTGATATGAGACTAAACAAGAAGGAAAGGAAGGAAAACTCTTTTGTCTTTGATTAAGTATTTGGAAAGGAGAGAGAAATTCTTCAGAAAAATAAATTTTCATAATTGTTCTGCTCAGCTGAGCAGTGTGATTCATACTACCAGTCCTTGAAATGTGCAAAAATGAAAAGTGCTGGCTAAACCTTAGGTTTTTGTTTTGCTCCTTAGGTCACTAATTTTTTGTCCTGGCTTCTTTTGGAAAAAAAGCTGCCTCTTGGGGAGGTGGAGGTGTGTGTCTCAGATTGAAAGGACTGAATACATCACTGCTCAATAACCACATGGAGAAGGCAGTAGGGCTGGAATCTGGAGAAAAGATCTTAAGGCAGAAACTTAGCAATGTACAGTTAATGCAGTGAGACAGGAGAGAAATATAACCTAAATATAGCCTAAATCTCCTTTGAGCCTGAAGAAAGCTACTGCATTTTGAAGCTTCTATAGATCCCTACCATCTTACTAACAGACAACAAGAAATGGAAGAGCATTGAAAGTCTTCTTGCTACCAAGCATAATTTTTAAAAGTAACTTTATGATTCCTGTTTTTCCACCTAATCCTTTGTTGATTAAATAATTTCCAGTGATCCAGCTACAGGCCTGTTTTTCGTCACACTATTCCTATATATTAAGCTTTTTCAAATAAAAAAAGAAGGTATGATTTAAAATGTCAAACTCTGCTGTTCCTTATTACTAAGCTTAAAACCTTTGGGGATATTTTTCCCAACTGTAGTTTAACGCCTAAGCACAAATAAGGTCTGTTTCCAGATATGCTGAGCACTTGGTAATACAGGGAGGGTCATCTGCTGACATGGTGTTATCCTGCCAAGCAGAAAAAGCATGATGAGGCTACTATTGCACAACATTTCTCAAAATAAATGTTGAAATTACTTTTGTATCTATTCATAGTGATACATGTTGTCCTGCTGCCCACCTTCCTCCAAAGAAAGAGCTATTTTTAAAAAGGTGATTTATGCAGTTCACAAATATTTTTCTAGCTACTCTTCAATTCTCTGCTAATAATTGAGATAGGATGAAGTGTCTTGTGCCAGCAGAGAAATAACTGGACGTGTCGTTATTCGACAAATGCTCTGATCAATATTTGTGTCCTGAACACCAGACTGGATGGGACAACAGCTGCCACTGAAGTACTGAAAAAAAAACATACTAGAAAGCTTTAGCCCAGGTTGGAGAGACAAATACACATTAAGCTCCTGTTCCAACCAGGCAAGAGAAACAGAGCAAGTGTGAATATTTTTCCAAGAAGTACAAAAACTTCTGACAAGTTCAGCTGTGATCTCCAGCAGAAAGAATTAGGTCTTAGGAAAATAAACTTCCTCAAAGGGATGAGTTAGTGGGCTCTACCACACTGGATTCATTGCCTTTAACTCTTCATAAGACTACATGAAAGGTGAGAATAAATGAGAATTTATTTAAAACAGTCTGTTTATATTTCCTGGTCCTTCTTTTACAGTTAACAACCACTGCAAACAGGCACGTGTAGCTGTATTAACAACTCTTTTTTTAGTAAATCCAGACAGAAACTTGGAATTAACAAGCCTTGTCACTAAGAACATGATGACAGGCCACCACCTACACGGGAATGGAATTTTGTGCAGTTCTGGAGAGTGAGGTACGCTATGAAAACACAAACATTTTCTAATTTGTGTCCTTTGAGACACAAGATAATTCTACCACTGTGCTGTATCCTCAGATACTTAGATATATCAACTGGCAACTGAGGCATGTATGGGAAGAAAACCCAAACAACCACCAGAACACAAAGAAACAAAAAAAAAAAAAAATCAGTATCAGAAATAGGAAGTGGAAAAAGCAGCCTTTTACCAAGTGTTCAAGTACTTGCTTTAAAAATATCAACCTGCCAAATTATTTGACATTCCTTAACTAATACCAGGCCCATTCCCAGGCAGCTGTACCACTCTTGCCACAGCAAAGAATAGGGAGACACAACAAGGGGGTCTATACAAGGCCATTAGACAAACTATTCCTGATTGTTCTCATAGTCTTGCAAAAGACAAAGTTCTGCTGCTACAGAAAAGAAGGGAGCCAACTCTTCTTTTTGTCCATGAGCTTGCATGATCCCCTTCAGGGAAACAGGATGTAAGCCTATAAACTTCTCGTGACAAGATCTGCCAAGTTTTATAACCATGCACTTTCTTCAGTCTGTCACTTCTTCGGGCCAGTTGAAGCATCACTAACTAGAAAACTGAGCACTGAGTTTTTGTTCCTTATCTCCCTTTCTCTCCCCCTCCTTCTGCTGATCTTCATATCCTTATGTGCCCTGCAAAGAGCATCTTGTGAACATGGGCTTACTGACTCATACTTCTGACAAGGCACCAAAAAGTAAGAAAGACAGAACCTCCAAACATTTACTGGAAGTCAGGAGGAGAAAATAAGGTAGATGAACAGCAAAATAACAGAAAGCAGACAGCAAAAAGGCTAATGGACTAAAGGAAAAGAAGGATGAGATGATAGACAAAGAGTAAATCAGGGGTATAGATATTGAAAAGTGTACAGGAGCTAATAAGAAATGACACAAATTCAAAATATAAAGGTAAAGGATTTTTGACTGCTAGCACAACAACCTAGTTCCGGTTAAACTCCAAACTCTTCATGACTCTGCTACAGTAGATTTAGGAATTTACACTACATCCATCTGTATATATCAACCCTCTAATAACATGAGGTTAACAATTTTAAATTAGACCGTATGTGTTGGAAAGAAATGCTAAATTTTTGTATGAAAGTTTTGTTATTCCTTTCTATACACAATGAGAGGAATTTTAAAAACTTGCTGTGCAAAATATGTTCTCATTAAGACAAGAGAAAGAGATTGGCCTCAGTTTTCCCTTCCATATATTTACATTCCCACTCCCACTCCATCTTCATGGCTTCCCATGAATGTGATGCATACAACGACTTTTCAGATTTGTCCTCATTTTTTTCCTCAGCCTGATCCTGTGACAAAACACTCCAATCCCAATTTGCCATACAAAAGCTAGGTGCCAGAAGACAGGGTAATTACCTAAGACCTAACTGAAAGCCTCACTTCCTTTGACATTTTCTAAACTGTGCATTTATAGCAACCTTCACTAGAACTGATTAAAAGAATACCTCAAATTAGTTATCACATACACTATACTTACAGAACAACATACCACACCACATGGTGTAACCTGCTGCACTTATGGTACCTGACACCACATCTTATGTCTTCAGAAAAGGGGAAAAATTGTTAGGCCTGTCTATATTCAAAATATTGCCTGCAATCTGATCAGAGCAATCCTAATGAATCTTGACATAATAAGCCAAGTAAAGCCTCAGGACTGTGACGAAGTTATGTAGCACCTATATACCATGTTAGCCACAATTTTTCTTTTATTTAAACTACTATTAAAAAAATAAAATCTTCCTTTTGGAATAATATTCTTTTTGGAAGGATAAAATTAAATCTTCCTAGTAGGAGATGGCATTGAGCTCATCAGATCTGATACTGCTTTCTGTGACATAAGCTTAGTGTTCTTCACTATTGTTTTTCTGGTTTCCATCCATTATTACTGTTGGTTTGAGAGAAGAATGGATGACAACACATACCCTGAGGCCATTTGGTTGCTTGAGAGTAAAACTGAGGTTCACAGGATCAGAAAAGATTATTAATTGTGCCCTTATCCATGGCTTCTACAGGTTTATGATCCAAAGTCACTTCACAAACCAATGGAATGAAGACTAAAACTGTCAGGATTAAATGGCAGACCTGAGGTACTCAGGTAACAGTGATGCAATGTTCCAATTTTAATGAACAAGAAAACATTTGGGGAAGAGCTGTGTTAGAGCATCTTCTTGAAAGATTGGGAGTAACAGATAATAACAGAACTATAGGGACTTTTCGGTCACACCAGCTTTATTACAAACCTCCCTGGTTTTCTTCAGAGTTTGTACAGTATCCAATGGGAGTGGAACAAGGAATCTTTTTACAGGAATGTTTTTGTGACTACACAGGGGCTATGTTCACTTCTGCCCGCTGTAACTTACAGATACTACATGGTGGGATTGGACTAGATGACCTTTAAAGGTTCCTTCCAACCCAAACAATTCCATGATTCTCTAATACTGGAGATAACTTACCACAGGCAGGCTGCACAAAAAGTTTCCCTGAATGTCTGATTAGGGGGTAAAAGCACAGTCAGTCATTCTTTCATTCGAAAGAAATTAATATTTACCATGCAGTTTTCTTGGCACATGATTAGAACTGAATTAGAACAGAAAATATCTCATTTTATAATTTAGAAAAATAGGTTTTTTTCAAAGCAGACCTAGACATACCCAGTTGCTGAAAGAGAAGAGCCACACTGGTGCCTGTAACAGGAAGGCTATCATGTAAAGGAGTCTGTATCAGCTGTCGGTCTCCAGCTCCCAAAGAAAACAATTTCTGTAGAAAGAATTTTTTAAAATTTAATTGATACAGAATGAACAAGCTGTCATCACACAGATAAGTGATTCATACTGCAAAATTATTTATTTTGTATACAGAAATTTGAAGTCAAATAGAGATCTGAAACATAATTTGGGGACAGTGATATGTCTCCTTGAATGTATAGCATGATAGTATCACCCCTGCATTTACACTGACTTAGTTAAAAAGCTATGGCTTTGAAGGCAGTTAATAGTACATTTCTATTAGTACAATAAAAAACCTCCCGGAAAAAAAAAAGGTTTCAAATCCATTTAAATCAGAAAAATGTACAGTATTACTAACTGAGTTTCTTTGCTCTCTGCCATCCTCAGGTGTACTTGTGACATGTGGGTACTGAAGAGGACACTCCTGCTATTCCTGTGCTCCTGCTCTGCCCATTAAAGCAGAATTACAGCTTCAGTTACCTTTCCAGCACAAGAACATATCTCCCTGGAGGGAGGCAGGAAATGGGAGTGAAAGGAGTGCACTTGAGTATCACATCCCAAACAGCTCTGCAATTGCAAAACACCCTCGCTTTCCTGTGAGCAAACCCACATGGCACTCAAGCAAGGAGTGATGCCAAGCAGTTCCCTCTAACCAGACTCCCGTGGGCTGGGGGGCATTTCTGTCTGGTAAATCTTCACTCTGTAAGGCAGCAAAGGTGGGGAATGGAGGAAGGCAGCAAGTTCTGGCTGCTAGGTGTTTAAAACCAAAACTCTCCCCAATAAACCCAAACAAGTCCCTGAGCTGCAGTAGAGATGCTCTGCCCCAGCACTGCAGCAGCAGGCCTGGATGCAGGTCAGTAACTCATTTCACAGTTGACTGTTTCTGGAAATAAATGCTACAAGAGTGTTCCCACTCTATAGATATATAATTCACTAAGATATATAACTCTTTAAGGTATATAATCCACTATAATTTACCTTCAGCACTGCAAGCATAAGGCTTAAGAAAGAAAAGAGAAATGCTTAATTTCTGATTTAAATGACAGTTTGACAGCAGCAAACTTAAGTTGGAAATGAGTGAGCATTTTATTTGAAGATAAAAAGCAGAAGGAAGAACAACCAGAGGAGCATGACTTTTCCTTCCTCTTCTAGCAGAACAAAGAGCCACTGAGAAAAGCTGCACTTATGGACAGGGAGAAAAAAGAGAGGATAGAAGCAGAGCCAGAAGTGGATCACCAAAACCAAAAATAAGAGGCTCAAATATCACTGGAAAAGAGGATTTCTGATGAGGAGATAAAATCTGATTACTCCCCATCAAGACTAAAAATTAGGATAGAAAAAACAGAGACGTGGCAGCAGCAAGGTAGAGCCTGGCTAAGCTGACAGGATACTCTGACACTTTCTGCACTAAGGGAAGTTCCACAGGGCTATGGCAAAACCAGAAAAGAATTAGGAAGTTGTAGGATTTCAAGAGGGTTGAAAATCCATAGGTTGAGTGGGAAGCTGTGTATGTAAATTGACTTTAAAATGTTGCCCTTTGCACATGTAGCTTTCTGGTATGTTTTGTAATAAGGACCATAATTTCCCATCAGGGTCACAGCATAAAGCAAAAACCAAGCACAGAAGACTCAACTGGCTTATCAAAACCCAACAAATGTATAGGAATAATTTATAAAAAGTAAGTCAAGAAACAAACCTGACTTTCTGCTCACAGAAAGCATAAGTGAAAAGCAGAAAGAAGTCCATTCACTAGAAAACTTTATTTTAATTTTTGAATGCATGGGCTATTTGAAATATTTAATTCCTCTGAGGAAATAGCATTTGAGTTACCTTTTAGCATTTAAAAAACAAATTATGATAATAGAAATTTAAATGAGTTATCAAATAAATGACCAGTGGAATCCTGAACTCAGTCAAGGAAAAAACATGCATAAATGAACTGACATGAAGCTTATGCTAGTAAATGGTAAAGAAAAAAGCCTTTAAAAATTTCTGTAGCAAGCAAAAATACTCCTGAACACTTTATTATTTAAAAACTAAACTTATACAAACTGCTTAATTTGTTAATGTGCCCTGCAAAAGCCAACTCAGTGACAAAATTAACCCTTTGACCTTATCCTGGAATGGAATTTTTGCTGTCTTTAGAAGACAGGCCACAGGGAAAGCACTCACAGGCCACAGGGAAAGCACTCAGCTGAACTATGATCTTTTTTTCTTCAAAAATATCTCAAGAATTTATTTTTTGTTTTCTTCATAAATTAAATTAACTGGGAAAATACCCATTCCTCCCCTAGCCCCCCTCTCCATTTACCTGAGACCCTCCAGAAGCAGGGACAAGGCATGAACACAGATTTGCAATGAGAGTCTCCAGTGACACATTCAGGCTGTCCACATACACAGTGTAGATCAAGCCAAGGCAAGCCTAGAAAAGTTGACAAAATATTTCAGACTGCAATACAGGTCAAATTATTCAAAGATCTATGTATATGATCTCAAAAAATATAAATTCTTAATAGTTACTAGTGCAGTGAAGTACTCTCCAACCAAAGTAATTTGCCACAGAGGCAGTAATTAATTTTAAAAATTAGCTTGGCTACTTGCAAGGGATGCATTTTTTTAAAAAAGAAATTCTAGGTATAATGTTTTTGCTTTGTTTGTTATATAAGAAGTGCTTTATTATAAGTTACTGTTAAAAATTATAAAAATCAACACAGCTTCATCTGTGCTTTGAACTCTAATGGACTTAAACCTGACTGGTTTCCAGGGTAGAATACTGATTAATTAATGAGCTTCTGAGGCTCATTTTAAGACCAGTATCAATCACTAACAATTCCATATGTTATTTAACTTACATTCTTTATTTTGCTATATCAATGTAAATATATTTTATATTAATAATATATTAACATTTCAGCATATTTTATTAATTGATCAAATTTTGATTGAGAAATCACAGATACAGCTTTAGCATTTTTACTAATAATTTAATCCAGATCAATGTGACATTCTAAGAAGCCTTGGGACAAAAGGAAATAACTCCTCCACAGCATCTTTTGCCTTTTAACTGCTGTAACTTTGATGAATCAGCAAATATTTTAGTAGTTCTCTTCTTAGAAATAATTCCAACAGTAACTTTTCATATCACACATAGTTAAACGGTGAAACTGTGCAGTGGGTTGTTGTAAAATATGAATGTTAACTAATTACAGAAAAACCCCACACAACCAACACCTCTGGTTCAGGATGTCATTTAACTATTATTCACACTGAATGGGGAAAGCATTTTGCAGAATTATTTCTACAGCCTGCCCCACTCTTACATACTTTGCTTTGCATTTGCCAGGGGCCACTATGAGAGACAAAACACTGGGCTACAAGGACTTGTAATCTCACATGGTGCAGTCATCCTTAATGCCTAAAGACAACTGCTGAATGATTTCCTCCCTTCATCTGTAAACTGAACTTTATTTGTTTCTGTTCATATGTATTAGCTTAGGAGAAATTTAAGCTTTTCATTTATCTCAGATAAGTCATATTTCACCAGCTGAAAGTAATCCAAGGTCCTAAATCTCTGTCATGCATCTTAATTTGGTCTGGAGGAGGCTCAGACATTTTGCTTTATATAAGGAGGAGAACTAAATTTTCACTGTTAATTTACCTTTAAATGGTTAGTCAAATATTGTCTGGTTTTGTCCTAACAACTCCTTTCATTAGAGAGTATACTGAGCCCAGAAAAATCTTTACCACTCCTTCTGTGTAGTTTTAAAACTACTTGGAGGTTAAAAAGCCACTACTTTACCCTACAGGGGCTATTTACTGTCACTGATGTTGAATTTTATCTAGTTCAATCTAAAGCTACTTTTACTTTTAAATTCCCAAATCAATCCTGAGCAAAATAGTTTAAATCAAAAGTACTGTCATTGTTACTCATTCAAAACTAGATTTTTCTGCTGATATATTGTAAATAGCAATTCCAAGTTTTTTACCCTGAAAATTTCTGGATAATCTAGTCTGGACACCAGCACCAGACTTTTAGGAGCAAATACTTCTGCAGGCTGAATTAAACCAGACTCCTCTTCGCCTTCAATTTCTTTCGTTCCCTTGAAAAAAGAAACATTTCAATTAATAAGCAGGAAGAAAACTCAAACCAAAATGTTAGCATTTTTACCAAAAGTTAACATTTCTCAGAGCTTCAGAAAAGTACTTCATTATTTGAAACTGGTAACAAAATCAAGTAACAGGAGCACACTCCAATGGTTGCCTCAACTCCCTAAAGGTTCTAGATGTAATTTAGTTTATTAAAACTCACCCTGGCAAGTCATGCACCATGCACCTAAAATAAAGTTCTCTTAAGACAGCAGTTTAACAGGACACTGCTTCACATTAAATACTCCCTGTGGCACATTTCAGGTAGGGAAATGGATCACAGAACAGGATCCTTCCACATCAAAGTGTTAGCTGATTTACAGTCTCTCCAAATACAGAGATCATGCATTTCACAAAAGAATGTTTGCTTGTCCTCTTTGTGTTAATATAATTCAATTTCTTACAAAATTCTCACTTACATTACAGCTGAAATTATCTGTAATGTCATTTCCAGCCTAACCTAGTGAATTTGGAATTTAAATACATTTCTTCACCAGAATATTGGTTTGGATTTCTCAAAAAAAAATCCCTCACACTTAGGAACCACTAAGGTTACCAAAAAAAAAAAAAAAAAGAGAGAGAGAGAGAGAACAGCACAGTGCAGATAAACTTGCAGTTGCTCATGATATTGTGCAAGTGGCTATAACCTTATTGCCAGAACTTATTCAATCACAAACAGTTTATTATTATTCATAGCCAAAACTGAAGATGTCACTAAATATTTTCATTTCTAAAATTCCATACATTCTTTGATATATTAAGTTTTCAAATGACAGAATGTCCTTGCTTTCCAATTTCTGCATGTAATTCTCTCCAACCCCGCACCACCCACCAAATTTCTTTTATTTGCTCCTCTGACCAAGCATTCTTCCAAGCAAAAATCACTCTATTATCTTAATTAGGAACACGAGAAAAATTATTTCCATTTTCATATGACAACATGAAATATCTGCCTTCTATTTCTATCACATTACTACTCATCATTTCAGTTCCTTAAAAAAAAATCCAACATTTCTCCTAAATGGACGAAATCTGATAAAAATGCTCTTAAATGCCAGGAATGCTACGAGCTCATGAGCTTTATTTCACAACCTCGATTCATAATGTACAGTTTCTTTAGGCAAATGCTAACCCACAATTCAGAATTCAAGTTAAAATTATGTAAAAAGACAGCACTTGGGTTTTAATCAGAATAGCTTGGTTAATACAGTATAACACTTTCACACCAAAATAAAACCAGTTGGTTCAACAATACATATACGTATACATTTGGGCTTTGTACATTAAGTTTTACCTAAATGTCAAGCAATGCATTCACATTGTATGTGCTTGGTTGAGTTTGCACCTCATCTCTAAGAAAAAAATTGTGATTCACAAATTTCACAAATAGAGAAACACAGTAACTCAACAGTCACACATCCCAGACAGGTTCATTAATTTTCATCCATTTTAATACTGACAGGGAGAGCTTTTACAGGAATTACAGTTCCCTCCCCCTGCCCCTCAAAATCCCCACATTTTTTAATTATCAGCAGAAATTTACTGTATCAGCCATTCTAAAGAGCAAGTATGAGTTCTAGGCATAAAGAGAACAGTTTCTGGATATCTGACAAACTGTGGGCTCTGACATTAGGAAAAATGAAATTAAAACACATTCCACATTCCTGAAGGCAAGGGAACATGGAAGCTCCTCCATATTCACATGGTACCAATATAATGAAACCTCAGGGTGCTCAGGCAGGGAGGAGTTTTCCATGCATGACCTTTCTAACAGAATCCACACAACTCCAGATCAAGTCTTGAATTAATTCATAATTAGATTTAAAGCTTTCGGGGCACGACAGCAGCACAATATTGATTGATAAAGCATTTACACTCTTAAACCACTGTCTCCTACTTCACAAAAGATTTACAGAAAAATGCAATGTGACTGCTGTGCTCTTTCCCCAGCTCAACATTCTGACAGGCACACAGGCACATTATTAGGAGTCACTAGACTAAGTAGATAATCATTTTAAACACATGACTTTTAACCTAGTTTTCAAGCAAAGTATTAACAGCATAAGCATTCTGTACCACAAGTAATTATAAAGCAGTAAAGCCACAAATGTGATTCTGTTCACACTTCTGGTCAGACACACACACATTTCATCTTTCTTTATCACTTTTCCCATCTAAGGAAAAATATTGTCTAATAAAAAACAGCAAAACAAAAGAGTTTGTTATGTTGGGGTTTTTTTACAATAACTTTTTATTTTATATATGCAGCACTCAGTTTACAACTTACCTAAGAATAAATGGATGGTATGGAAAGCCTTGCTAAGGATACATAGACTGGAGGATGAACTTGAATTACAGAATCACAGAACCACAGAATCATTTGGGTTGGAAAAGACCTCTGAGATCACTGAGTCCAACCTGTGAATTAACACCACCCTCCAATTAGACCATGGCACTGAGTCCATGTCCAGTTTCTTCTGGAGCACCTCCATAGATGGTGAGAGCAGCACCTCCCTGGGCAGCCCATTCCAGAGTCTGATCACCCTTTCTGTGAAGAAATTCCTCCTGTTGTCCAATCTGAACCTCCCCTTGAGGCTGTGTCCTCTCATTTTGTCACTCACTGCCTGAGAGAAGAGACTGGTCCCCACCTGGCTACAACCACCTTCCATGGAGTTGTAGGGAGTGGTAAAATCCCATCTCAGCCTCCTCTTCCCCAGGCTAAACACCCCAAGCTCCCTCAGCAGCTCCTCATCACACTTGTGCTCCAGACCCTTCCCCAGCTTTGTTGCCCTTCCCTGAATTTGCCTTGGTTAATTAATATTGAAAGAGATTCCTTTTTTTTTCCATTTTTCTCTTTTTATTTATTTGAAATAAGCAAACTTTGAGAACAGCTGAATTTAGAAAAATGTACCACTAGAGAGCAAACCAGTGTTCCAGATCCTTAACAATCCATGTAGTTTTAACAGGTGATAAACATCTAAAATCTAACCCAGAAATACCTGTGCCTTGAGAAGGCAAATGAATAATTTTTCTTTTTACCATCCATTTAATAAAGTCCTGAAGAAGACTTTTCCATAGGCTACAGAGTAGGTAACTGAGACTGCTCTAACTGCATGAAAGAACTGCATGACCTGTGGTTATACATGATTTCACCATGCTTAAAATATTCAGTCCCTTGTCCCTCAGACATAACCAAAGCCCATCAGGGTCCTGTTCCCTGCCTGTCACACCCAAAATCCTCTTTTCTTCTGCATCCTGACTTGATTTCTAAAGTTATAAGGAGAATATAATGCAGAGATCTGTAAAATATGATGGACTTATGTCCTTAGAGCAGTTTTCCCAAAAAATTTCCTGGATGTTGCAAACCATCACGAAAACTTACATGCAACATAATGGTATTGAATTTATGGCACATGAGATCCAAAAAAGTATAGGAAAAATTAAGATAACCAATTTTAAAAACTACAAACAATATTAAATCCTTGAAAATTTGAAATACAATTAAACAAGCAATTCTTTCTTGTATAGGTAGAACATGGTTGAGGACATATCAAAACTTTAAACAGAAAAATCTTACCTAGTTTTATAGCAGAGTGATTTATTTACTTGCTCTCTTTTTTTCCCTCTCTCTTTTTCTGCATTAATAACATTTGATAAAGAAACTAGGAAAATGGTGAAACTTCTTTTGAAGGTTATAGGGTGCAATTTCATTTTGCTTACCTTGGCTGCTATAGCTATAAAGTGGCCTCTTAAGAGACTGGCCAAAAAATATGTGTTTGTGTGTGTGTGTGTGTGTTCAGTAGTCTTAAAGCACAGCAACACATATATTTAAACTCAAATGTTTTCATCTGTTTTAACAAATGTTCACACCTGGAACATATATATATACCTGTATATATATATACACACAACTCCCAGAATGACACATTAATCAGCTTCACAGGTTCTTACAAAAATGAGAGTACAGAACTAGAATGCACATACATTGCAACTGTTGGCCTTTCTTCTTTTATAGGAGAAGTAGCCACTGAACATCTTTGTGACCTCAAGTGATGGGGTAAATTAAAATATGCAATACAAAACCAATTGAACTAACAGCATCACTTCATAGTTTAGGAATTTGTTCTATAAAAGCAGCTGAATTCATAAATGCATTAAACCAGTTTTGATCCCTGACTGATAACCAACAGTTTAGAAAAATTAACTGTGATCACCATTGGTCATCATCACTCTGCTATTTATTTGTTTCCTTGTTTTCTGAAAACAATTTGGTCCTTAGGTTAGCCAAAGGATGTACATGGCATCAAGCCCAAACCAGACAAATTCAGCCTTATTATTTCAACTTTTTTTAATGAGGAAGGTAACTGACAACTGCAGTCACCAGCAAATCAGACATGATGTCCCAGATCCTAGAAAAAGGTTTAATAACTTCTCAGTCATTGTAATTAAAATTGAATACTTGTGGGGTTTATATATATTAAGTAAGGCATTGCTTTGTTTAATGTGTCCTTTTGCCCTAAAAATCCCTCTACATGTATAAAAAAGTGTAAAGCTGAGCACAGTTTGGAGCATTTTATCATAACGAGATGAGAGTTTGAAAACTTGGTATTAGAAGAAAAATTATTAAACAAAGGGTAATTATGATAACAAAATATTGCATATTTCCCTAAAATAAATGGGAGTTGATCAAGAGCAAAATACTTTCTTCACAGTGAAATGTATATTAAATAAGTTAAATATAATAAATACTAAATAAATAACTGATACATTTTTTTAAAAATTAAACAAATAACTGCATCATGCACATAACAAGAAACAGGTACTAGGAGCCATTAATTACTTTCATTTCATGTACTTCTATGTCCAAGTTAAAACATTTGTGGGTCACCTGATGTCTGATCATGGCTGACCTTATACTCCAAGTTTTCCATCGAGTGGCAATGTTCTCTGAAACATCTCTCTGCTTCCCACTCACTTCCATGAAATTACACTTCTGTAAGCCACATCTGGCTGACACTGAATGTCTTTCAATGTTGCATGGGGTTAATCAGGACAAAACCAGACATTCTCATGCAAGTCTCAACTTCTGCTTAAAAAACTCTTTTAAAACTTCTAGAAGGAAAAGAGTACAAAAGTAGCTTTTGTGCTACTTCAGTGAAAAACTGCAACTCATTTAAAGGCAAAAGATATGGCAGCCAAAAAACAAATGAAGCTTTTAAAAACAACTTTACTCATATTAACCTTATCTTCTTTTATTAAACAGAGATATTAATTGTCATGATCTAGCCTTCAGACTTCAAGGTTTTCTCCTGAACTTTTATAAACATAATTTTGCCACAACAATTGCATTATTTTAAGATGTCAGCTCTGCTTCTAAATATTGACATTTAACTTACAGATAACCATCTAGCCAAAATCAACATTAGGAACCAAAGTCAATTATGAAAGATCAAAAGGACCTACCAATATAGTCCAAAAAAATTCTCCCTGCTACTGAGTGCAGCATTATCATTTGCTCCATCAACATACAACTGAACTATAGCACTCATGAACCACAGCCAACCTTCTACTCCCATCTTTTCACCCTGGTCTTCAGAATCTGGAATTCTGGTTCTCATTCATGTTGAGCAGAGGAAAATTAGGCTTATCCTCATGTCAGAGGGAGAAAAATCAATTTAAACTGAGGTGCTAATAGAAGAGTTGGAAGAAGCACGAGGCCTTAGATGTAGCTGTGCTGTTCTTAGGGTGGAAGCTGGCAGTCATCATTTGTAACAAAAAGGAAATCAAATGTGAGCAGAAACTGAAGTGAGACTTGTGCTTTAATAATTGGTTCACCCTTCGAAAGAGAACAAACATCTCTCATTCCAAAACTTGCATTCTAGTACTTCATTATGTCAAAAACTGTTTGCCCTATGCAAAATTTTGCATTGAAATTATGCCAAGTTCAGCAAGCCTGTTGTTTTTCTACTAACTGCCCAGCAAAGATTTAGAGACCATGTTCAATTTCTTATTTTAGGAAAAATTATTTGAAGTTTACTTTAGTAATCTTATGCCAATTACTCATTTGGGACAGATCCCTTTCTCCTTATGTGACTTGGTCTCTGTTTGTCTTATTTGCAGCCAAATACACGCTTAGCTGCTTTACTAACAATCAAAGGCCAAAAAACATTCAGCATCAATTAATTTTATTTACTTGTCAGAGTATATAAATGCATGCATCCAATAAATTCTAACACATGTAGGAAAGTCAAAATAAACTAAGCTGCCTCCTGCCAGAAGTCAAATCTGCAGCCTGCCTGCAATTTGCTGTACTGAGCTAAAACACAGGTGAATAGATCTGCTCTGTGGTTTGCCTGCATGCACAGAACCATATCACTGCAGCTAAATTATACTGGAAAAATTAAACCAGCATAAAAGCCATTATCTTGATTTAATTATTTCAAAATGAGGATAATACACTGTAGTAATGCACAGTAAGGAGCCTATCAACTAAAAAAGATAAGGATCAAAGACAGAAAATGACATGAAGATCATAAACTTACCAAATAGAGAAATCTCAAGTTTTTATGACAGGTCAGCTTGCTCACTCCCTATGTACTATTGACACTTCAGAGTACAAATGTGATAGGAAAGAGTTTGCAATGTACCTTCCAGCATTACACAAAATTGACACCACCACAATCTGTTAGATGTTTACCGTTTAATACCCTCCCTTTAAAAACCCCCAGAAGGTTTTGATATGGATTATCATATAAAAACATTGAAAGCACTTTGGAACCCAAGTAACCCACACCCACACTTAGCACATTTCAGTGCAGCTTTCCAGCCAAAGTGTCTCTCTGGAATAGGATGTGCAAGCCTCAGAGGATCTGGGAAGTCCAAGGTGATGCCACTGAGTTGCCCTGCTGGAATATCAATAATCAATAGCATTAAGTAACTACTTTTACTGTGTTAACCTCAGCACTGAAGAATGGGAAAGAACTGCAGTACCAGGTCCTTAGCAAGAACTATGCAGAAGCAAACATCATTTCAGAGCTTCAAGTTTACTAAGACTTTCTGAATTTTCCCAAAGGCAGCTAACTTGATCCGTGAATTCCACCCTTTCTAACTTTACATACCTAAACAAAGGTAAGAAAACTGCAGACACCTACAAAACACATGCAGAACAAAAGGCAAAACTCAGATCTAAGAAGGCTGTAATTCATGCCCTATTTTAACTCACTATATTTTTTTTTAAATAATAAAGAGCAGCTTATGTAGACATACACCAAGGCAAAATTTTACACAAACAGATTGTTTTGGTTAATTCAAACAGTTAATCCCTTTGAATTGCACATGGGGAAATGCATTGAAAAGACTTGCAGTGCACTGCTGAATTAGTATTATACTACTTTCTGAAAGTCAGCTGAATCTGATCTCTACTGACAAAGAAATGCCTCTGCTGAAGAGATAGCATCTCCTTGTCCTGTGAGCTGAACTTGGGGCCTCTGTTCAACAACACAGGAGTTAAGAGGACAAGGTGACCTTTACCCAACACAAGTTTTTGTACCCTGCAAAAGCATGAGTTCAGCTTGGGGATGTGTGTGCAAATGCACAAGCCAGGGGATGAACAGGGCAGGAGAAATTATTGCCAGAGTTATTAAGATGGAAATATGATTTCCTCTGTACAACTGTTGTCATCTTAACTTTAAATTCTGGTCTAAAGAGGACCTTAAATGTATAAAAGGACATTAAAATACAAGTCTGTTTCTTATATAGAAAATTATCTGCAATCTGGCCTTTACACCATACTAGAAAGGAAATAAGGCATTACTTAAATCTCTATACAATGTCCCAACAGCCATTTTTCAGTAGATTCAGAAAGATGATGATGCAACATGCTAAATATTGCTTTTAAATTTTTTTTTTTTACACAAAATGTGCTTTGGGGCATTGACTATATGAAGAAACTTTCAGAATAAATTTAGCATTTGGGATAGTAACAAAAATTTGTTAAACTTCATTTTAGGAAGAACATGCTCATTTAATATCCAAAGGCGGGGCGGGGGGGTGTCAGATTTCCCACACCAGGTACAACTGAGCTGAGTGTTCTCACCCTCTGGTAAAACCCAAATATCAGTGACTCATCAGCAGCATATTCCTCAGCACAGCAGGATCACTAACTCTCCAGTCCAAGCTGAAAAATTCTAACTTTTTTTGAAGCACAATAATTTTGTTGGCAGTTTTTCCCTTGACTCAGGAAATATCTGTGAATGTTGCGAATCTGCCATTTTATGGTTTGGGATTTTTACAAGTTCTTTTTCCTCTTTTTGCAGGGGAGGGCAGAGAGAGGAAGAGAATGTGAATGGCAGGAAACAGGAGAGCTGTGAATTATTACCTATGTCCATTTTCCAGAGTGATATATTTAATCCTACATTTGTGATCACAATGTTTTAACACACACAACCACGAGACAATCTTGTAATAAGATTGTTATAAACAAATGTTTGGGGTGTTGTGCTGATCTCACTGAGCAGATTTTCTGTAATGCAAGAAATGCAGTTGCACAGGCTCAATTGCTGGCATAAATCATCCTCTAATTTGTTGATGGTGGGGTTGGGAAGAGAGGGCAAATTTCTTTCCAAGTGCAAAGCAATGTACAAATTGACCATTATGTCCCTAAATTATTTGAGTCAACATTTTTTAAGAAAGATTCTATCTGTGGTGTCTTCCAAACATTGTTAATATAAATTCTAACTGCGTAGCTGGTAAGAAGCACAACTGAGGTCACTAGAAGTATCTGCTGAGTCAAAAGTATTAAATCAAGTCCTTGTCTGCTAAGTGGTAACATGCAGAAATTGCTGTTAGAAATAAGAACCTCATTTTAGCAAACTGTGTACATCACACAGAACTAAAAATGTTAACATATACACATATATGTATACAAATATATACTTTTTATGATTAATAAAGCTACAAATATAAAGAAAAGCTTTATGGGTGAATTCTGTAGATGTAAGTTATGATTCTTCTGAACACCCTTTGGCTGCTCAACAGCTTCCAGCTTCAACTGCCAGAAAAATAAACTAAGTAGACCTTTTTATTTGGTAGATAGGACAAGATTTTTCCAAATCAATGACATTTCAAGTGGACATCAAACCTATGAAGTTTGAAGTCCACAGAAGCAATGGGACATCAGATACCTCCACATCCTTCCAGCCCCCCTGAAAAAAAACAACCAAATTTCAAAGCTCTGTAAGAGGAAGGGAAATAGAGATGTTTTGACTCACTCTCCTCCTCCTAATTCCTGCAGATACATGGAAGTGAATGAGGCACCCAGCTCTGTTTGCCAGAGTACCTAAATAGCACCTTAAGCCAGGCAGAAATGTGGGTACAGCCAAGCATGTGCTGGAAACACAAGAAGCTGGAAGGACCAAGAACCAGAACAGTATCTCAGATTTGTTTACACTCATGTAGGGACTTGAGGTAGGAGAGAAACCCTGCACATAGAACTGCTCTGCAACATACTCAGGATGCCTCTAAATGACAGCAGCTTTATCACTGTCAATTGATCTGCCTCTAGAAGTGTGCACCCACCATCCAATTTATTCTGCTCTTAAGGTAAAACTTTCTAATGTTTCATTTTAAACCCAGATGAGGAACATATCCTTATTTAGCTTCAGCAAACATTACTGGGACAAATAAGTGAGACTAGCATCCTAAACCAGAACAGTTCATGAAGGACTCCATGGCAAAGCTGTGTCACCTGAAATCAAACAGCACCAATGAGTTCCATTCCCCTGTTTAATGGAGTGTGATCATCTTACTTGTGCCTACAGATATGGAGTATTAATCAGACTAAAGTTAACAACAATCTTTTTTTATATTATCACACCTTTTTGAGAGCTGATTGATAATCAAACTGAGCAGAACCCATGCAGGTAATAAATTCTGGGTCAGTCAGAATTGCAACAATGCAAAGGATGATTCATAGATGCCACCAAAGAACACAGCATTCTATTTTATGTCCAGGGGTAAGAAGTTGAAAATAGGCCATCAGCTGATTGATTACTAGAGCCTGTGCTTTCCTCTGGAAAACTTGTTATGACATGCAACTGCCAAGAGACTAAACTGAATCCAGGACTTTCAGAGATAGCAGGGAGGATACTTTTTTTCCTGCAGACTGTGTAGTTTTTAAAACTGCTATATTAATCTTGCACCCTAGGTTATCATGGTATCACTTATGTATTCCATGTGAGTACAAACTCCTTACACTTCTGGTAGCATTTATTTATAAATTATCCTATAACAAACAACTGAAGCAGGGATGGAGGGAACCAAAACAACAGAGGGAACCAAAACAACAGAAGTCTCCTTGACTTGAGTCCTCCCTTGAGTCTTCTCAGACTCAACCGTGTCTAAAGGGTTTGTATTATTATGCAGAAGGCTCCAAAAAGGTTTGGTGGTTCTCTTGTAGCATTCACAGGCTGAGAAATGAGTTTGTTTTCAATTCCAAGTTTAATTAACCACAGAAACTTCCAAGTGGTTGATTCATTTTTTTATTTCTTTTTGTGAAGATGATTCTGCCAAGCCAAACATCTCCTCTACTGCTCTGGCTGAATTCCGACCAACCTCATATATCAGCAAGGTTTACCTGGTGAAGGCTACTGGAAAAGAAGTGGTTTTGTGGGTTTTTTTGAAATTTAATCTTCCTTTTGCCTCAGCAAGTTATATCAGTCAGTTAAGGAAAAACTGAACTGTATTTATCTGTGCAAAGTACTCTCTAGAGTTCATTTTAAGTCCTGGGCATGATGTTTCATAGGTTATTTAATTAAGCATGCATCTGAATGGTTAAATCAGTATTACTGTCATAGCCCAATGCTCTGTGAGCTTAGGTTTCATTACAGATTGTACACGTGCTGGATTCTTGTCTAATGACCATGAAACAGGGCATGTTCAATTATTCTCTTTGGGTTTCAGAAAGAAACAGGAAGTTTTGCTATAAACAATGCAGTCATAGAATAAATTTCACCACAGCAAGTTCATCTGAAAAATATGCATTCTTTACAACACAGCCAGGAATGGCATTATGAGAACCAACATCCTGCTGCACTCAGTTTTTTATTGTTTTTTACTTAGGGTTATTTTGCATTAATACTTAGGCAATATAAGAAAGAAACTGCTTTAGTTAATACTGGATGTCTTGTGATGAGCCTTACTTCAAAGATGTGGATAGGGAATCAAAAGCAGCTGCTAGAAACCACTGGATAAATAACAAGTTTGCTAAATTTAGTTTATGTTATGAAATACATAGAGTGGAGGAAGAGTCAGTTGTAAATTTTTATCAGCTGGGAAAGAATTACTATAGAATATTTCACTCTCTACTTATAAAATAAAGGAAATATGACAGACATTACATTTTTAAGAGGAATGTGTCAGCTGATATACACTAAACTTTAAGACTAAAATATGTCTAATACTGGGATACATTTCTGCTTCCAAATCCTTCTAGAAGTCCACAAAAACGTCCAACTAAACTGTAGCACTAATGAAATGAGAATAACTATGATTCTCTGGCTTCCAACTGTGCCCAGAAAAAACACACCATTATTACTATTATTACTACAACACGTCTTTCAATTATTCTACAAACAAGGTAATCTTTCAACTCCAGTATTAAATGAACATTGTA
>WBNO01034455.1:0-27751 GCA_013400575.1 Peucedramus taeniatus
ATATATATGTATATACATATATATAAATTATGAAAGCCAAGATATTATGAAGCCTATTTTGTTTTTATAATTTTGTGTTTTGTTGTTGATATTATTATTATTGTTATTATTATTATTTTGCATACTACATGCAGTGCTTTAACCAATGTCTGTTTGGCTAATGTAATTAAAGTTGTTAATTTATATGAGTACATTTCAACTATGTCAATGGTTTCTTAATATTTATTGTGTAGAAGGACTGGTATTTTTTTTATTTACATTATGTTTAAAGAGGTAACAGTTTGATATGTTCTCATTTGTTTATACTAGAAGTTATTTATTTTCACGGCATTCCGTCTGGTATTTTGATATTTGGAAGGCATGCTACCTATACTTTGTACAGTTAGTGGGCAATATTCAGCAGCTCCCAGTAGATTTTTAGGCCCTATATTAAGTAAAAGACTTATTTGGGCTTTTTATTTTAGATTTTTTCCTATTGGTTTGCCAGGACCACTCAGTGCACTTATTGCCAGACACTCTGCCTGTGTGACCAATTTATTCCTACTGTATTTACCTAGGACAGAGGACCAAAACCACCTCTGGTGTAAGTCCAGTGACTTCAGTGAAGTTATACCAGAGATGTATTTGGCTCACAGAGAAAATGCTTGTGCAAATCAATGCAAAGAAAAGGCAAAAAGAAAGAATCTTTGCATTTGAAACGGGATTTCAACGTGTTAAAAATGTTTGGATCAGCTGTTACTTTACTTTACTTTGTTCTTTTTGTTATTTTGCTCTTTCTTATACATCAGCAGCAACAACACAAGTGAAATAAATAAAGGGAGTTTCACCAAGCCTTGTGTAATCATTCCTTAATATGCATTCCTCGTTGGGAAATTCATGGGAACTTGGGAAATAATGCCTCTTTGGACTGACCAGTATTATGTCTTTCTCTTCAACATGAAAATGTTAAATGGGCATTTGAATTCATGGCCCGACAAGTAATGGAATTTTAGGTTATTCACTTCTCCTTGTAAAACACATGGAGTACAAAAGCTAAAGCCAGCTGCAACTTCCCTTTGCCTGCAGACTGTTAGGTCTTCAGCTACTATCACCACAATTACCTTGAACTAGATGCTTACACACATAAAAGGCGAATTTTCATTACTGAGAAAAAAAAAATTGGAAAGCTGACAGTTCACATGGATTAGTTTATAATTTGATAGGTAGTCAGATTAACTGATCAGAGGACTGATAGCAAGCATCTTATTACTGCTATGAGTGAGAAATTATCTGAGTACCCTCATATTTGAAAGCATAGTGAATTTATGAAGGGTTTTCACCAGTCATTGCATTCCTATGGTGATAAATGGACTCCTGCTACATTCCAGTGGGGTGAGAATTCTGAAGTTGATCTTTAAGCAGATTTTTTGTATGGTGCTCAAGCATAGGCCATCACAGCTATCAGCAGGCCTTTAAATAATTAGGCACTGAAAGCCATTCTACAAAGCCTGGAGAACTGAATTGGTTTCCTCCTACTGAAAATATATTTTAAAAAAATTCAATGCAATCAGTGCTAGAGAAAGCATTTGTTTCAGAGACTAATAAGACATATTTGGAAATTTGCTTTCTTCCCCTCATTATGATCACTACTATACAGTTGGACTCAGTGATCTTAAAGGTCTTTCCAGCCTAGCTGATTCTATGATTATTATTGCCAGCAAAGACAAATCCAACTGGATTTGGAATTTGCTCTAAGAGAATAAAACCATAAGATTTTCTTGATTCCAACTGCTAGTGTATTAACCTTGTAAAACTGAAGCTTACACTTCAGGTGTAAAACAAAGAGCTATTCTCTTTCATGACACAGAGTGCAGTACTAGGTAGTGCAATCCAGATGTTTTCCATTTTCTCCAGCCATTTTATTACCTTTTTACTTTAAGAATGCTGTTGAGAACTGTTGCTATTGTACAAGCTTGTTGAAATGCTCCATCTGAAAGAGGAACTAAGAGCTGCCTTTTTCACAAGTAAAATAATACTTTGTACTGAAAAAACCTACCCTAAACAAATGAGACCAAGTTAATAATATACAAAGGCAGATAACACCAAATGATTGTGGTAAACAGATACATGGATAGTTTCTACTCAGTGTGGACTTCTTACCTTAGAGGAGCATCTTCACACTGCTGCTTAGGCTATTGAGTCACTGGGTTAATTTCAGTGCATATCATGAATTCTTTCCATGCTTGACAGTGGGCTAACAGAGTCAAAGTTTTGATAGTTCTACGGCTGCCCTCAGTGATTAATTTCTTACTTAGGCTTGTCTGTCTCCTGGAAATACAAACACAGACTGATTTGAAGTACTGCGTAGGGGTCAGGGTGACTGTCCTCCCTCATACTGCTGATAGAAGTATAGCACAGTGATCAAATACATGGCTTGCAAGTACCTGCTGCCCAACTTTTATGACCTCTGGGTGCTCCATGGTTTCCAAAGAGCTGTATCACACAATGTCACCATATGATCTCATCTGTCCTGTCTACTATTGTTTCTCATCAGCTTTGCTAAAATTGCATTCACTGGGAAAATAGTGCAGAAAGTCATTGTCTGCTAGAGAATCCCAAATACTGTCTGCGAGTTAAATGAACAATGGGGTTTCCTTTTTCTCTCCAATAGCCAGTGACTCTGAGCACCAAAAGTGAAAGAGTTGGGAGAAAGGTCCACATGACTAGACAGTATCTTCGTCTTATGAGAACAGTGAGAGGGAATGGGCTTATTTTGTCTTTTAACAGCAGACACAGGGACAAATTCAATCCCTTCTTGTGAGACCCCACCTAGAGTACAGTGTTCAACTCTGGGGGCTTCAGCACAAGAAAGAAAAGGACCTGCTGGAGTAAGTCCAGTGGACGGCCACAAAGATGATCACAGAAATGGAGCGCCTGTCCTACAAAGACAGGCTGAGAGAGCTGGATTTTTTTCAATCTGGAGAAAAGAAAGCTCCTGCAAGACCTCAGAGCAGTCTTCCAGTATATAAGGGGGGCTACAAGAGAGCTGCAGAGGACTTTTTACAAGAGCCTGTAGTGACAAGACAAGGGAGAATGGCTTCAAACTAAACAGGGTAGATTTAGATCAGATGAAAGAAATAATTCTTCATTGTAAGGGTGGTGAGACACTGGCACAGGATTCCCAGAGAAGCTATGGATGCCCCATCCCTGGAAGTGTCCAAGACAAGGTTGGATGGGGCTCTGAGCAACCTGGTCTACTGAAAGGTGTTCCTGCTCATGGCAGGGAACTAGATGATCTTCAAAATCCCTTCAAACCCAGGCCATTCTACAATTCTATTAATTATTTAATATATCTGACTCATACAGTTTCTATTACATGAGAAAATTACTGTTTCTGAGAAGAAAGAAATGTTTATCAATAGAGTTATGGCTTCCAGAACGTCATACAACAGCAGACAAAACCAATATAGTAAATTCATTCAAACAAAAACATTCAGAGGAAAGTTGGCAAGAGATATTAGTAGAGATCCCTAGAGGGGCTCTTGAGCAGACTGATCCTCCACAACTTAGACACACAGAAGAATGCCTCTTATGGCTGAATTAGGATGGAGTTGGCTTGCTCTTAATGAAGGCAGATATGTGTTACAGACCTGGGTGGCTTAACTGAAAGCAAAAAGAAGACCTATTTTCCAAGAAAGATCACTGAGTATAAAAGAGCAGATAGTAAGGTAGTAGAAAACATGTGCACTTTACTGAACTACATATGAGCATGATCAGAGTTGAATACTTTTGGAAAATATGAAGATAACTGAAATCAGGCTAGAGGTAAAAAAAAAAAAAAATCCAGTTACTGAATGCAATTATGCAATTTCACAGGGTCTTTCTACTGAAGCAGCCCATTAAAAAGTCTAAATCTTACTTCTCAGCTGAGCTGTATGTCTTCTTTATTGACACAGGGTCATGCCAGCCCCAGAAATGGCACAATTCAAGAAGACACAGCACCATTTTCAGACATCAGACGCTCCTCGCTTTTCCCACCAGGAGAGTATACAGATGCCAGAAATCTACCTGAGTCTGGACAGACAGATTGGGTAACAAGTGACATATCACACTATTACTTTTTTTTTTATTTTAAATTTGTAACAGATGATACAACCCTCAGAAGCAATTCAGGCCCTTCTCAGCAATGGCAAACTACCTTAGTGTGACTCAGGTTCAAATTTGGCATGCTTTCAGATGCATACCTTTTCATGCAAATCCTACTCCTTTCTCACACTTTCAGTGGGCAGTCTGGGCGTTTGTACACAGCTGTTGTGGTGAAATTGTCTCTAAGTTTAGGCTTCAGGCTCTGATCCTCCATTCCTATTTCTATAGTCTAAGAAAGCACCCTCAGGCATAGGAGCCTTATGCTACCCTCACATGTCTGGACAGGAAGAAGAGATATCAGATAAATAAATTAATTATGTCAACAAATAAGAGACATTCTCTATGAATAGACACTCCAAGTCAAACAGGAGCAGCCCAGTACTAGACCTGCCCTGCCAGTGACCCACTTAGGTACTGAGAAGGTCTATAGCATCTGAGGAAAAGTAGAGGGACTGCAGAGAGAGAAAATGCAGCAGCAGGGGAGTGTTTTCAATTACTCACATGCAGTAACAATCGCATCGGGTCATGATGCAGAGATTGATTTTTTTGCTGCCACAAATGGCTTTTTCAGGGAGCATCTAGACAAAAAGAAAATCATAAGCCAACTCAATAATCTATTATCATAATACTGTTCTGAAATAGGAGGAAGATAAGTTGTACTTGTCCATCTTTCCACCTTCCTCTGCTACAGCAAAAAAACAAACCTCCAAATCTCATGAAGAATTCAAGAGGCTAAAAAGGATGGCTGAATATTTCAAAGCAGCTTGCAGACTATTAAGGGATACTGCAGTAGAATCACAGTACTGAAAAACAGCCCAAAATTCAGTATGATGGGGCAGTAGAAAAAGTATTTGAGGAAAAACTGAAAACAACAGAAATGTCAATAAATAATTCTAAAAACATATTAGATAAAAATGGAAAAGAATGAGAACATCCTGCAAAATCCATAATATCTAAGAATGAACTGAAAGATCAAATAAGACAAATGACAAAAAGGGCCAATGTGTCCTTGCTATATGGAAAACTTTCATTTCTATGAAGGCATCAACAAGTTCATAGAAACACACACTTATACAGTCAGTTGGATTTTCCAGGAGGAATTTAAAAAAGATACCCCACTAACTCTTCCTAAAGAAACCAACACATCATGGAATAAAGGAGACAGCACACAAGTAATAGTTTGAATTAAAAGAGATGAAAGAAAAGGAGAAATGCCATTAGTGTCTGGCTCTGCATTTCACTGCACTGTGAGCATGAAAATCTGAAAAACTGAATAAATAAAAGGCTGGTGGCATGGAGTTATTGAATAACTTCACAAAATAATGAAAGAGCAGCTGAATATCAGAAATCATAGAATTATGGAATGGTTCATGTTGGAAGGGACCTTAAAAATCATCTAGTTCCTATCCCCCTGCCATAGGCAGGAATGCCATTCACTAGACATGGTTACTTGCATCCAATCTGGCCTTGAACAATTGCACAGAATTGAGCTGCATGCATAGAAATGAACTGTCCCTCAGGAAAAGGAGTTGAGCGTTATCATGACCAGTGTGAGCTAAATGTGCATCACCAGTAAGAAAAGCAAGCTGAACATTTTATTCAACTGTTGGTATAGCTGGAAAATGCAGACATGGTTTTGGGTATTGAAAGAGAATGGCAGACTTTAGGGTAAAACAGAAATTCTCATTTGGTAGGTGTCAGAGACTGAAAAGAATATTTTCTCTCTAGACATCTTGGGATTCTTGGGAGTGTGTGATAGGGGGTGGGTCAGGCTTTGCTCCGGTGAGGTAGTGCCCTGTCCCCCATACCCATACCTGGCCCCACAGTGTCTGTCAATCTGGAGGCAGTCCCAGTTATGTCTAACTCAGTCCCTGAGTGCTGAGAGACCATAAATGCCACCTGGAAAGAAGGCCCAGGATGTGTCAAGGCTGTAAGAAGCCAGACCATGAGGCAAGCTTGTTGTTCCTTAACCCTACCTTCAACTTGGAGGTTTCTATCCATTACATCACTGGAATGCAAGAGTTGGTGGCTATATGCCTGTCTTTCTATATCTTTCCTGTCTTTCTGTTTTTTTCCCTTTCTTCTTGTTTAACTCTCTTCACAGAATGTAATATTGAATGGCTTTAAAGGTTTTTATGTTGAATGTGCTAAGTCTATGCTGTGATAAGTGTTTTATGTTGTACTAAATAATTTGCCAAAATTCCTTGATTTTCCATAGTTTGTCAGTAAATTTTGTGTGATTTTTACCTCTTGAGAATATCTGGTCAGTATTTCTCCCTTGTGTTTACCCAGAGCAAAAGAACCTAGGTTGAACCCCTGGATTTAAGTGACTGCGGTGAAAAAGTAGGTCAAGACAGCAATTAGATCTCTCTTTTGCTCTCTCTGAGTCCAGCTTACTCAAACCCTTCACATGCAATTTTTTAGAAGGACAGAGAGAGGGAAGAAAAATAAGACATAAATTTTAGGTCATCATGTTTCTGACTGGAAAAACTAATTACTGATTCTCAGTTATGTATATCACTTTTACCTCAGTAAAATACCACACTTTCTGTGGTAGAATAACATGGTGGATCAGGTTATGAGAAAAAACATTGATCCTCTGTGGACAGAGAGAATTCACTCTAGAATTCATCACAAGGCAAGAATACATTTACGCTGCAGCAAACCAGACAAATTGGTTATCCTTCTGATGCAGCCAACTACTTGGTGGGTTTGAGTTGTGGGGTTTTTTTTGTTTTGTTTGCTTGTTTGTTTTTGTTTTGGTTTGGTCTGGTTTAGTTTTTTGTTTGGGTTTTTTGTTTGGTTTGGTTTGGTTTGGTTTTGTTGGTTGTTGCTGTATTGTTGTTGTTTTTGGTTGGTTGGTTGGTTGGTTGGTTGGTTGTGTTTTGTTTTTGTTTTTAAATATATATTTTTAATATCCCTTCCTGTTAAACCACAAATCTGTATTATATTCATTTTTGAGCAGCTACAGCCTGTGATGATTGTCTCGGAGCTTTCTTCAAAGGCCAGTCATACTTCCTTCAAGCTCAAGTCCTCCTTGCTGTTCCAAGGAATCCCTGTAGAGACAGACACATGGGCATATGGGCCTATGAATGGCCAGGTTTGCCTTGCTGCATTCATGTAACAGCAGCAGAGATCATCTGTTTACATTCTTATTCCAGGCCTACGCTTTCTGAAAAGGAAAGTGAGGGGGGAAGCAAGACAAACTAAAATAAAGATGAGGCTAAAACCAAAACTATTCATCACAGCATTTTCCCATAAACAAAATTGTTTGACAAGATTCTTTTTTTAATAAGAAAAAGGAGGGAACAAGGACTGAAAAGGAGAAGTGGTTGTAACTTCAAAGACAGGAACACACCAGTGGGTAATAAATATTTATAAATAAAGACATGCATCAGCCTTCCACATAGGCTTTTTACAAAATGATATATGGATGAGTAAAGTGTGATAAAGAAATTCAGAGTAAAGTAACACTGACCCTAAATTTAGACATGTGTAGATTTTTCCGAATGTTGCATTTTCAAGTATATTTTTAAAAAGGCAAAGAGGGATGGTGGTGGTTTTGTTTTGTTTTTGGTTTTTTTCCCAAACTAAACACAACTCCTTCATGTCTTCATTTTTTTCTTTGTTTCTTACATTTTTAAAAATTTCTCTCAACTTCCAGCCTTTGTTCCTTTGTGTTATAACACATTATTCTCAACATGACAAAAGTTGTATTTTAATGCTAAATTGGTAGATATGTTTTAAAAAAGAAAATGGGAGACAGACCTTTGACTGCAAGGAGATGTGGATGTTTGCTTGGTGCCATAATGTGCTACATCCATAATTTTCTGTTAACCCCTTTCTCTGCCAACTGCTGCCTGTACACCCTTAGCAGCACATTCCCTGACAAAGCAGCTGAACACACCACCACTTCTGCCAAACTGAAAGGTACTGGTTTCATTTTCTTAGACTCTCCTCTGAGATCAAATTAAGACATTCCTGATACATTTAGCAGAATGGTGGCCAGATCTCTGTGCTTAAAGTTCTATGTGTCAAACCTGGCACCCAAAAAATGACCTTGAATAGGTCCCTACTTGTTTCTGACAGAAAAAGGATGTTTTACTGTTATTAATAATTGTGATTCCTGCCATTCAAACATGAAGTCTGAGCTGCCTTTTTTTTCTGAAGTGTATGTTTGCCTTGCATAATATGATCCTTTAGACCTATAACATGCTTATGCAATGCAAAAGGTCTAGCAGTATTACCAGGGTCATGACTTAAAGACAGGGTGGTGCAAGCAAACAGAGACTTTAAAATGTAAAATGGCCTTCAATGGTTGCAGAATATGAAGATGGTGTGTCAATAATTTGAATCATAACACCCTCTGCATTCTGGGATAAGTATTAGGAAAGTATTAGGAAAGACAACTTTTTAACTTATAAAATGAGCACTTCTGCAACAGAAACAGCTGTCAGACAAATATAGAACCCTGAAATGTCATTTTTATGGTCTTTTTTTTTTTTTCAAAATAATACTACAATTTAAAGTACAGCAGAACAAAATTATAGTTTTAAAGAGAAAAAGAACAGATTTGATTTTAAAGACTAGGTATAGGAGAAGTGAGTCAGACCTGATCTTAGCGATACCAGAAGAGATTTGGAGTAACTGCATTCCAATTACTTCTAATGTAGTCCAGTATTAGTGAAATCAGGATCCAACAAACTCTGGAATAAACAAGGGCAGAAATATCCTTCATTATGGAACACTTGAACACAGTCAAAGAAAAAAAAAATATATATAAAAAAGATACATAAATTAAAAAGTTACATAAAGCAAAAAGGTACATAAGCACAACACACAGCTCCTTGAAAAGCTGATGTCTGACCCAAGCTCAGGTACCTTCAGCCAATGTGAAGAAAGGCACAGTAACTCAGTTCTATCTGTTGAATAAATTCCCTAATTTGGAATTAGTGCAAGGATGTTCAGGGTATTCTTGAAGAAAACTCTGGGGTGGAAAGAGCATGTAAAGCTACTTATAATGCGGATCCTGGCAATACTTTTATGTACTTTATCGGGCAAGAGAGTGAATAGGCAGGAAGTCAGAGGAGTATTCTAAGATACAGCAAGCAGAACAAGACAGATTTTTGAAGTTCTGATCTGGAGGTAAAGCTGTATATAAACTTATTTATTTGTTTAGATGGAAAGCTACATATCACCCTTTGTCTTGCAAACTAGGTGGTTATGGTGCTTCCCTCAAAGGAAGTCTTTAATCTACTAAGGTAGTTGTTGAAAAGTAAAGAATTTCTTGCTTTAGTGATTCATGCAAAGGGGGAAGGACACAAAACCAAAGCATAGGTTGCCACTGAAAGATAGAAAACATACTCTTAGGTAGAAACATACTCTTTCCAACAGCTTATTTGACCAAGCTGAAACATAATATATAAATAATAGAAATGATTATTCAGTAAAATAGTTATATAGAATAACAAGTTCACCTAATCATAATCCTTTAAGATTAGGAGTATTTGGAAAAACTTGTTTTGGAATGCTTTCGTGTGACTTGGCAAATAATGGAAAAATGGTAGAGACTGCAGCCACAAACAAAGCCCTTTGCTTTGATTCATGTGTGTTGCTCATCCATTCCAAAAATGAAAAGCAAGGAAGTAGAGCCCGCTTTAGTTTGCCTGCATTGCTTTAGCTTCCAGTATCACACGCCCTTTTATAATTGGGCAAAAGATCTTTCTGTAGTGGACAGGAATTGCTTCCTTCTATTGGAGTTTTAATAACTGCTATATTTCACGAGAGGGTAAGTTCTTCAGCTTTCCAATAATCAGATACTTGTTTGTATCTCGTATCCCTAAATATGTTTTAATCCGTCCTCATGAAAATACAAATCATCCTTTGTCATCAAATTTTGTAAGAACTGTTCCTGGCAGCAATGTTAACATTTTTCCTTATTCGAACTTCAAGAAATGGCTAGTCTAAGAGGACTTAGAATTATGATAGGGATGCCTGGTATTTGCAGTTTTACACTCACTATATTCTGCTCATCTCATCTATGTGACTTGTTACTCACTTTTTGACCTAAATTATTATGCAATCTTACTTCATGCTATTTAAAAATTACCTCATTTAACCTTGAATACCACAAAGCAATGACAGCTGAAGTAATTTCTAGCATGGTTTGTACTTAGTTTTCGAAATCTATTCAGGTAACAGGCCATACCAATGTAGGGGTGTTATTATCTGACAAATTGCTATGTGCTTGGATAAAGTTTTAAGTCTGAACACCTAATTTGGACTTCTGAAACCATGACAATTTTCAAGGGATAAATAGTGACTGAACAACATAATAAATACAAAAAAAATATTTCAGTACTGTCTAACATAGGGATTTATGATTTTTTTAACCAGAAATGTAAAGATATTATTTCATATCCTCTAATAGAGAGATTGCAGAGAAACTGGTGAAAAAATTTATGTTTAATAGCATGATACCATCATTACACAATAGAATTTAATCATGTAGGTTTTGAAAACAGTTATGGCCAAGAGACACAATTAAGACATGTCTCAACCACAGAGATAGTGGGACAAATCCTACTGTCCTTGCCAAGTCTTTTTCCTAAGAAATCCTATTGAGCTAGGTACACCTTTCTCTGTGCCCCTGCTTCAGTGGGACAGGATTGTTCCTAGGCTGCTTTGCCATGTTTAGCAGCTAAAGGTTTCCTACACATGATGCTCAGGGCAAAAACAAAGCCAGTCATGGGTACAGAGGCAGCATGAGTTCCTTGGCATGTTGCTGCAGCAAGCCAGTCAATTCTAGTGATGGCAATGCAGGGCATGCTCCCTTCCTCTGGAATAAATCAGATCTAAAAAAAAGGAAAAAAAGGATGATAGCATGGATCAACGATTGGTATTTTAATCCCCAAGTGGCTTGTGGAGGCAGAAGTCAACACCAATGGGGTAACAGAGACTGGGCTCTTATGAACACACAAGAGGGTTTCCTTGGCACTAGATGGAAAGTCTGGGAAGGGGAGAGAAGCCACATATGCAGCTGAATGCTCAGAAAACTGGCCATCAATATGTCAGAGGACAACAAGATTGATGCCTTGGAGAATGGCTATGTGAGGACCTCAGTGTGATTTGAATCATGATTGAAAAGTTCTTTGTGATAGCAGTGACCTACTAGGTCTCTGTGGAGTTAGGTACAGAAATGCTCTGTGCTACCTAAGCCTCTATAGGGCAATATTAAGGCACTGCTGGCATTTGCAAAACCAGTACCTAGTCCTGGATCCGCACAACTTTTGATGGATACATTTCAGTGGCTGTCCAGAAGGCCTATATAGCTGCCAGTGTGAAGTTTCTAGCCACACTGAGTTGCAAAGGGCAAGAGCTCAACAGGGCTTCACAAAATAAAGTCGTCCTGGTTGTTTCACTTTGCCACGGATATGATCAAAACTCCAAAGCATAAAACATTCTGTTAGAATAATCTCTACCCTGGTTAACCTGTGGCTAGAAAGTAATTTAGGACATTTAAAGCATAGGAACTAGGAATTCCATAGGCCTTTTGTAAAAGGACTGGAATTTCCTCTGAGGCAAGGCCTCTAGCTAATACACAAAATGTGACCATTCTGCCACAGGTCTCACTCAGTACTTATTGAATCCAGACTATGACAGCAAAGGGTCTGAGAGATCTCCATCCAAATAATTTATGACATGACTACACACAATCAGGTAAAAGCTTCTGTCATATTTATTTGAAAAAAGAAGCAAAGAGAAGTTCCAATATTTTCCAGCCATGTTACCTTTCGTTATTATTTTGTAGTTCCACACAAGCAAAGTTTCACTGCATCTGGTAAATGTCTGTGGGGGCAGGATGACTCAGTCACTTAAGTATGTAGCATGATTTCCCCTATTTCTGCATTACAGCAACACCCCAGTTTGTAACTCTGAGCAAGTCACAGGCTCTCTTTCAGAGGGTATTTAATGTGAGGTTCTCACTGCTTGCTAAGAAAGATTCCATGGCCCTTTTCACAAAAGTAGGGCTATTAACTTCTTTGATCCAACCATATTCCACTATGCATTAAGCACCATGGGAGGAAGAACTAGTTTAGTACTGACTGAGAAGGAAGACTTCCACTCACTGAACATCACACTTAGCAGCAGCATGGGTAGATACGCACATAGACATATGGGTGTTTTCAGTATATACATACTAAAACATGCACAGAGTATGTTGAATAGAAACCAAGGATTAATCTGATGTGATAGCTACAATTCACTCTTAATCTAAGAGAATAATCTGTTACATCGTTCAGTGGCAAAACTGACAAGATATTACACGATCATGTTTAGTCACATTGGGTGTGTTGTAAACTAAAGACAGAATTTTCTCTGATGCAGTTTCAGCATCCAGGGAGAAATCCCCAATCTATGACTGTAGCCTTAAACTGGTTGATTTACACCAGTAGAAAAATGCAGCAGAGGAATGAAGCCCACATTATTTCTCTCATCCCACTGTTTCCTCTCCACATTATGGCTCCTAAGAACAACTTTCCTGCTTGATATGTTTTTCTTTCTGCCAGCTGCCACCTTAAATTAGCCTATCTTATGTCATTTGGTAGTAAGGATCTTTGGGTTCATGTCAGGAGATGCATTTAACTTACTTCTGATACTCCAACATAAGCAGCTGTGACATGTGAGCAACACTGAACATCCACAACTATCACCACCAATTACCCCCCTTATTAATCTGACCTTGCAGTAGATACCCAGGGAGAATTTCACTGTCAGTCTAACATTTCACAACTTCCTAGGTTTCATGAATATATATATGCTGTGTTTCACATTTCACTTGTTTGCTGCCCCCCCAAACACCAGCTTCTTAATATTAGCTGCTTTGGTAGTAAGACATAAATCACTTTTTTATGGCTGCTGCACCATTTTTCTGCTAAAAGCTGCCATATTGCATTAGGCTACATTATACACAATGAAGAATGACAGAGAGGTGGAGCATGACATGTGCAGCCAAACAGATTTATTATGCTGTTCAGCTGATAGGCCTATTCATCTTTCAACGCTGACAGTACAGTAAGTCCAACTAATCCAAACTAACAGCCCTCCAGCAAAATACTAAGAATGTAGATTATATACAAAACAGTAAACTCTGATACTGTGTAGTATTCAGCTTGGATAATCTACTTCTTGATAATGGAGCTGATATATTTTAGGCATCTGTTACCCTTAGGGTGCTTTTATGGAAAGGCATTTATAATTTCATTCCCAAGAACAGCAAAAAACCGTATTGAACAATCAAACTGTTTAGCTTGTGGTTATGTTTATACAGCTCAAACACACTTAAGACTTGCCTACACTGCAGGCTGTGGGGTGACAGAGATACCACATCTCAGCTGAAATAGCTTATGTCTTCCTACTGCAAAATGAACATTTCTTGGATTTACATTTTGGAAGAACATAAGTACCAGCCTAGAGCAATGCAGGAAGACCCTAGGGTGTCAGAATTGCTGTTCCCTCTTGCCTGAGAAGCCAAGACTCATTCCTGTTTTGAAGAGGTCATCTACAGTCTGAAGCATCCCATGTCATGTTTATCATTTCATTGCAGCTTGGCTTCTTTGACACCAGCACATATTTTTAAAATGGGCTGTAAAACCTGTAAACATGAAAACCTGTTTGAAAGCTCTGACCTCAAACCCATCAGGAGTTCTTGCAGCTATTTTTATTGAATTCTGAAAATGAAATTTGCAAGCAGAATTCTTCCAACAGAAGAAACAGTCATTTCTATAAGAGAAAAACTAAGTAATTAAAATACAAGAATTTGGAGTTATAGTATAGATTATGTAGGTTATAATAGTACAGACTGCAGAGGATTTCACAGGTGGAACAAAGTTTTAAGAAGCTCTTAGAAGAAATACTGTTCTTCCTTTCCCATGCAAAGCCCTCTGCAGCTTCTGCAGTCATTGTGAGTTCCTTAAATCATAGCATTGAGACTCTGTATTAAGGAATACACAAATTCAAATCTTTACAATTCTAACTTTTCCCTAACTATCTTTACAGCAACATTCATAGTGTGGAGAATACAGTTGGTAATGTTAATTATGTGCAAATGGCAATTGTAAAGGTTTTAATAATGACCTCTGCAACTAGAAACCTTATTGATCATTTCTATATGTATAATCATATAATGCTGGCTAAAACAACAAAGTCCTAGCCTGGCTTGTACCAAGGTCTATGTAAAACCCAGACTGGACTCCTGAGTAAAAAAATATCCTGTTTGGGTTCTTCTCAAAAAATGTTAAATATTTCCCTCTTTCCCCCAATAAACTGAAATATTAAAATTTCAACAATGATTCTGAATTATTTTATAGAAGTATGAAGAAGTCTGATTGAATCAAAAATTCATACAAAGCAATCCATGCCGATTTGAATCTAAAGCATTTGCAGAACAATGACTGGAAAAAGATTTTGGGAGGTGTGAGGTGAGGGTCCATAGTTACATAGAGTCCCCAGGCAGGTGCAAAGGAAGTTTTAGTGACCCTAGGGTGTCAGAACTGCTGCTCTCTCTTGCCTGAGAAGTCTAGCCTCATTCCATATTGGTAACAGGCAGGTCTTGTATTTTCTATCAGGATATCAGCATTATTGCATGATGCCCTCATTTCTTGTGTGTTCTGAGACCTATAAAGAATAGTCTTTTGCTAGTTCAAATTGATCAATTGATCTGGTTTTTGTTTGGTGGCAGTTTTTTGTTTGGGTTTTTTTTTTCTTTTTTTTTTTGGGGGTTTTTTTTTTTTTTTGGCGTTGTTTTGTTTTGTTTGGGTTTTTAGGGTTTGGGTTTTTTTTGGTTAATTGGTAGGCTGGTTTGGGATTTTTGAAAATAGTCTGTAGACTTGGGAAGCTGGTCAGATCTGTTTGAAAATCCACAATGCACAGATTTTGTGCTTTTCATCTGTTACCCACCTGCACAGATAGCCAAGATTTTCTTAAAAATCATGAAATTTTTTCAGGAGCCACCAATCATTTGTACACAGAGCTGAATAATAAAGGCACAATACCATGTTACAACATTTAGGTAATATCTCAAAGGGGCTTTCTTTGGGTACATGGGAGTAAATGTTCCTGAAAATTTAGATTTTTTACTAAGACTCAACAGCTGAGTCTGGTGCTATGCCACTATGTCTGGTCGGCTTTGCTGGCTGCAGTAAACGGTAAATGAGACCACATTTTTTATTCTCTTCATCTTTAAAATTAAGTTCATGTGAGCTTCACTGTGTACCAGCATACCTGCTCAGCAAATATGCAGTTAGAGCTTGCCCCTATACAGAGGTGTTATCACTCACTCCCTCAGTGTAAACCATATAAGACATTTTGCTTTGAAAAGGTTAATCGCTGAACCTTATGAAGTGTTTTGAGTGCCAATGGTCTCTGTTCAGTTCTGTATTGCTTTGAGATAGCCCAGTTTATGTATCTGTTTATTTGAACTCAGATTAGCTAATGCAGTTGCTTATTTTTCCTTAACTAGAGCACTAAGACTCTTATTCTATATAGTTTTAATCATCAATTCCTAAGAAATACATTTTTTCAACAAAAGAACTTGGAAAAAGTTCTTCACTTTGAGTGGGAAGAGTGAGATGATTTTATCCACATTTGGGTCTTATTGTTTTAAAAGTGTAAGAGAAATTACAAAATCTTGAGCCCATTACATAAGTGCAGAATTATTTGTTTATTTGATTTTTTTTAACCTAATGAAATGCCTGAATTTATTTAAATTTTTTTTTGATAAAACTTTCCCTTGACACTATAGTCTACATATTTTAATTTGGTTTAGTGCCTGGATGCTTTGTATAAAGCCAAACTGAAAAAGTGCACTCTCCAGCTATACCCAAGAAGATTGCTAGTTAACCACGATTTAACCTTTCCACTCCTATGTGAGGAAGCATCATTGGTCTCAAAAAGCTTGTTCTAATTTCCTTACAAGAAGCAATCTTTATTACAGCAGAATGAAACTCTTCAGTCAAAAAAAAATTTTGAAATGTCATGTGGAATGCTGTTGATGTTTTCAAACAGAAACTTTCCAATTCTCATTTTGTATTAAGGCTTTCTTTTGAAATTTACCTATATTTATCTTTATTCAATGTTAAAAAAGCCTACTTGCAAAGTCTACTGACCTGAAATGACATTTCTTTCAAATTTGTGAGTTGCTGTTTGGCAGTAAAACTGAAAAATTTTAATTCTGGGTAGACCAAAAGAATTTTTTTCTTGTTGATTTTTTTGTTTGGCTAGCATAAAAATACAAGTAAATAAATCCTTCAGACAACTCTAGTCTTCAGATATAACTTGATCAGCAAAATTGTCCTTTTATTTTTACACATGTAAACAAGTAATCGTATTTGTTTTCACAGTGTTACTTCATACTTATGCAAGAGAAAAAGGAGCAAGATTTCCTGTCAAAATAGCAGAAAAAAAAAAAAAGGTTAAGAAAAGGGAAGGAAAAGAAAAACAAACCAGTGAAATAGAGCTGCATCTCTCCTGTGTGTTGCTCGACTCCAGCTGAAACAAAACTGACTTGAGACTCTGCAGAAGTATAGTTTGGAAGCAAGAAAAATAAATTGAATCCTGCAGCAGGAGAGCAACTCCCCCAGACACCACACTGGGAGAAATCAGGGGAGTTTCAAGGGGCTGTGGGTGGAAAAGAGGATTACAAAGAGCCAGCGGGACTTGGCTGACCTTTGCTAACTTCCTGACCCCCCCTTTCCCCACCTGGAAGCTGAGTCTGGTCGTGGGAACAACACCTGCCTTCCCCAGACCCATTTCCACAGGGGCTGCTGCTGCCCCACGGGTGCCTGGGGCCAGGAGCGACCACAGCAAGGGGAAAGCCTCCTATGCTTCATCAACCCTGTTTTGGGGCCACAGGGAGGGGGTAGCAGTGGCATGAAAAACTTCTGAGGAATGCTGAGCAATGTGATTCATTGCTGAAGATTTTTCTACATCCAGCTGAGGAAAGCACCCAGCCCTACCTCCTTGGGTAAGATCTCAGCTGATGGGGTCCCATGGACCCAAGCCAGAAAGACAGCTCACAAACAGAAGCCACTATCAACTTTAACTATGGTCTGTGCTCCAAGGTGCTTTGGGCTGAACAGCAGAAGTTAATCACAGGTCTAATTCAGTCATCTATGCCTATAACATCAGTATTTCCCTTACACTCAATGTTTAAAGCATCAGCTACAGAAATAGGCAGGATCTGAACAACATACACAAATGAATACCGAATGCACTTTCTGTATCACACCATATCTCTCATCATAGTGCAGAGGACTACAGTAAGTTACACACATATTTCAATGCATGTGTTCTATGGACGAAAAATGTATCTACACTTGGGGTAACACCTGCACTTCTGTCGATTTCTATTCAGACAGATTTTCATCTACAGTGTTACTTGTACACCCCTGAGCACATGTGTGAGTCTGCATACATTATCTAATGTGCACATTGGTTATCCTTAAATTCCTGTTCAGAGTAAGATCATTTACCCTACAGTAGTGATAAATCACATACCACTTAACATGTCAAAACAGTGGTCATAAATTACCCAGTATCCATGTAAAACACAGGCTAGTGACATCACCACTAGCAAATATTTTGGCCCTGCAAGGCTGATTGCAGGCCCTGGGCAAAAGATGAGGGGATTTCTCTTGAAGCACACTTTTCCTCTTTCTAAGCTGTCATTCCCCTTTTTTGCCCTTCCAGTTTCTTCCTTTCCTTTCTCCAGCTTCAGCTCACCTTTTCTTTCCTCTGAATAATACAACTGTTACATATTTTTCTAAGTCTATCATGCTGAATCAAATTAACAAATCCATCTTGTAACAGTACCATAGTGCTTTTTATATCTCTCTTGTGTAATATTATTCTCATTTCTATGACTTACACAGAAAGAATAATTATATGTATTTGTTTGGGATTTTTTTCAACAGGAAACTACAAGACTATTTGACATCTTAGACAATAAAGACTTGTAAATGTCCAGATACAGCAGAATTAAAAATAGTATAGACATCTTGTGTTATACATACCCACATATATTTTGTGCATGGCAGTATGAGGACTAGATTCATAAACTCCTCAGCTCTTAGGAGCTGTGGGTGCTATAGATGGAGCAGATAAGGGGAGGAAGCTTGCTCCCTCCTCTCACATTGCTAGTGGCAATCTGGATCAATTAGAAAGGAGATAACAGACTTCCAATGTGGACATGAAGAAACTTTAACATAGACCTTTACCACCTAAAGTATAAACCTTTACTATGTAAAGTATAGACCTAACTTTACGTAGACCGTTAAAGTTCACTGTTTTATTATTATGTGCTATAGCTATAGCTCTTTTCCTTTAAAATGTAGAACGCAATAATGCAAATAAGATACAGTCTGAAACATAGAGTTATTCAATATTGAATTCCACATGAAGGTACTAGAACTTGAAGTGGAAAATTATTAATGCAGAGAAAAACTGGACAGGTTGATGTCTGCAGATAAGTACAGGTTTTGAGATAAACAGTGAAGCAATTCACTGTCTGAAAAATCAGCAATGGGAGGGAAAGGTCTGTCTGTCACAATATCAAATCTTGGTGCTTACTGCAATTCCTATTAGGTAAATAAGATGTGGATCTGTCTAGAACTATGCAAGAAGCAGGAGGAGACCTCCATTCTGATTGTGATCTTGCATCTTGAGACGTGTCCATTTCAAGATTCTTTTACCTGATACATTTTGCTTCACACCTGCTGCCCCCTCCTCATCCTTGGAAGGGCAGAAGGCAGCAGAGATAATCTCTTGTTTGTGGTCCTGCCTGGTTGCTGGGCCCCTGCTGCATGAGGGCATAGCTCACATAGGCTGTGGTCATAGGTCTGACGTGGGAATGGTGCTTCCACTGTAGAACAGGAGATCTTGACAAAAGTGAGTTGGGGAGTTCCCAAAGTGAGCTGCTCTAGGTGGTAGTTAGTTTTATGCCATAAAAAAAAAAAAGCTCTTTTTATGAGCCTTTAGTGAGAAATAAAACTGAGTAAGTTGCCGAGATTGTTTGCAAGAAGGCAGCTCCAATAAGGTCTCATATCTCAATTTCAATAACAACATGGAAACCTGCTGTTTTATTGCAATGTGTTTTTAGAAACTTTGGGATGCTTCAGGTGGCTACAAGTAATGCTGGAGCTTTAAGCAACAAATGCTTGGATGAGCTCAAACATTCCGGGTTTTCCTGTGCTTAATATGTTGCATTGCTATCTTGATATGTAATGCCACAGATGGTAATATTAGTCATGAAAGAACAAAGAAGCCAAGTCCACAGACAAATTAAGGTGGTGGAAAGGCAGAGAGAAAGAAAGAAAATGGAGGGAGCAGTGAATGACTACAGCAAACAAATTTTGTTTTAAAGATTATTCATACATACTGAACAGCTTCTCAAGATCCATGTGCTGGCAAGAGTAGCCATAGGAGGCTGTAAATCCTCAACCTGGCTTGTATCCACTGCAAAAAGTAGACTAAGTAGTGTGGTGAAAAGGAATACTCTTAGAAATTAATAGATAAACTTAATTTAACAATGGGCAGCTGACCCACAAATTCCCATGCAAACCAGTTGTGGCTTTTTTTTTTTTTTTCTCTTAACTACACAGCCCTTTTCCAACAAGAAGATTTAGAATGCCTGTTTAGAATGTTGTTGCAATCTTCAAATGTCTTTTTTAACCATTGGTATACAGTCCACATTACCTATTATGAGGGAAACACTCATAAATCAAATGGAAGTATGAAAAGAAATAATAATGCAGTGATTGAAGGCACAAGTTAACAAACAAGTTATAAAGCCCATGAAACTACATTTACTACGTGGAATTATGGAGGAACTGTTCCAGCTCAGCACACAACATGTTCACTAGGGCTTTTGCTTCCTAGGTTAAATCTTTCTATGAACAGAGGAAATGGAGCCCATGTTAAATGAGGTAGCAGACCTCTATGAAAGAAACACACCTCTTGAGCAGTTTCTAAAGTTGAATTTGCTATACTATTGAAATAAATTCAAGTGTAGAACTGTACTTGTGACATTGCCCTTTTTATCTCTGAGTTATCTAAATGCTCAGGAAGACATTGAGAAAAGTAAGAATTGGTCCAAAGAGCTTTGAACTTATACAACTGTGAAGTTTTTTGAAAGAGGAGGCAGATATTTCACCTGCAGTAAATGCAAACAATTTTTCTGGAATTTCAGCTTAAAAACAGATTTCCAACTTTGCTTTTGCACTTGTTTGACTTCACAGAGTTTGGAGTATATATTACGACAATTTACAAGAGTTTGATAGTTGAACTCTTAAGAAGGAAGCACAGAAAAGGGTAGCTCAAGGCAATACAAGAGAACAAATCTATTTTTAGGCTGAGATGTAGGGAAAATTTCCAACACTGATTTTATTGTAGAAAAGTGTCCTCAAATGACGGGGTAGGTGCCTATTAGCCTGAGATGGAAAGTCCTGTATATTGGGAGTATACTTCTGCTGGCAAGGAAATGCATAATTTAATAGGTCCTTTCCATTTCTATGATACTATAACTTGGGGTTATTCCAATATGTAAAGTAAAAGGAAGAATATAGTGAACTTCTGCATCCCTTTCATAAAGTACTTGACCTATCTTGGCATACACAGGCATATATATTGAAGCTATTTTTTAAAAATATTTTACTATTTGGAAGGAGACTTGATCGTTCTCCAGAGACTGGAAAAATATAGTGAATGCAGAAATGATGGCAAGTGTTACCTTCTCCCTTAAATGCTATTCATTTTATAATCCAGATTTGACAGTCTTGCTACCCTGCTTGGATTACCTTGAAATAGAAACAGCCAAGTAAGTTGCATTGCATATGAAAATTTTGTAATCTTCCTCATATTCATCATATGTCACTTCCATTCTCTGTATCCAATGCTTTTACATAGCAATAAAGCAGAAAGTCAGATTTTCACTTATTACTTTGTTTTGCACTATACATAAGGGGAAAGACAGAAACCTACAGTCACTTCTCAGCTACTGCACTAACTTGAAAATACACAGATGCTTGGCCCATTCAAAGCTTTCTGTTTAATTGAAAGTCCAGTGTGTGGCCAAACTTTTTCAGACTCAATACTTTTATTAACATTTAGCAGAGACATATTTTACAGAAATAAACTCAAAGGGTTTACATGGTTACAGTGATTGTTTCTGAGTGATTTTTGGGCAACATAAATGTGTCTCAGCCTTCCTGAAAAACAAGAATTCAGGACAATTAATCTTTGTTCAGCTGCAAATGTATTCCAATCAGGTAACAACATAAAACTACATTCCATGGGGTATTTTTTCAACCTTCTAGATGCATAGGCACAAAATCTGACTTTCAAGACATTAACACCAGAGGATCCCCCACCTCCCAATTTTCTCTCTGATGTAATCTGCACAGTTGAGCAAACTTAGATATATTTTTCCAGACCACCAATGTTGTTAAATATAATTCAGCACTAAGAGGAAAAAGCATGAAGGCTTCTGCTCTAGGAAAAACTTCAATCCTTGGACATCAATGTTCATTTCTATTTAGGATTATACTTCTTTCCAATGAAAAGTTAGATTTTAGAATCTTATTTTTCAGAAGAACAAAAATGCTCAGATGTGCATGGATAAATATCCTTATTCTCCTTCAAATTAGGATGTACAGTTTGTAAAAACTGGATTCACGCACACATCCAAAGATGTGGAATGGTGGAAAAGAGTTTTTATATATGGAAATCCAAGCAATGCAGGAATTTATGAAAATGTATGAAAATTTTTTAGGGGAAAAATAGAAGAAAAAAATGGAGGACAAGAAATTAAAACCTAAAAAAAAAAAAAAAATGCTTTTGACTGTCTTGTGGTGTCAGAAGCATTTAATGTGTTGATGGCCAGCTGACTGCTTAGCACAGATAGGAGGACATGGTTCTAGTACCATGGGTCCCAAAACTCACAATGCAGTAAAACACTGTAGTTGGATATTTCAGTCAGTTCAAGAAATAATCCTTCTGTAGTTTAAGAGTAAATACTGTTACAGGTCTGAAGATTAGGTGCCAGAATTAACAGTACATGGCAGAGTCCTGTTAGAGAAAGTGTTCTTACAGTGCATGAAATATAGCTGTCCACTGTAAGATTTACTCTAGGTAGTAAAGAAGGTTAAATGATGTCTTTTTGACATTTCAGGATTTGATACATGTGAACAATATTCTAAGGATATCATCTTTAATATTCCAAGTTGTAGATAATTTCCTTTTTTTGAAAGAGATTTGAGCTGTCTGTTTAGTCATTTGTGTTTGTTTGTGGAGAATTCATCCCACTGGTTAGACTATATTAGTTAAACAATGGCCTTAAAAGTATACATAAAACAAAACCCTCAAACTCCACAACATCTTCTACTTCTTTATTTTTCTTTTTTTTTTTTCTATTGGGATCTACAGAGAAATATTACATCATTTACTCATTATTTTGAGTCTACCTGGTCCCAGAGGGAATATGGGTCCTTTTCATTGCTTTGGAACTTTTAAGATTAAAGATTTGTTTTGTTTATCTGACATGTTAGTCATAGCCCCAGAGAGAGCATGGCATAAACAGCATCATCTCTCAATTTCTTTGCTATTTCAGCATCACCTTGAGGAACAATGGAAAACATGGGACTACGAACACATAGACCAAGAAACTTTCTGAACTTATATCATTTATCAACTCACCTGTGAGGTCACAAGATACAGACAGGTTGCATGATGTTTCTTGTTGACTATTCTGACAGCCAAAGAGGTCAGTTGCCAGCCCACAAAGCTATGTAAGAAAGGTACCTCTGCATGCAATTCTTCTGTATATGTATTAGTGTTTTTCTTTTCTCTCAGCAGACAGTACACAGAGATAGGACATATTCTCCACAGAAGCAGGACAGTTTCCCTTGGAGATAAAGCTGATTGTTTTTGTCTTACTTGGATGGGAACAATGCCAGACACTTTGAGCACCATGATGGGACACTTGATGTCTGTGGAAGGGGCAGTGCCCAAAGATCTTAATAAATTGTGTCCTGAGCAGTCATTGCCTAACGACTTCCCACTCCTTCTCGATACCAAAAACAGTCCGCCAAAAAGGCTCCCTTTTGCCCATTTTCCTTCCTAGTGTCTGGACTTTTGTTCTCCTTCACATCACAGACAGAGGGAGTGGACACAGAAGGAGGGAGATAAGCTATTCCAAGTAGATATGGCAGCATTTTTGGACCAATACTGTGGGCATGAGACCATAGCAGTCTGCAGTTAACACCTTGAGAAGAACATACAGCAGGTACTAGGCACATAAAATACATTAATTGCATCTTTTGGGTGCATCAGGAAAACCTTCTTCTCCATAAGAGCAAGGAACCAAGACTTCTAAGCTGTGTTGGAAAAAGTTCAAGCCTTTAGCTGTTTGATTATTTTTAATCAACATCCTGAGAATCTAGAATATTTTTACTCTTTTCTCCAGCATGGACAGCTGGGATTTCTCTCACTAAAAGAAGGAACTGCTTTGACAGAATTGGAATGCTGTCTGTCCAGAGGAATCATCAGATTTGAGGTTTTGTTGTTTCAATATTGATCACTCCTGCTCTAGTCCACAAAGGTGCTAAACACAATATTGTTGACTGCATCATTAGATTCTTCATCCTCTTATCTCTTCTCTCTGCACTCTATTCTCTCAATAAAATGAACGAGAGGAAAACTAAGCTAAGAAAATGCTCTAGAAAAATATTCAGGATTTGATTTTTGGCAAAGAAAGCATATTGCATTGCTGATTATTAACTAATGGGCCTAGCTTGGATTTAAGCAGGAGAATGGACTATATGACCCTCTGAGGTCCCTTCCAACCTACATTAGTCTGCTGTTCCATGTGATACAAGGCCCTCTGTACTTCGCAGAAGTATGGTGGGCCTGTGTTTCTCCTGGAGATGTCAGTCTGTGAAACTATTAAGCAAGGGATATGAAAAGTTACAAGAGGTAGCAGGTCCAAGGCCCTTTGCAATAATTCTGGCTTTTTCCACCCCCAAGCCCCCTGGACCCCTGGAGAAAAAGAGATTTAGCTAAAGGCACAGCAGTTGATACAGGCCCTAAAAGATGTCAGAGGTGTCACAAGAACACAGACTTGGATAGCTTTGGTATCTGCATTGTGTGGCAATGTATTCATCCATGTATTTGGGCACAGCCTGCTGCACTTTTGCCCTGTCACATGACCTTTTGCAAGAGAGGGGCCACTGACCTGCAGCTATGGCATCCACAGCTCTTTATGTTTTGAGGGGAGATGAGTGCCAAGGAAAACCCACCTGGTTAAGGCTGTCAGTTGAGGGAACACTGTTGGCAGATCAGGGCCAATCGCCATGCTGAGACTCTCAGAAGAGGAAGCAAAAGGCACACATGGTTCATATGCTTTTGGCTTTTCTTGGCCTAACTTGATCCCTGAAGTCTGCAGGAAAGCAGAGCTGAGGAGGCAAACTGCTCCAAAAGTAAATGCCGCCTGGGGACTTGGCTGGGAGTTAGACAGACGTTGCAGAGCCAAAGTGTAAATCTAAAATTTTGAAATAAAGTTTGGAATTTTCCTCAGAAAAGCTTGGCCACTAGGAGGTCTGGCTGTAATGCCAATGCCAGAAGAGGCAGAAAAAACTGGACTGAACTTCAACAAGCAAGATATTCCCTGATTGCCAGTGATTGACAAGCCTGGTTTCAGTCTCATTCCTTCAACACGCTACTACTAAAAAATACAGGAGTTCAGTGGGTGGTAAGTCTGCCTTTCACTCAGGAACCCCTTAGGAATCAGTTAGGAGCAGCACATGGGTCTCAGTAGCAGCAGAGGCTTATATAGTTGAGAAAACAAAGTTGAAAACAAACAGCTGCGTAATGTATTGCAGTAAGGCTTTCACAGCAGAGATAGTGGGTCATAAACAAGTCCCTCAGCAACTGGATATCATCCAACAAGCCACAAGGCCTAAAAAGAACTATTTGTTTTTTTACTCTTCATGAGATGAAATGCACACTGCAGGAAAATCCCGAGAAAATCAACATAGCGTCATGGAAACCACGAGACCATCAATAAAAGTAATAAATGGAAAGGGTTATAATAATATATACTTAGCACTTTACATTTTCAAAGTGCTGACAGGACATTAATCCTCAAAATACCCCTGTGAGGGCATAAGCAGCTTTAACTTTTTGAGGTGGGCTTTTGAAACTATTTTTGGTCTCAAATTGATCTGACCTGACTTCTGTTCACGAGGATCATACTACTCAAAACTAAATTGGAGTATAGTATTTTTACACCAGATAACATGATGTTTCATTGTTTCTCCTGCTCTGAATATGAAAAGCAGAGCCCAGTCAGCGTTTTCTAGAATACATGATAATGCCAGCAGTGTAAAACTGCTTTCTAAGCTCAATTCTTCCTCTCAGCTTGGGCCTAGTGTTTACTGTCACTGGAGAATTTTATTACATTCCATTACTCAGTTAACCTTTTTCTCCATTTAAATAACTATGTAAAGCATAGTTGCCAGAAATCCATACACCAAAACATGCAGATTAGCCATTTCCAATTAACTGAGAGAACTGCCTCCAAGACAGCCAGCAAGGAAAACAAGAGAGCATAAGTTGTATTTTATAACTTCAAAGGACTGTTTTTATCTTCCACAGATTATTTGTTCAATTGCAGTTTTGAATTAGCTCTGCCTCTCCTTAAGATCAGGTCAGGGACAGGGGACAGGGAGTGCAGTTGGTTGTTCATTTTGTTGCACATTTTTCCTCCTATTTCCAGTTGTTCTCATTGGGGCATTGATAATTCTACTATCTCTATTACTGTTCATGATCTCAGTAAGTCAAAATGTTATAAATGCTGTATACTCCTGTGTAGCTGTGCAAGATGTGTTTCATTAAAATCATGTGAAATTATGCAGATGGCTATAAATAAAGGATCTGTGTCAAAAGCAAAAAAGCTGGGAAAAAGAAATGAAGAAGGGAAAAACAGTCCAAACTTAAGTCTTCAAGAGAAATTATAGAAGTGATTGCTCAAAAACAAAAATACGAGAGATGAGTTGGTGGCTGCAAAAAGATGAAAGAGGACGAAAGAGATTTAGAGATTACACAGACAATGTACTTCCTAAATATATGGAACAACCAGGAGTCCAGTGCATATGATATTTGGGCCAGCTGTATGATACTTTATATTCTGTCCATGTAACCTCAAAACTGAATGAAGAACTTCTTGAGAAGCAGGTTTTTACAGATATTGAGAATGATAGCGTGCACTGTTCAAAACTCTGCTGTGTAAAATAACAGAGCATGAATGCTCACCATAAGTAATAGGTAACTAAAAAGATTTTTAAAAAACTAACATTCATGGCAGCACAACTTGAGATTTCCTGATAAAGGAATGACTTGCTACTGAAACTCTTTTTCAGCATTTATTGGAACATTTGGAGCATTTATTTTCTGGGAAAATAAGTCTGAACTAAGCAATGCTCTTCTTTAGAATCATGGGCATACATTGCATAAAACTGACATTGACAAACCATGAGAAGGATGCATAAACAATATGTTGGTAGCAGGAATTGTGGAATAAATATGTGCTGCTGAACCGCGGCACAGTGGATTGTGGAGGCTTATGGGAGGTGCATGCATGGGCACCTAGGAGAGGGATGGAGATTGCAGTTAAGTTCTGCCAGATCTTGCTAAGCTGGAGATTCCTAAAAGCATCTGTAACATTCTGCAGAAGATTTCTAGCAGACATCTGGGCTGGGTCCCTCTATACTGCTGGACTAAAGAGATAAAATCAGAGCTGAGAATTTACTACAAAATACACAAAATCTTTTGAAGTCCTCAAAATGACTGAATCATCTTTTAATTAGTAGTGATAGTGAGAGGTTAAAGGTATTTGAAATTACCAACCACTTCACATCAGGTATTGGGAAATGACCTCAGTGAGCTCAATCCAGCAAGCTAAATGTCCTGACATGGCCCAAAATTTCCTTTCTAATCATCAATTAGATGAAAAGCAATGACAATTCCATCTGTACACAGACTGTAGTAAAAGATTTCAGTGACCCAAGCAGGTCCCAATAATAACTACTGCTCTAATTTCTCCAAACTATGAGTTCAGAAGTTTAAGCTGATACAAACAGTGTATTTTGCCATTGTAAGCTCTCTTTTCTGCTTATCTTTATATTTTATGCTATGCTTATTACAGCAGCATTCCTCCTAGGCTACTCTTCCCACAAAAGACTCTTGCCAAACTTGTAATGATCCACCCTGTGTCTTGATGTAAAAATCCTCATGCAAGACATGATAAACACTAATGCAATTAGCTGGACCACCTGCCCCATTCCACCTACTTGCCTGACGCTACAGGAGACATCACCACATCAACAACAACTACAAATCTGGAACAAGACCCAGACCAATAAGATGCTCTTTCACAAACTTCCAATTATGTTTATTTTTGGCTACTGAATAAGACAAACTTCCTTCTTTCACCCTTTTCTCCCAGAAAGTATTTAAAAGTAGAATATAGAAAAGCTTCCCTTAAAACTATATCAGAAAGATGAAATTAAAAAAA
>WBNO01034466.1:0-20581 GCA_013400575.1 Peucedramus taeniatus
TCAGACCGAACTGTCCTGTTCACTGTCGCTCCCTTTTGTTTCAGTCAAGCACCCATAAAGTACCCAGCAATTAGTTACCTAGCAAAACCACCAGGAAAAAATTCCACAAACACAAAAGAAACAGATCCAACTCCCAACAATAATAAATGCTTTGCTTGTGGCATCACAAGATGCTCGTGATCTAACAGGCACTGCCTCAAGCTCCAGCACAGGCTAAACTGTATTCAGTCTACTGGATGTGCCATAATGAGACAGTAGCAAGTCACCACAGCATTGGCTCAACTGGATGAATATGAAAGGAATCAGTAGTCTTTCTCCATAGGCTAAAGGCAGGTAAGAAAATAATAAAGGTCACCAAAACAAATGTCACTAAGTGGCCACTTGGCTTGACCCCTCAGCACAGTGCATCAAGGAGCTGGAGAGAGGTAAGGGCAGCTGTGTCTGGGAGAGTGCAAGAGAACAGCTTCAGCCCAAGAAAAAGTAGTGTCAGCACATTTAAAGGTGTAGAAGCAAGAAAGGAGTTCAGTAGGTACCGAGCCTTAAATGAAGCAAGGAAAAATGGATTATTTAATCCCTGGAAGTTGAAAACTTGACCATAGAATAGCATTTTTCTGCAGAAGATTGAATACTAATCAAGGTATTAGTTAAACAGGAATCTACAGTTACAGACAAAAAATGTATTGTCTGAAAGAGTTATTCAGAAGAAAGAGTGAAATAACTGAAGAGCTGAATATTACAGAAAATCTGGAACTGACAGTGAAAAACGAGGATAAAGTTTTAATTCTAAAATGGAAGACACCATCTTCCAAATGGAACCTAAACCACTTCCAGTTTCAGTATGCGCCACACATTACTCACATTACTGATCCACAGGTGGAGCGGATGTGAGGTGAACCTGGTAAAGGCTGAAGAAGAGCCATCACAGAACTTGAAGCAGTGAAAAAAAAGATTTAAAAACCCCAAAGACAAATTAAATTATTACTCAGCTAGTATGCACAAAGTCAAATGACTTCTGGCTCAGTTTCTCAGAGAAAATTAGATAGTTCTGCTCCAAGTGGAAGAAAAATGTATCCTTTTGCAAATGCATTTCTCTTGTTATGCTTTTAAGTACCAGCTTTTAAATCATGTCTGAAGAGGCCTGGGAAAGTACATTAGCACCTCTCCACAAGCACTGCTTGAACATGGTTGGCTTGGGGAGAGAGGAATGAAAGATTTCCAGACTCAGTGCAGACAAAAGCCCAAAGGCTGTTGGCATAAGTACAAAGCAAGAATAGTGCTTCAAGAAAACAGAAAGAAAATGCCTTTAAAGAAGAATTCACCAAAATGACATGAAACAGTGAAATAGAGATTTTGGAGTTCACTTGAAACAGCAATATGAATTGAGCATTTAACGTTTAGTCTGTAGAACTAACTTTTCTTACAAGCATGCCTAAAAAAACACCTTTTTGGCTCCTTGTCTAGGGTCCTTATTCTAACTCAGTTCCAGTCAGGTCACGGTGACACTTAAAACACTTAAAAGTTTAACATTTAACAACAATTTTATTAATACAATTAAGTTGTTATAACTTCAGAGTGACATTAACAGCTCTAATTGTATTAACTTATGAACTTATTCATAACTTATGAACTTATGAACTTGTTCATAACAGGAAATACTGAACTGAGAACAATTATTTTTTATTTTTTTGTCAGACTGATCCACTTGGTCTGTGTAATTAAAGTCTAGAACAAATGTATGTACTCTGACAGCCTCTCGCTACCTATGGACCACTTTAGTTGTGTACTGACAGACATGTGCCACAGTAACATTTTTTCAGTCTCATTGTTTATTTTACATTAATTTGAGGCATTTTTGACACTGTGCTTTTTCCTGTGAGTTTGATTTTGCAGAAACAAACATTTGGAAATATTTTATGCTCTTTTAGGCCCTAGAAAACTACCCTCAGCACAACTGACAGGGAATACTCAGCTGAGACCTTTATGCACTTTGAATCATCTTTTTTACAGTGTCTTTGTGAGCAATTCTGCAATTCAATTTATGAGTTACAAAGGATGTGAAATGAATGATGAATGAAGAATGACTGTGATGCTGAATGGCTGTGTAGAAAAATCTCCCATAACAAAGAAAAAGGGGCAAAGGAAAGGTGTCATACCTGTGCACTGCTTCCACAAAATGCAGGTGTGATCTCTAAAAAAGCAAATAATAGTAATGTGAGATGTGTGGGTTGTTTTAGTCAGTTTCTAATTGAACAGGAACATTCTGCCCCACCACACCCCCCATTATGAAAAGAAATCTTGATAAGGAATTGTTTCATAAGAGCTTAGAGATTTTGCAGAAGTTCTTTGGTATCAGGATGGGAGGTGTGTCCTAGAGATCTGAAAGTATCCTACTTCTCCCACTAGTTGGTGAGAATCAGTGAAACCCAACTGGTCTCTGGTAGTATGGGCTAAGAAACCATGTCACAGATGTAAACTTCAGAAATTTGGCAAGGTCAAAGGCTTTCTAGAAGGTTAAAGATCAGTAAAAATTGTTCAGGATTTTCAGATTTCTTGCTCTTGCCAGGAACACCAAGAGAGGAGCAGGTGCTCTCTGTACAATTGAAAGCCTTGGGACCATTTCTGATAGAGTGAAGTCTGGGATATTGTAAGCAGGGAGTGCCACAGGATGAGATAAACGCAAGCAATATGAGTAACTGCTTGTCCACCAGTTTGTTGCTTATACAGAGATTAATGGAGAAACAGGGATAATTAGTTCCTTTTGAAACAGAAAAATTACCCTTTTTTGCAATTCTGGGACAGTATGCTTAGAATGCATTCCAGATATTTTTTATTCTTGTACATACAATTTATAAAAAGGAAAACTAGAGAGGGATTCAATAATTTTTCAAGAAGTTATTGGAAGAACTGAATCACATTTCAAAAAACAAGACCCTGATTTATGCTGTAAAACCCAGTATTCTGTCTTTCATGAAAGCAACTTCAATAGCTGATGGAACAGAATTTTGATGAATTTCTCTGCTGTCCTGGTTCTGGCCAGGACAGGTTTGATTTCTGCAGTAGCCAGGAGAGGGCTTGGCTAGGACCTGGAGATTATTCCATACCACCTCACCTCATTTTCTGTATTGGGGAAGAATGGAGCGGTGGGGTTGCATTCTGTAGTGAGCATTTTGCATTTGAATCACTCTGTCTCTCACTTGTACACTTTTGTTATTAATATTGTTGCCATTAACTGTTCATTTGCTTCTCTCATTGCTGCTTCCAGTAAATTGTTCTCATCTCAAGCCATGATCTTTGTCTTTTGTGTCTCCAGTTCTTGTCTCCAGTCGACAGGAGAGAATTGGAGGGGGAATGGGAAGTGAGCAAGGGGCATAAGTGGTTTCACTGGGAGCACCAAATTCCTAAACCATGACAACTGTAAACACCAATAGTCATGGAAAGGCTTTGTGGAGCTTCTGAAGCTAGAAAAAGTAATTTTTATTTACAATATTTTAGTGTAATTTGGAGGAACACCATCTATTTTTTCCTTGAAAGGCAAAGTCCTTTTAGAGCCCCAAAATTTAACTTAAAAATAAAACAGTCAATAATGCAAAGCACAGAAATACCATCCCTTTCTGAGTACCTCCTTTTTGTCAAGGTTAATAGGTAGAAGCAACATTACAAAAAAAAAAAAAAGCTCTGGGAAAACAACGTGCAATACAGATTATTCAGACAAAAGAGACTGCAATGGTCATCCCATATGACCTCCTCCTACTCTTATATTTAGAGTTATTTGTAGAATATTTTATGAGAATGTCCACCAAATCTTCATCTCAACATCACCTGCTAGGGTTAAGAGATGATCACACATATTTTATAAATAAATTTAAACATTAGAAACAAACGGTGGAAGTAACTAGTTATAGGTTGGCAGGGACACTAGCAGAGACATTTGTTAACTAACATACATCTGTTCTTTTATACTTTTACTAATTATCTAGAGCATAGAATAAAGAATATATTAATTGAAGTCACATATATATTAAATGGAGGGAAATTACTAATACAAAGAAGACATAAAAAATAGGATGGAACTCAGATAAAAAATACAGGGAGAAAGTGAGAAAATGAGATACTATTTATGGATTAAAATGCAATCAAAATGAAAAGCTATTCTAATTCACAAGGGGATAGAAAAATCTAAGATGTGCTATCAAATAAACCTGCAAAGAAACAACATGAAAAGAATCTTAGGGGGCTGTACTTTCATAGCAGGATAACAAGGTAAAATAGCCAGAGAAATATATAGATGAAATCTTTTCACAGGTATACCTGGAATAGTCTGTTCACTTCTTTATGAGATGAAGAAGATCTGATGAAAGAGAGAGAATTCAGATCAACACAGCAAATGGATTCACCAAGGTCCAAAATTTGATTTATGAGAAAGAATAAAAATACTTCAAAACATATTAGATGATTAGTCAGATTAAGAGAAAAGTACAGCCTAGGAACAAAGCAGCAGTCTTGAAATGCATAAAACCTATAAATAATGTTGATAAAGAGACTTCACCAGCTAATCCAAAGCAAACATAAATGAATAGGTGAAACTAGGTAAAGAGAAGGTCAGACTATATGTCAACAGCCCCTTTCCTAACAGCACACCATTAACTTGCACAGTGATCTTGCAGAAAACATAATGAAAAAAAATCCACTTTGCCCATTGAAAACCTGAGAAAAAATGTGCAAGAGAGGACAGGAATGGGCAACTTCACCTGCCCAGCTGGAAGTGGCTGATGTCCCCTGCCCTTCCTCAACCCTTCACAAAAGGCAGTAGAGAGCCAGTTGTGTGTGTAGACCCTGGTTGGTGGCATCCCTATGCTCCTGCCCTGTCCATGGCTGGATAATTACTTCTCACTCCCTGTGAGGGTGTTTTGGGCATGAATTAGCTCCCATCCCATCAGAAGTCAGTCCTTCCCTTCCTTGGGTCAAGTCTTTCCTGGACATGCAATGAGTCTGTGCCAGAAGAATGGTGCTGCTTGTTTCACAACTCCAGCTTTGCCAAATCCAGGCTGTCAAGAAGATGCCCATGGGAGTTCTCTAGCCTGGCAAGTACAAGAGCATCAGTGGGCAAGGGTGTCAGCTGGGAGTAAGAAGCCCTAACAGGGCAGCTGCAAAGCTGAAACCTCTCCTTGGGAAGAAGTGCAGTTTTGTGGCATGTTTCACAAAGCAGAAGAGAGCAGCAGGTGAGATTTGAATGGCAGATTTGGGAGCAAGGAGTAACACTTGGCAACCTAGCAGTGCAGAAAAAGTCTTGTTAAATTTCTTGGCATTAATGTCCTGCTGAGATGTTAAGGCGTACAGCATCAAAAAGCGAGTTGTTGGAAGGTAATTCCTGCTCTGTCCACCTCTCTAATCTGAGGGATATTTCCCTCAAACTCAGTTTTCTCTCCAGGTCGAAATTTCCACCAGCCCTGTGATAAAGGAGCATTTGCTTATTAGCACGGACGTCCCTATTTCAGGTACAACATGCCCCAGCACACAGTCCCTGTTTCCCCAGACCAACTCTTCTGTAGCTGCTGGTAAGGATATCATGTTATTCATTAAACCTTTTATTAGCATGCTGCTGTCTAACATTTCATTGTCTAACAGCACCCACTGTGTTAATGGTCACGGAGTGTAGTGTTGAATGTGCACGGTGGGAAATAACGCACATAACACAGGCAGGAGGGCAACTGATTGGACAGGATAATCTCCTGGTTTATTCCCCTGCTGCCACTGGCAAGTCAATATCATTGAGTGAATGTGCCAAAGCATTATCTTGTGTCTTTGGAGGGATTTAAAGAAGTGATGAGAAGTAAAGAGAAAATTAAAAGTAAAACAATACTTACATAAAACTATGTCAGACCTGAATTAGTTCCACCAGGTTTGCAAGTAGATCTTGGTTTCAGGCAGCACATTCCTACAGTAGCACCAAGCACCTTCAAGCTTCATCTGCTGGATGAATTAAAATGCAGTGAGCTTTAAATGATTTCTCTAAATAAGTCTGAATCAGAATCCCAAACCCAGACACTCCCAAATGCTGGGGACAATTGGATCTTACAGACAGATTATCTAGGTAGTTGGGGATAAGTTTAGATGTTTGTGGAGGAGGGAAAAGAAATCTTCCAGTGCATTACAGCCTGCACAATTGCAACATCTGCATGAAATAAGTGTGCGTGTAAGGAGGGGAACATGACTAACTGAGACAGAAGAGGAGAAATAGGTGAATATGGGCAAGGGATAAAGTTTTCCAGGCACTGGGAAGAGGAGTTTTTGTGGGGCACTGCATCTGCCCAACAGCATCACTTCTGCAGTCCCATTTTCTCTTCTTGGCTTTGTGTTACCAGGGAGAACATGGAAAGCTGGAAGCAAAACCCAAAAGGCAAAATCATTGAAAGTGTGTCTCCTACAAAAGCCTGAGAGCTAAGAGCACAAAAGATTGAAGTGTTTGTGACAATTTCAGCATCTGAGGAGTACAAGCAGCAAGGTTAGTGAAAGCTTACAAAGCTGACCCCTAAGAACTATTGCTCAGATGTTTTAAGGAAAAGCTTCCTGGGCATCAGTTTGCTGGATGTTACTCCAGCAAAACATTACTCTAAGGAAAAGGCTAATGCTGTTAGTATGGATATATTCCTCTAACTGAACTAAATCATCAAGAACTTTATTACAAGACAATACCAAGCAGGAGAATGGGAAATTCTATTGTGTGCCTTATAGCAACTATGTTTTTATGAACATCTCTACAATGATCATGGCCTTTATGTGCTAAAGGACATGAATTCCACTTGCAAATGCACATATGCACTTGCAGGTGGAATGGTGGTTTTTTGCCTTGTGGCACTTGCAGGAAGCAGTGCAGGCAGGGGGTGTGCACCCCAAGGCTGATGCCTGCAGCAGATGCTGACAGCGGAGGAGCAGCTGATTTTCCAAGGGAGTGTCCTGCATAATTGAGCAATGGGATTTGACTTGTCTCCATTCCTTCTGTCTCTGATTTATTTGGAAATAGGGTACACCAGGTTACTGCAGGCACAAAATCTGGTGGCTTTCAGAGGACTGAATTGTATGTTGGGCAGCACCACTTCCTTTCACCCAAACAATAGGAAGGACAAGGAGCAACACTGGTTTTAGTTCTGTTGTTTCTGGGCACTGAAGTGAGAAGAAGTAATACAGTTGTATCCGTTTTCCTTTTCTGCTCTGAGAGGGAATGACGGGATGGGCTGCCACACATGAATATGGGAGCCAGGTGTTTTCCAAAGGTGTGGCAAGGACATCCTGGGTCTGCTGAAATCAGTGGGATGGCAACCTTGGGCTGTTGGGAATGCAAAGGTCCCCTGTGCTGTGTGTAAGTTGTGACAGGTAGTACAAGCATGAGTGACATGCTAGGATCCTATCCAGTCCTGGGCAGCTCCATCTTCGAGGTAACCACTGCCCAAATATCCCAGAGAAACCCCTTCCTATAGCAAGAAGGGCACACACTGAGCACCTCTGCCAACCTCTGCAGTCAGGTGAGAGGAGCTGAAATGGTACAGGGAGCTCAGAACTGCTCAGGAGGATGGTCTGCAGCCATGCTACTCAGCCAAGATTTTCATAATTATTCTAATTTATAATTAAAACCTTTTCATTCTCTAACAATCAGTGAAGATGTGTGGCGAAAACCAAGAGAAGATGTTTTGCAAAGAAAAAGAAAGCTTTGCAGTGAACCATGAAGCATATTTTGGTGAGTGCATGCTGCTTCAGGGACCTGAACAGGCACCCACAGGCCCTGCTGCAGAGTCCACAGGGCACGCCTCACTCCACGCCCACATCTGTGAGACACAGAATCAAAACCCAAGTCAGAATCCATGGCAGGACACAAGGTTTGCCGTGCTGGGTACGGCAGCAGCACTGCTAAATGATTGGAAAGGCCCCAGTGATGTTAGAACCAAGTGTGCCACAGAGCATCCCTGAAGCATGGTCCATGTGGGGACAGCTGGGCAGGCTGGTCCCCACATGTCACAGCAGTGACAGATCCTGTGCCAGAGAACAAAACACTTCCTGCAGCATGAAGTGCTGCAGACCCCTGCAGTGATGGCAAAGTGAGTCAGTTCATGACTCCTTTGGCACCCAAAGCCCTTGCAAAGCGTGGCAGAAGGAAGGGGCATGAAGCCCAGCAGGAACCTCTCCCCAGTAGAGGGATGCATGGAGCAGGGATGAAGGTACTCACTTAGCAAGGAGGGGCTCCCACTCATGAAGGCTTTTCCTGTAGAAGGCTCAAGTCCATGCCCGGGCTCACAGGCGTTGAGATTCTTAGTGAAAAAGGTGGCTAGAGAAAACAGAATAAAATTCAAATCAATTATGCTGTTCAAAGTCAGTCTCTAAATTAATCCAATTATGCAGCAGCAATCTTTGCTTAATGCCCAGAAGCTAGAAATTACGGTTAGAGCAGTCAATGGGGAAATCAGTTGATAATGACAATAACCAACAATGGAAGATGCTATTCTGAAAGTAAAGGGGGGGGGGAGGGGGGGGGAGGGGAGAGAAAATACTCTATTATTCAACCTTCACTCAAAGTATGCTGCTTAGCTATTACAGGATAATGCACCAGAGCTAACCAAGCACAGTACTGCCTCCAGGTCTCAGCAAGGAAGAAGTCGAAACTTGCTTATCGTTCTTTACTTTACTAAGGAAAGCTCCCAGCACTGTTATTATGAAGTACAGCTCTAAATAACCATTGCACAGTCATGTTCTGGAGCAGTTTGCCCACACAATGTCTCTGCCTCTGTAGACAGGCTGCTAAAAGCCTATTTTTATATTTTCAAAATTTATTCTTCAGATCAACTTGGTGCAGGAGGTCAGCTTCAGGGCCTTGATGTTTTTCATAGAATGATGGAATAGTCTGAGTTGGAAGGGACCTTGAAAGCCCATCTAGTCTAATACCCTCCCTGCATTAGCAGGGACATCTTCAACTAGACCAGGTTGGTCAGAGCCCAGCTCAGCCCAGCCTTGAATGTCCCCCAGGATGCGACATCCACAGCTTCTCTGGGCAACCTCTTCCAGTGTTTCACCTCTCTCATGCTATAAGAAATTTCTTCCTTATATCTAGTCTGAATTTACTCCCTTTTATTTACAACCACTACCCTTTGTTCTATCCCAGCAGGCTATGCTAAAAAGTCTGTTCTCACCTTTTTTATAAGTCCTCTTTAAGTACTGAAAGGCTGCAATGAGGTCTCCCTGAAGCCTTCCCTTCTCCAGGCTGAACAACCCCAACTCTCTGAGTCTGTCTCCATAGGAGAGGTGCTCCATATTTGTGGCCCTCCTCTGGACTTGCTCCAACAGGTGCTGAGGACCCCAGAGCTGGATCCAGGTGGGCTCTCACCAGAGCAGAAGGGCAGAATTCCCTTCCTTGCCCTGCTGCCCACGCTGCTTCTGATGCAGCCCAGGACAGGATTTGTTTTCTAGACTGCAAGTGCACATTGGCTGCTCCCCATCTCTTCATCCCCCAGCATTGGTACTGGGGTTTGCCCTCATGCAGGTGCAGCACCTCACAATTTTTAACATGAGTGGCCAAACTGGCCTTCTAGCTTATAGCATGAAAAGACAGAGGAGAAGCAGATGCAAACAAGGATGTAGTCTTGTTCTAATCAGTCTGTGTGCACACAGGCAGCCAGCTGAACTTGGGCCTCTTGAAAGCACCAATGAAGAACTGCATGTTGATAGTTTCAAGATAGGACATGATAAACATTTTAAAACATTTGGCCCAAAATGCCAAGATAATGGGAAGGGAATAGCAAGTGGAAATTCTACTGATTGTCCTAGATGATTTTCACTCAGTGCCTATATCTCAGAAAGTCTTTATGGGGGCAAAAATTGTCTGAAACAAAGGATACTCATGAGTTTTGGGAGGAACTTGCATTTATGCCACTGCATTGAAGTCACTGGTGTGTGGCATGATTTGCATCCCTTTCACCCCAAATATTCTGAATCTTGGTCTAGCTTTCTTGTTTGGAAGAGACTTCATAGCAAGATTTCATCTTTGAGCTGTAGCTCCTCTCTTCAAACTGCATCATTCAGATCCTCTCTGCTGGAAAGCAGATGCGCCCTCCCGTGCCCAATCTCACACATCAGAACATAATGAATATATTTATAAGATATTCAACTCTGAAAATGCTTGCATGTAATTTCTGAGGCAGTATCCTTGTTAACATTGGAATAATGTGTTCCCAATATTGCAGGCCATGTGCTCCTCAGAAAACATTTCTTTGAGCTGTGTCAAAATTTCACAAAAGATTTGAAGGCATATCATTTCAACTCAGTGGGAAAATCTCATTTTGTTTACCTCATTACACCTCGTTGCCTCAAGACTACTATTATTATTCATAGGTCCTCACATTCAAAATTGCATGTAAACCCCCACAAAGCTGTGAGCTTAGCTTAAAAATCACCAGGTATACTTGCGGCTGAGCTTTTTCACAGAGCAGCCAGGGTATGATTTTAAAGTTTCCTTCACAACCTGAAGGAGTAGAGAAGAAAATTCACATTTTCCCAAACTGCAAATTGAAATTCCTGTAGTTCACAGACTCCACTGTTTTAAGTGGAAAGAGAGTTGGTAGCAGCCAGTAGCAGAAGTGTGTCACAAGAGTGCTGCAGCAATATCTACAAAGGTATTAAATGATAATGATTAGCTAAACATCTCCCAAGAAAGCCAAGTGAACATCATAGCATGAGAGCTACAAGCAGTGAGCCTTCAGTGTCGTGTTAGGAAACCCTGCACAAGGAAAGCAGTTTTTCCTTTGTGCTCTCTACGTGTCCAATCATTTCCACAATAACCCAGAAGAGGATCCCGAATTAGTGTTAAATTCTTACTTCCGACTTGAAAAGTGGTCCACAGTTGCTTCCAGAGATACCAGAGAGCACCTCCTCAGCCCTTGTGAGCTCCTTGGAGGGCTCCAGGGTTTCCATCAAAGGAGACACAGCAGTTTCCACCAGGTAGACGCTACCTCTCTGGGAGCTCCATGGCGTCCCCCAGCCCTTTGCAGCACAAAGACAACAAGCAGTGGGGGGATCTAAGAAAAGCAACATATTCTGTGCCCCTAATACCAATACCTGGATTCCAGATGAGGCTGCTGGGGGATGGAGCTCATGCTGACTGTGAGGACCTGTTTCATCCAAACCCAGGCAGAGACCTGCATGCAGGAGCTGTGTCATGGAATTATAGAATAGTTTAGGTTGGAAAAGACCTCTTAGCTCATTGAACCTGTTAACCCAGCACTGCCAAGTCCACCACTGAACCATGTTTCTTTGTGTCACATCCACATGCCTTTTGAACACTTCTCTCTGGACAACCTGTTTCAATGATCATCCTCTCAGTAAAGAATTTTTTCTTAAGATCCAAGTAAACCTCCTCTGGCACAACTTGAAGTACATTCCTCTTGTCATATCCCTTGCTACTTGGGAAAAGAAACCATCCCCCACCTGGCTACACCCTCCTTTCAGGCAGTTGTAGAGAGCAATAAGGTCACCCCTGAGCCTCCTTTTCTCCAGACTAAATAACCCCAGCTCCCTCAGCCACTCCTCACTGGACTTGTCCTTCAGACCCGTCACCAGTTTCACTGCCCTTCTGCGGACACACTCCAGTATCTCAATGACCGTGTTATAGTGAGGGGCCTGAAATGTCCCGCTCCGGGCAGCTCCAGGATGGCTGCAGTCGGAGGTGAGTGAGCTGCAGCGGAGTTGGGATCTGTCCCTCTCCAGCGCGGGCAGCATTTTTGTTATTTGCTCTCTGAAAGCAGCAGCTGTTTCTGTGCTGCCACTTGTCTCTCAGCCGAAGCGCCGTGGCCAGGGCTGCTTTTCCAACACCGTAGGTTTTCGGGCAGCAGCTGCTGCATCCCCGCCCCACAGAGCTTGGGCTCTCTTCACACCAACCCCGTCCGCGGGCGTGGGGGAGGCCGGGCTGTGTCTGCATGGAGAGCCTTGCTGAGACAGGGACGTGGCACAGAGGCAGGCGAAATCTTTTAACTCTGGGGAAGCAGAGAGCAGCTGAAGGCTGCAGGCAGTCCCATAATGAGGTAAACGATATAAGCTGGGGATCAAACAGGAATTACTCACGGACCTACTCCTCAGCATTTCCACTGCGGCTGTTAGTGCCTCTGCCTCACAGATGTCAAATGCAGGCATTTTGAAATTACGTAAAGCCACAGCTGAAATTAACCCCTGCTGTGCCCCAGCCTGCACCTACGGGCACCCTCCTGTAATGAAGCAAGCCAGGGACTCTGCTCGGTGGCCTGTGCATGGGCTGCGGTTCAAGGAGAGCAGTAGGTGTTACAGCCTGATACAGTCCTAGGGACATTCTACAGAGGAGAATTTCTAATGAACTTCTGTTTTGCCCACTTCTTTCCCCTCAAAGACCGAGGACCCTCTCATGTAAGGAAACAGTGTCCAGCCTTTGTTCACCTTTCCTTGCCTGATGGGTATGTTCAGATGGATGCGCAGCAAGCATAGCCTCTGCAGCGAGAGATGAGTTCTGCTAATGCACAACTTTCAGACTCTTGAGTTTCTTTCTTTTCCATCCCACAGCCCACCAGGGACCTGCTTTCACCAGGTGTCTAAGGAATGTTAAAAAAGAAGAGAGATTTAAAGTGCTAAAATCCAAAGCACTGAAAAGTGTCTTGGGTTGCTGGCAGGAGGAGCCAGATGCAGGGGAAGACGTGCTTTGTGCCAGCAAGCTGAAACCCTTTTCCACCAGTGAGGGAAAGGTGGTGGTCAGTGAAGTAGATGGGTGCTGGAAATGCACAGTTGCTGTTCTGAGGTAGGCTCAGAGGTGACATGGCTTCCACAGGCAGCCCCTGAAGAGAGGAGACCCAAGGAGGATGCAGCTGAGGGCTATGTCCTGTGGACTCGCCACAGGGCTGCTGCGCATATGGGTCCTATGGTGGGGCTCCCTCTTGGTCTGAGAGGTTGGCTGAGAGCTTGGATCCAAGGACAGAAAGCAAAAAGCAGAGGAATCAGATGGAGTTCTTTATTTGGTAGTCAGTGTCAAGGAAAAGAAAGCTTTTCTGTGGGTTGCAGCTATAAGATTATGAGAGACAAAGCTGAATTATTAAAACATTTATTCACCCGAGGACATGTTGAGTTCCCTGAGGACCAAACTCATCCACTTAATTAAAACAGAGTATCTCCCAAGCACCATTTGTATTAGAACTAAGTGACATAGTTATTACTTATGTCCTGAGAGGGTCATACATATCCATAGTGGTAGATCTGAAAAAATAAGAAATTTTCTGACTTCTTGCTGTGCTCCCTTCCAGAAAAGCACCAGCACCTAGTCTGAATGCAGGATGAGGAGGAAGAGGCTGTTGCCTAGGGGCTTTGCCCCTTACAATAGATCAATAGCAATGGTAGTTTGTGCTTCAGCAAGAACAGCTTGATTGTTGTGAAGGAGCAACAACATCCAAAATCTGACAGACAAACAGTCTTGGGGACTTAGAGATGCTGGTCTCCTGCAGAAAAGAGAAAGGAAGGAGGACCCAGCTCTTCTGACAGTCCTTGGTCAGAGTTTCCCCTCATGATTACTGTCAGTAGAGGCCTGTCACTGAGATTCACTTTTTCAAGGCTTCCCGCGGCAGATGTAGAAGGGACAGGAGAGAACTGCACTGCTTTAAGAGCGGAATTGGAGAACGATGAGGGTTTTGTCATTGCCTATTAAACCCATATGGCTTTGCAATACAGTTACTGTCTGCCATCTCTGGTGAGAGATTGGCTCAGGAGGATGGCAGTGGTGCCTCAGGAGGAAGGTCTGTCCCTATTCTGCTTCCCAGTCTCCTGGCATGACGTGCTGACTCATGGAGGACTGCTCAGTGGAAGAGGACAGCACCTGAAAGGAACCCATGACACAGCCGTCCATCCCACAGGGCAACAAAAGGCACTTTTACCTCTGTTGTTTCAGGTTAGCATCTGCTCTACCTTTAAAGTGCCTCTAAGTCCACTTAATGACTAAGTCAGCCCAGCTTCATGTTGGCATGGAGATCTTTAGAAGCGCCATACATACTTATATCTACCAGATATGGCTCCTTGTCTTTTCAGGGAACAGAGTTAGGATGGAGTGTGGAAAGAAAAGAGAATTAATCATCCTCGGCCAAGGGAGCTCTGACTCATGGGGTGGCAGCACAGGCACTGTGGGCTTGAGACCTGCAGGGATGAGAACTCCAGGGGCTTTAAAAGGGCCCATGGAAATTAGCACTGTCAAGTACTGCAAACACATCAAACCCACCCTCTGCTCAGTGCACACGGCAGAATCTGAGTCAAAATCAGCCCCCATCTCACCAAGTAAATGATCAGAGTGCTCTGGGGTTGGGGTCTATGCCAACCCCAGCCTTCCCCAGGATCAGGTCATGGGGTATTACTGCTACTCTCCAGCAAAAAGAGAAAGTCACGAAGAATGAGAGGAGTGAAAGGAATAATTTGCTGTACTAGAAATAGATTTTGTGCAAAAGAGGGCTTGGCTTATAGTTCATCTGTTTCTCCACAGTTCTAGCAATCCTGTGTTCCAGGTGTCTGACATCCTTCTCAAATACTGTTCCCAAATAAACTCTCAAGTGTCTCAAAAACCCATCACATATTTATTAAAATCCACATCTCATTAATATGTGGTAGGGGATTCTCCAGTACAGTGTCTGGTTCTGGACTTGAAAGAAAACAAGCTTCTGGCAATCATGCATCCTAAAGTTTCAGCTCCCTGAGAAATTCAGGGGTGAGGGCCACACCTGCTTTATGCCTCCTCTGTCTTAGCCACCAATCATGCTCCTTGTGCTCACTTTTTTCCTTTCCGCTTACCCTAAAAAAAAAAAAGTATCTATTTACTGTGAGGTTACTGAGCAAAGGCTGTGGACTCTCCATCCTTGTAGACATCCAGACACTGACATAGACATGGACATGATAGACACGGACATGAACAGGTGACCCTCCCTGCTTGAGCAAGGGATTAGGCCAGATGACCTACAGAGGTCCACTCCCACCTCAGCCATTCTGTCATGTAAATATTGGTGACAACAGACTTACTCTTTCCTTGGAGGGGAAAGATAACAGGATTCCAGGATTCATGTGGACCCTGAGATCCAGGAAAGCAGCTGGCCTGGTTCTTGGGGACAATGACTTAGCTGCTGGGAATGGCTGAGTTGATCTTCATGGGAAGAACCAGAAGCAAAGGTTTTTCCATTTATGGTTATGAGCTGTATGATACTGAGGAATAACTTCCTAGAAGAAAGATGTTCCATTTTCCACATAGAAATACTCACACCCAGCCTACAAAAAGACAGTACTTCTACAGTACAGACACTACTCTGTACTATTTGTTACTGTTGTTACTACAGGTCATCTCTCTGTCTCTCTCTCTCTCTCAAAGCCCGGTCAGCAGAAGAAGCACAGGATATGCAGCTGCAGCCTATCAGTACAGGTTTGTATACTGCTGTAGATGATGCTGCCTGGGGGATTGGGTACTGCTGTTTCCCGTTCTTGGGAGAGGGAAGGGAGAGGAGGCTGAGCCAGGTGCTGGGCTCCAAACACTTCTGAAATGACAACAGAAGGTGAGATTGGATAGGAAAAACAAATGTCTAAAAGCTTGCCTGCAGGTAGTGAGAATTGGGAGTCTTCTCATGCTGAATTTTCAGCTACATGATGAGATCCACTTCCTTAACAAGACCACTATGTATTTATTCTTCGACTTGTCACCTATTGCAATGTTCACCGCAGTAAAATTAGGCAGAGCTGAGAAATCTTTAGGTACAGCTCCAGGTTTGTGTATGTGTATTTTCACACTTGTAAGAGTCACCTATTCCACAAGCAGTAGCGCAAGAAGGAAAATTGTGACCTCCCACCCTTCACAGAGGACGTTACTATCTGACACTGAGAAAACTCAAGACCTACTTCCCATATGCACAAAACCCAACAGTGAAAGTATCTGCATGCTTGGAGCTTTTCGCATGTCAGTGCTAAGCAACCGCTTCCCTCTTCTTCCCCTGTCTCCAGCATAGGGACGAGGAGAAAAGCTTGGCCACTATGCAATGCTTTTTGCTTTTATCCCAGGTCCCACTACATCCTCATTCTGGGAAACTTTTGAGGCCAGGTTGGACCAAGCTCTGAGCAGCCTGGTCTAGTTAAAGATGTCCCTGCTCATTGTAGGGAGACTAGACTACGTGACCTTTAAAGGTCCCTTCAAAACCAAACTATTTTATGATCCTCATCAGAGCTGTGATGTCTTCTCATTCTCTTAAGAACTGGTGAGGGCAAGTCAAGGAGAAAGTAAAACTACTGGTCTTTAAATCAAAATGATGGCTCTTACCAGTTCTTAAAGCTCTTACCTTAGGAGCCATCTTTCCTAGCCAGCAGTGATAGTACACACTTAGCTTGATGAAGCAAGGTGCCCTTTCTGTGCTTATTTCCACACTTGGTACTTACACTTATTTGAAGGTGCAGGAGTATCGTAGGAAAAGCAACAAATGTGCTTTGTGAAATGAGTTTAACTCTTCATTAAGTGACCTAGATATTTTGACTGGGTGTTTTATCCTGCCTTTTTGCCCCGCTTCTGTATATTAGGTAGCTAGCGAGGACCTGCTGCCAGCAAGGGCACTCTGACAGCTGAGAAAAGTCAGATGTTACAGTCCATGAATCTTCTGAGCCAGCTCTTCTGTCCTTCAGCTACCTGCCTGAATCTACAAATTCACACCTGCTTTCAATGTTTTTCATTATTTTCATGCAGAATAAAGGAAAGATAACACAGAAAAGTGCCTTATATTTGATGGAAGGAAATGAACAGGAAAGAGAAATAAAGCATACAAAATGAACCTTTATTAAATGAAAGAAAATCTGTTTTCTGGGTCAAATATGAAATAGAATATACAATAACTTTACATCAGATCTCTTGTCAAAGAAATTCAATTCTGTTTAGACTGAAGTAGCACTTGTTCTTTCCAAGACAACACGAATGGGTGAATATGCATCTTGTGGCAGTACAGGACCACATAGTCTGCTGTGCTAAATTTCTGGTTACAAAGAAGAAAAGTTAAAAATCTAAATGATGTCCCTAAAGAACTCAACTATTCAACAAAGTAACCTAAAACCATGAATACTGACCACTGTGTATTCTCTTATAAGCAAATGACAGGTGGGTCAAGTGAAGAGTTCACAAAGCTTGCATATCACATTCTCTGTTTCTATACAAATATAAATAGTTCTTTTTTATTTCAAAAATCCTTTTATATTTGACAGCTTTATTTGTGGAAAAGGATGACCAGTTTATCAGGTTCCTGCTGTACTACCCAGACAATTCCATCTCCTTTATCTCCTCCTTTTTTTAAGATTGTAACCCATAAACCACAGCCCGCAATATTTTTAGAAACTTGATGTATGTTTAATCACCAATCTTTGTACTGTCCTGTACATGAAGGATCTGCAGAGCTCCTAACATGTCTTTGGCATAGCACACCATGTACCATTTAATACTTTTTTTTTTTGCTTAAAAAAGTATATATTCCTTTAGTAAAACAACTTAAAAACATCTATTTCTGATTTTGTAAAATAACGTATCACCTCTTGAGATGCTTTGCAAAATATACACACACATTTTGGAAAAACATTGAGTACTAACATACGGGACTCATCTGAAGTCTGATCTGTTTATGAGAAATAAATATAATTACAAATTCTGTCTTCTGCATGAATCTCACATGAAGTCATTCAGTTCAGCTTCAAGTGCTGCTGCCATTTCATCTGCTTCAGAACTGCTTCCTTCCTCGTCTTCATTGCTTGATTCTTTACTGGATTCACTGGCAGCATCATCTTCATCCAGTTTGCGCTTGTGACCCCTGGAAGGACAGACAGACACAAGGCCCATGAATGGAGGTGTCTCAGTGCTTACTGAGAGACTCATATAAAACATGAGAAAAAGTGAGGCTAAAGGACTTATCTTTTTTCAGGCCTAGACAAAAAGTACAGCTACTTGCTTTTACATGAACTAACAGTAGCCAGTTCACACAATTAATTTTTAAATTGCTGTTAAGTACTGTCAGCAGTAGGTGTAGAGAACAAAGCAGTGTTAATTTGTTTCTTCCGTTCTTCAGAAGAAAGTATGAGATTGTTTGAAAACAATGAGTAGATTTACGTTCCTCTTGCATCCCAAAAGAAAGAAGAAAGCCATTGTGGGTAAGTGATATTACCAAAATACAAATGTTGTTGTATGGTTTTGAAATATTCAAGTTTCTGTTTTTTTAATAAAAATAAAACTATAACTGATGAATCAAATCTCACTGCACTAACATGTACACTTTCATGCTTCCAAACTTTGGGGTCCCATCCTTCCCTTTTGTGTCTCTTTGGATTAATCCTGCCAGGCTGAACAGCACATTTCTTTGCATCTCTGGAGAATGAACCATCAGTTTAAACAGGAAACTGATGTGCACCATATCCTGCTGAAAGAATCACATTCCTGGTTCTGAAAGATCTCCAAGGAAAATCTAACGCTTCAACTGGGATGTAGCCATAAGCAGGAGAATTTGGATTTGTGGAATCCTAAAATCTCTTTTCTTTGCCAAAGGGAATTATATATCAGACATGTACTTCTAAGACAAAAATAAAGCTGAGATTTTTGCATTGCACAGAATTCATAATGAGATGTAGAAGCACCTTCAAAATCCTTCTGAAAAATATTTTCAAATTTCAAGCAGAAAAATACATGCAGAGGGGCAGGTATCTCTCAAATAACTTTCCCTGCTGGGTGGTGTTTCATTAAAAAGAGAATGCACTCACTTGCAGTCATGAAAAACTCATAGAATGATCTATTTTAGCTAAAAGCAGTATTTTAACAATAATCCTGTTACTTCTAAGAGCATGAGAAATAGCATATAGCAAGAAAGAAAGACATTTGATAAATACTGACATGAATTATACATATCCAAAAGAAATTAAGGCAAAGATTAGGAGTCAACTTTTGTGAGCAATGTTGTCAACTTGTAAGCAATGCTGAAATACAAAGCAATTTTTAATTACACAGACACTTTGATTGCTGTTTTCCAAGAAAGATGAATGCTCATTAGCCCAAACTGCTTGGTTTGTGGGCTGGTTGACTGACACCTGACCTGCCCTTTCTCAGGGAGATGGACAGGGTGTGGTGGGAAGTCAGAAGGGAAGTCCAAATCAAAATGGCAAGTGAGCAGTACTATATGTTCCACCTTCCCTTTCTGCTGCAGCTGTGGGACAAAAAGAGACACTGCTGCTGTTTTACAGAGCACTTCCTCCCACTGATGTCAGGTGGGTTTTTCTGTCGAGCATATGGTGGTAGAAATAATATTCCTGGGAGGCAAGGCTCTAAATCTGGGCTCTAAATCCCTAAGAAGGAAAAATGCAAAAGTGTTACCTGAATACTTTGCAACTGAAAGTCAAATATGGTGTGCTGAAGCAGTTTCAGGGCACTAAATGTAGCCTAATTCACAATAAAAAGCAGTTTCTCAGGCATAACAGTGATTATTTCCACACAGCCTCTATTAGCATGCAGTTTGGACAAGGAAGCTCCCATACTTAAAATGCCCAACTGGAAGAAATCTCAGCACATTTTCATTAAAAGCTATACAATGTATGGAGCCTTAGCAGCACTTGCTAACTTAGTGATGATTTCAGCCTTTAGAGCTACAGCGCTATTTCAGGCATTAATGATACTATTAGCAAAGAAAAGCTAATTGGGAATTAAAGACACTTGAAAGAGTCTTACTCAGCAGAAGAAGAAATGAGTAGTGCATCTTTAACAAATAAAGGATAAGTACACAGGCAGTGCTGAGAAATAAAGATAGTCATGAAGGGAATCTATACCACAATGCTTGCAGCTGAAAACATTTGTATTCATCTGTTTGTAAGGCTGCATCCATGGAATTTGATAGTATTTGCCCAATGAAAAATGAAATTAGCAATCTGACAGCTGTCATTTACACATATGAAACGTACACACAACTGCAGATACTGTATTAAAGGATGTGTCAGGATAAGCAGGCTTTTAGAGCCAGCCCAAATACTGTAAGTTTACTGGGATAAATCAATAGTAAAGATTTCATAGAAAATAAGAAAAAGGGTCTACGAAGAAATACAAGAAATAACAGCTCACTGAAATAATACCTCACTGCCAGTTCATTATTTCTTGAAAATGCAGAACGGTTAATTTACAAAATAATTACAACAAAGACTAGCAAAATTATTAATTTATGCAAGAAAGTAACTTTTAAAATTTCAATGTACTTCACAGCAAATAGATTTCGGTGAGGACAATCAACTAAAACAGGGATCTGAAATACGCCGTGTGACTAATTAATTAAAGAATGGAGCTCCAGCCCACAAAAAGACTTTCCAGAAACCTTAATGGATGTCTCTCCCATATTTCATCCCTCATTCAGTTGTATTAAACAGTATCTTCAGAAATCCAAAAGCCTGACCAATATCTGTTTTGTCAGTTCTTGTTATTTCAGCAAGGCTAGAATGACAACTCTGTTCAATCTCAATATGAAACATTAGTCACTTATGGGGAGGAAAAAAACATGAAAAAAAAACCCAAAAA
>WBNO01034530.1:0-15108 GCA_013400575.1 Peucedramus taeniatus
TTATATTCTTATAACCTTACTGTTCAGACCATGATAGATTTGAGGACTTTAACTTGCAAGTTAATCTGAATTTGATTGAAGAGGGGACAGCTGTTCTGATTGTTGTAACTTCTGTCACACTAAATTTCTGCTCTGATAAGCTTACCAGCGATATCACTTATGGAAGCCGTTAGTGATGGAAAATGCTGCCATGTTTGTGGCACTGCATCCTCTTGAAAGAGTATCCCAGTGCATTTAAGACAAAATGAGTATTAGTGGAATAAAAGTTTGTGGTGTAGTGTAAAATGGTCATGTTAGTCGTCTGCATAATGACGTTTGTATTTTGTTTCTGACGCTTCCACGTCTTTCTTCAAGACAGAGAGAAAATGCATCAAAATTGCATCTAAGCATAAGCAAGTTAAGGACTTACACATATATTTGAAAAATTAATAACTCGTTAGTCAGAAAATGGCTTAAATCCCAAAAACTTTCACACTTTGTCAATACTTTTAGCAAAAGGAAAACAATCATAACTGTGTTCCAGTTAAAGATATTTTCAATTGATTTGTTGATATCCTCTGAATGACAGAAAACTTTGCAAGCATTACTTCATTAACAGAATTCAAATTAGTCACCAGAGACTGTAAGCAAATCTATAATCATGTAGTTTATTCTACTATTAATTTCATTCAATTTGCTCTTTATAAGTTTAATTGTATAATGCTTTTAAACCTTATTTAACCTTATTATAATTGGAGGAATTTCCTCTTCTCTAATTAAGTAAATAAAGAATGAAGATGGAAATTTTCATCTGAAGTTATTTGATCAAGTTGTCTGAGTGTCCAAATGGAGACATTTTATGGAGTTTTCGCCCTGTGTCAAGTAGAAGACCTTTTTAATTTAATTGGAATATTTCTGTAATAATCAAAAGATGACTGTCCACCATTCTGATGTTGAGTAGTATTGCCACTACTCTCAAGAAAATAAATGCTAAATGAGTAGTCAAATGTTTCAGATAAAGCAAAAATAATTTGCAGATTAAACTGTGTGGAAACATGCCCTGTGATAAGGTAGCTGTGACACTGGTTTTAGATGATCTTCCTTATAAAAAGCACAACTAATTAATAAGTAATCATTAAAGTAATTACATTTTAATAGTCTGTAGTATTGCTTATGTTTCAGGATATTTTTTTACATAATTCAAATTTTTTCTGGTGTTTTGACAATGTGAGAGAAAAGGGTATGCTCAAAAACAGTTTAGCTCTAATCCTGTAGAGTTAAAGCCTGGAGAGCTGAATGCTTTGATTTCATTGATCTCACTGATAAACTTTACATGCATCTCTTTTGTTGTTGTGATGAAGATATTTATACTGTTAGTGCCTCTATTTCTAGTTCACAAAATAAATCTCTATGGATTATCTTCCCCCTACCGTGTATTTCTCATTGTTGAGATAATGTCTGTATTCTGGCAAAAAAAAAAACATGCATAGCTGCAGCTCAGTAGTCTTGCTATGCTGCAAGGGATTTATAATGAAAGCAAAAAATGCCCATAGAAGGCAAGATACAGCTTAATATATGCAACTTAGTGTTATGCATTATTGAACCCTTCTCATCTTTGCTTTCTACAAGGCAGAGCATCTGTAAGGCAGTTTTTTAGGCTGAAAGCATGAAGGAATGTGATACATGGTAAATTAGGGGACAGAAAGTCTTTGCTTCAGAATGTTTTGGTGCCAAGTTCTTAAATTGGTATTGGGTAGCCTCTCTGACATCCTGTGTGCTCCTTACTGTAACTGTTTGAGTGGAATAGGATCTGCAGTTTTACCACCCTACTGTTGGATCAACTTCACATTTACCTAAGCAAGATGTAACTTTTCAGAGAAAAAATAATTAGGACTAAATAAATATCTTTGGATGAAATGGTACTGAAATTGAAAAGGGCAGTGTTTCTCCCTCTAATTGCCTGTCTGTTTCAACTTAATATTTGTTTTAACATTGCTATTAGACTTCTTTAGAAAGTCAATTAGTTTTAAAATCGTAGCCCTTTTCATTGACTCATCAAGCCCCCTGACACCAAAGAAGAGTATTGCAGCAGGAGCTGTAACATTAAGTTCCTAAACCAGTGTATAGTCCTTTAGGAAAGAAAGGCCTTAGAGATGTTTGAAAAGGAAAGTGGTAGCTGAATAGAAATGTCCCCAAAGCAAATACTTTAATAGGAACTGCAGCATAAAAGATCTCCTCTGTCAAGGGCCATCTAAAGCAAATGTACTGTCTAGAAAGTATTCAGCCTGCCTATACTGATAAGATGGCATATTTTCTAAAAATAGTTTCATTTGTTATGGCTTGCATGCCAAAAAAAAATAGCATCAAGAGAAGCTTAAACATTTTATACCATTTGTAGAAACTCAATTTCTCTTTTTTGTATATTGTCCTTAAATTTTATTTCTCGTTTTTATATGTTAACATTTATTATGTCCGCCCAAACCCACACTTTTTGAAGTGATATTTTCTCTGTTTTGGGCATGTATATTAAAGAAAAAAAAAACATTAGGCCATATATTCAAGACTATCTAATTAATTTAGAAACAAAGTCACGTGGGAAAAAAAAAAAAAAAAAACAAAACAAATCCTTCAAACAAAATAAATTAATTCTCTGTCCAGAATGCTCTTCATTCTGGTACATTGAACCTAATCTCCCCCAGAGTTTGCCACTTTGAGCCAAATCCATCACATTAAATTGGTGAGAAGGCCAAATGTGTAAGCAGAAAATGTCACAGAAATTTTCAATACGTGTTGCAAGGGTCCATTGAAGTCAGATCTTTCTCTCAATTATTTTGAGAAAAAGTAAGAGCCTGGCTTACACACAAATCAGTCATGTTAAGTCACACATTTTTTGTGAAAATACAAGTCTGTGTCTCAAGTATGTATAATGACCATTTTGCCATTGCTCGCTTCAGGGTAATTTGCTTTCTATCTAGTGCTTGTAGGCCACTGTGAGGAAAGAAAATGTGATTTTTTAACAACTATTTATTCTGTCAGCTTCTTTCATGGTATCTGTACAGTTACAGACATTTATTTCTTTCTACAGGAAGAGTTTCCCAGAGTAATTTATGGAGAACCTATTGTCCTCAACAATTAATAGTGGTTTTTTTCCTGCCTTCAGAAATATGCATTTAATTGTTAAAATATATAATATAATCCTTTATAATAATATAATAATCACTTTGGCTCTGAAATTTAGGAATATTTTGGGGGTAAGGAAAGTTGTGTAGGGTATGTGTGAGGAGGATTAATGAAATAACACTTCAGATTTATTTGTTTAAAAAAATATTGCAAAAGCTCTGTTCTGACTTAATACCATGTATTACCTTGTTGTATTAATGTGATTTCATGTGACACTGCACAGTATAATTAATCATGTAGTAAGTTAGCAAGCGAAGCAGTTGCCAAAGGAGACAATATCCCTTTAAAGATATAAAAATGCAAAAGGATGGCTGACACCTATAACAGATTTTAATACCTTGTTTTTCTTCCTTTTTCTGGTTAATGATGGACACTGGTTATTCAAAAATGAGCAATTTTCTCTTCCATTTTTAAAAAGAAGTAGATTGTTAATAATAGTTCTTGGGACCAGGATGCATCTCTGGAGACAGCGAAGTTTCAAAAGAATTGATACATAACCATTATTAAAGAGAATAAAAGAAAAATGAAAGCCTTTTGCATGATCACTCTGCTTATGTGTTATAAGAAGAGAATATAGATTCAATGTTGATAAACTCCACCATGAATGGTCACAAACCCAGACCATCTCAGTAAAATGAAAGGAATTATATGAGCCCAATGCATCTCTGTATATTTTCTAGATGTGAAAATTAGTGGACCATTACCCATCAAAAGATAATCAGTTTCCATGTCAGAAAAAAAAGAATGTATTTGGTTCTATTTATGTTATTTAGAGAGCTCATGAGCCAGCACTAACTAGGAAGGCAATGGGACACATCCCTTATTCTCTGTTAGACTATATGTAACTAGTGCAAGAGCCATCTTTATCATGTACTAAGTGCAATTTGTAGGCAGCAGCACTATCCACCTCAAGTGGGCTTATTCACATAAGCAGGACATCTGACTTCACCCAGTAGTGGGTAGTTTTCAAGCAATAAAGAAGGGTATAACTATTCTCTGTGTTCACATTAGACAAACTGCATATATTTGCTCCTGTATAAGAATAATTAAAGACAGGCACAGTTGTTTTTTTTCTCAGATGTTTGTTCATTTGCTTTATTATTCCTTGTGTTTAATATTATACTTAACTTTGTAGTTTCATATTTCCTGTTTTACCTGTTGTGGGTCCTTTTCATGTTAGGTAATAGAAGTAATTGGGACGACTGAATATAATGAATCAGGTAACTGATTTTACAGACCTTTAAATTGTCAAAGTATGGTTTTCACAGCACCACATTTCTATATAACATTTAAGATGATGTTTCAAGTTGCCTTGTAAGCTCTTTGTTGCTAATCCTGCACTTGAACTCATATCCCTCTGAATCAGGTGTCTTAACAGAAGTGTATGTAGTAAGGACAGCAAATAACATTCAGCTAAGGAAGGATTTTCAGGAGTGATTTTGCTATTTTTCCTTTTTTTTATAGCCTCTTTTGCTAAATGAGCAAGGTGAGAATTTCATGGCACTCTACTAAAGAGCATAAAGAGGCATATTTATCCTATCATTGATGTGGCTTCATTACTACAAGCTCACTGGACCTGACTTTGTCAACCAAACAGCATAAGCTGCCTTGCAAGTGCTTTGCTGAAACAGACTGGTTCACTGACTTCAGCCAAATTATCCTGGACTCCTGCTGGTGATGGCAACTTCTGAGTGGCAAAGAAATTTCAAACAGCAGGCACATAGAAGATGTTGTGTGTTGACCTCTGTTGGCAGCTGAGCACCACACAGCCAATCATTCACTCCTCCCACTAGTGGGATAGGGAGCAGAATGCACCCTGTAAATTTTCAAGATAAGGATAGCTCAATAAGGAAAAAAAATATGAAAAAGAAAGAAAATTAAACAAAATAAGTGATGCAGAGACAACACATCACCACCTCCAACAAGCAGATTGCTGCCAGCCAGTCTCCAAGGAATTGTTACCTAAACAAACTTTTATCCCTCAGGTTAATTGTTAAACATGATGTTATATAGTGTTGAATATCCCTTTGGTTAGTTTGGTTCAGTTGTCCTGGCTGTGTCTCTTCTTGAATTGCACATCCTCAATGTACTTGCTTCCAGTACAGTGGGAAAAAGAGAAAATCTTGATACTGTGTAAGTGTTACTCAACAATAGTCAAAACACTCATGTTTTATCAACACCGTTTTACTCACAAATCCAAAGCACACCGCTATACAGGGTGCTATGAAGGAAATTAGCTCCATTCCAGCTAAAGCCAGTACTACCAAGAACAGAAAATTGTATTTGCAATTGCAAATCACTGTGCTTAGTGGAATGCTAATTAAGTTGGTGATCCAAAGAGAAATCAAAAAAAAAACCTCAGCATTTATACAGCTGCTAAATAGAGATGATTATTTTTTTGCTCTGTGAATTATATTTCACTCTTGTTCATTTTAAATACAGTTTTTCTTAGGCCTGCTTCTCCTTCTGCCCTATCCCTTTTCCAGAATTTCCTATCTAGTCTTTGCATAATTGTCTTCTATTTTTTAATCTGAACCAAAACTTATTACTTATTCCTAACCTCTCCAATGAACCTAAGCTGTTGAAATGACCCTAATGAGCCACTCTTTCTATTACTGGTCTTCTAAGATTCAATTACATTAGTTTGTGTCTGTGTGCATGTATTTCTTTCAGTCAGTGTTCCAGACTACTTATTTCAGCCATTACATTAGAAATTCTCTTATACTTTTGAAGAAACTATGAGAAAAGAGGTCTATATATTCAATATATCGTAATATTATTCATAGTAAATAATTCCTGATTGTGATATCTTCGTTATAAGTACATCTTTTAGGTTAATCTATAAATGCTATCTATGAGAGGTTTTTTCTTACTCCAGAGTTTTCATCAGTTTTTATTTCTGTTTCTTTTTTAACACTACTAACTTACCTGTAAATATTTTATGAACTAACTAATTTTATGAATTTATGAAATAGATGGATTTTACCCATTTAGGTATGCACAGAATTTATGAATTCTTTCAAAATTATTCAAATTAGTTTTGGATGAATTTGTATTTTGTGATTTTAGGTTCTAAGATTTTATGAGCTTCTACAGATAGAAATTAAAGCTGTTTTTCATTAAAAAAATAGAATTCCAGTTGATCAATAAGCTAAAGAAGGCATTATTTATTCTGATATATTTGACGTTCAATGAGGAGCTGTTCAACCGCAAACTATAACCAAGTCTGGAATGCAGGCCATTTTAATTTGAGTTCTTTTTAATCTGTGTTAAGGGGAAAAAAAAAAAAAAAAAAATCCATTAGCCTAGAATAGGTTTCTAAATATAGCAATTTCTCAATATGACCAGAAGTTAACCTCCAGATAATAGACTGCAGTGTGAGGAGTTCAGATTTCAAACAGATTAAACCATTCTTTTCACAACGTATACACTCTGAAAAGGCATTGAACAGGCTGATGGCATTCTCAGGTTGTCCTGAGCATCCACAGGTGGAAACAGTGATTTTAAATGCTGGTGTGGCAAAGCAGTAGTGGGATTAAATTCTAAACTGTAAAGATTTTATGGTATCTACAAACCTCAGACTCTTTCCTTTCCCTCTAACTTTCTTTAATTGGGCAGTAATAATTCTGAATCCAGTCTGCCTTGGATGGCTGACCTACACAGCCCATTGTGTCAGAAGGGGTATTTTTGCTCCAGTGAAGTAGCCCATTCTTTTTTGTTAGATGAGCAGGGAATGTTACTGATGACTAAGCAGGAATTCTTCAGGACTAAAGTTGTGATGAATGTTTGACTTCTCCTTCTGTACTCTTTCAGCCCAGAGTTGAGGTTGGATTTTGGCTTGTAAGAAAGATGGAGACAAGTTTTTAGCAGAGGCCATTGTGGTAGGACAAAGGGTAGTGGTTTTAAGCTAAAAGAGTGAGGATTTAGGTTAGGTATAATGAAGAAATCCTTTCATGCACAGGTGGTACTGGCACAGGTTGCCCAGAGATGTGGTATTTGCCCTATCCCCATAAACATTCAGGGTCAGGTTGGATGGGGCTCTGAGCAACATGATATAGTTGAAAATGTCCCTGCTCATTGCAGGGGTCTTGGACAAGATGACCTTTCAAGATCCCTTCCAGCCCATACCAATCTATGACTCTCTGATTGTATGATTGTATATGCCTACTGTTGGGTGAAATGCAGAAATTTTAGCACTAGGCAGTTCCCTGCCAAGTGTGCTGGCTGCCATGAGCAAGGAAATAAAAAAAGAAAAAAAAAGGGAAAGAGTGTAATAAAAAAAAAAAAAAAATGGAAATCTATTTATCTATTTTAGGAGGCAAGTCTTCCAGACATATCACACTTCCTCAGAAATTTCATACATCAGTGAAAAATAAGTTATTATGCTTTTCTGCTCAAGAAAATAATTTGGAGCATAATTCACAGTTGTGTAAGACAATTACTGAGATCGATTGCATACTATAGATGTCTTGCTATAGTTTGCCCTAGTCTTTCCTACTGTGCTGATTCCAAGTAAATATGCTTAGCTGAAAGATACATGCAATACAGAAAGATTCATCTCATTATTAACAGCTTCATTCCTGATTTAATTTAACCACGATAATGATACATGTCTTGAACCTGCACACTAAAATTGTCTGTCATGAAAGAGAGAGTGGGCTGAAAGAGAAGTCATAGTTGTGACAGTGAGAAGATAAGAAACATAATGGCTCTGTTGGTGGATTTTATTTAATCAGTGTGAGGAGAGAGAATAGAGAATACAAGCCCTGGTTAGTGCTGACAAGAAAAGGGAAGGAGAGTGGAATGGATCATCCAGCCAGAAAGCATGAAGAAGATTAGTGTGAGGCGGAGTTTTCAGAAAGAAAATTTCATAAAATCATAGGACAGTTTGGGTTGGAAGGCAGCTTAAAAATCATCTAATTCCAATCCTCCTGCCATGGACAGGGCCACCTTCCACTACACCAGATTGCTCAGATCTCCATCCAGCCTTGTCTTGAACGCTTTCAGGGTTGGGTCATCCACTACTTCTCTGGGTATTCCAATGTCTCACCACCATCACAGAAAATAATTTCTTCTTAGTATCTAATCTAAACCTGCTCTCTTTTAGTTGAAGTCATTACTCCTTATCCTATCACTGCATGAGCTTCTAAAATGCACCCCTCCAGATGTCTTGTAGACCCCCTTCAGATACTGGAAGGCTGCTGAAAGGTCTCCCCGGAGCCTTCCCTTCTCCAGGCTGAACAAACCCAACTCTCTCAGCCTGTCTTCACAGAAAAGGAACTCCAGCCCTCTGATCAACTTGATGTACCTCCTCTGGACCCGCTCCAACCAATCCATGTGCTTCTTGTGCTGGGGGCCCCAGAGCTGGATACAGATGGAGAGTGGAATAGAGGGGCAGAATCACCTCCTTCATCCTGCCTTGCCACATTTCTTTTGATGCAGCCCAGGACACAGTTGACTTTTTTGGGCTGCAAGCTCACGTTGCCGCCTCATGTTGAACTTCTTGTCAACCATGCATGTATCTACTCATGTGCAGGACCTTGCACTTGGCTTGAATGAACTTCATGAGGTTCACGCAGGTCCATGTCTCAAGCCTGTCAAGGTCCTCTGGATGGCATCTCTCCCCTCTGGTGTGTTAGCTGCACTTAACAGCTTGATGTCATTGGCAAATTTGATGAGGATGCAATCAATCCTACCATCCCTGTCACTGACCAAGATTTCTAACAGTGCCACTCCCAATACTGCCACCTGAAGAATACCACTTGTCTTGAACTAAAAGGGGCCTTCCCCTGAGCTGAATTTGGACTGCAGGCAGAGAAAGAGAGATTGCTGTGTCAGGAGGAGGTCCTGCTTCTTCTTTGGCACATTTACTCTGACACCTTTACCCCCTTTTTTTTTCCACATTTGGACGTCGGACAAAAGATGGGAACAAAAAAGGTCACTGAAATGGAATTTGGCATAGATGAGACCTCAATAGGACTTTCCCTGAGGAAAACTTTCTCTGGGGAACCAGAGATAACCTGTGTCTGCAGAGAAGCAGAGAGCGAGTATGTACTGGAAAAGCGGTAGAGTGGATTTGGTGATGGAGGGTCAAATATTTTAAATCTATAAAATTATTTCAAGCTTACATTTCAGTATTTGGTGGCATACAAAAATGTTAATAATAGCTAATTCTGGTCTATTTATCAGTAATTAGCTGGGTGCTATGAGCCCTCCATTCCTTCCAGAATAGAAAAGAAATTAGAACAGTGCTGAGTGTTCTCACATACTCAGTATGCCGGAATTTTGGAAATTATTCAGAAAAACAAAACAGAAAAATGATAAACAAAAAAAGTAGGCTAATAAGGGAGAGGAATCTCACAAACATATGCAAAAGTTGTTCAGAATCTTGAATTTCCCCACAAAACAGCAATTCCAGCAACACAAAATAAATGTTTCAGTCAAAGCAAAACCAGAAAATATTGAGATCAGACAATGGATCCTAAGCAATAGATTCCTCTTATCAGAGAACTTGCAGTCTGTTTGTTCTGTTCAGACTCCACTGATTTGAATTTCAACTGTCATATATATCAACAGATTGTTGTGGCAATGATGTAGACCAGAAATGATCATGGACCTCTGAACAGATTTAAGTAATGTCTGCATTCAATAAAGCAATGATATTTCAAGGAGAAATACCAAACTCACGTAGATAGGCATGGATTTGATTGCACATATAGATTACTATTATCAAGTATCATGTACAGCATAATAGCTAGAACATTTTATATATATAATATAAATAGATGTTCCACATATATTTAATAAATACATAAACTGTATTATACACAGCATTAATAGCTAGAACACTGAGTTTATTTCTTTAGCTGTTTATGATTTTGTAGTAATATTCTTTATTTTTCAAGATAATTACTTGCAGGATCTTCAAATCATGTGTAATGAAGAATTTTTAAAGATGCTGTAAATGAGTCTTCAAAGTAGTTATCAGCATATGTTGTATCAGCAAACATTCTAATTTTCCTTCAAAGCATTTGGGTTGCTAGATATTTAAAAAGGAGAAAGTGAACAGTCCTCCTCTACTCTTGCACACATTGTCTGGACATTACATGTCCATTGTATTGCTGATATTCAAGACGAAGGAAACTATTATGCTGCAAAATAAGAACAAATTTTGAAATTGTTTTAATTCAGACAGAATCTAAATGATGTAATTTCATCTGCATTACATGACAACTGCTTGCTACTTTCATATTCAAAGTATTTAATATTTTTCTATGTAATCTTACAGTAAACTAGCACCCTCTCAATGGATTATAAACTGCATCTATTATTTAACAAGGTCCAGTGTGAAATGTCTACTAAAATGCATATGTAGAAGATGTTGTTGTGCTCAGTCAAATTAGATTTGAATGCTTGTGTTGATTCATGCAAATAGTATGATAGGAATTGTATTCTTTATAAAAAAATAGATAGTATCTTTTCCAGAGATTACTCTTCACACTGGAATGTCTTTGCTAATCTAAAGTCTACTTGCAAAGATATATGTGCATCCTTATGAGAACTGTGACTAGCAAAAACTATTTTAATTTATTGTGATTTACAAAAAAAAGCCTCAATTGTTATTACAAAAATGATGAATTGTTCTGGAAATAAAAAAAAAGTGGTTTATAAATTAAACTGATCAGTGCAGAACTTTAATTAGTTGTAATGTAGATTTCTTCAAGATGGCAGAGTGATGGAAAGCTTTGTTCTGACTAAAGTATGATATTTAGACAGAGTATTTTGAAGATTTTCTTATCTTAATGCAACTTTGGACATTCTCTTTGAATACATTACTTACATTAAAACAAATTATTTTTGATTGTAGACTCCTTTTTTTGTCATTATTGAAGCAATCGAGATTTTTTTCATTATATATAATTTACTTTTCTTTGAACCAAACTTGGCCTGATGAATAGGCTGTGGAACAGATCACTGATGTTACTGAAAGAAAGAGCTTCTATTTATCTGATTTCTTTTGACTCATTTATGGAGCAATAGGCTTTTCACTCAACTACATTTAGCCATGTTGAGGATGAAAAGCATGATTATAATTTGAATGTAGCATTAAAACAATAAATAAATCAGATGCATGAATTTTGATAGCAGTGGGCAGTAGAACAAGAATACATCTTGGGGTTTTGCCACTGTGTAGGGAAAACAGTAACTAATTGCTAATTAGAAAATAAAGAACTGTACTTAACTGTACTGGGATCTCAATTATATGGTGCAGGGAAGCAAAGGATGAGTCATTCTTCCCCAAAATGCTCATGCTCAGTTCTAGGAGCTGTAATCATCTTTCCCTACATTAATATTTCTGTGCTCTGAGACTATTCAGAACTCAAACTGCCTTTTGCCCTACTCTAAACTCTAGGTGATAGCACTGAGCTTTCATCAGTGAGACCAAACAGGACCAATGAGAACACAAGGGCTCCAGATGTTATTTTTTATATAACTTTGATCATTAAGGCAATGTATTTTTGACAACACAATACAGTGAGTATTCATCTTTACCAGAGATGTCTTGTTTCTCTTTGAGACTCCTGCCAATAAATTTTAAAAGAGTAAGTTTCATGATGCCCCTGAATATTTATTTCTACACAAAGACACTTTTACAATTCAGGTATGTGAAAGTGCATAAGCTATCAATTAAATCATCTCCCTCAAATTTTCAGAAAAAAAACCCAACAAATTTAAACAGCAAAACTTCTGCTGCTATAACTGAGAACTAATATTCATCTTTCTCACATTGTACTTTGCATGTGATATAGTCCAGTGGGATCAAATGCTACAGGTGGAGTTAGTGTTATCCACTCATTTCACTTCAGTGTGTTGTTGAACATACCTGGTGATGTGTTTAAAAGCTTTGTATGTTCACTTAATTTATTTTGTACATAAATTATATGTGCTACATCTAGGATTAAGGTGGTACAGGATTTTTTATTACATGACTACTACTCCTTAATAATTTTATCTATTTTATTTTTATTATGTCAAGAGAAATATTTGTGACTATTCTGGGGTTTCAACGATGTGATTGAGACTACATTATGCTACAACACTTAGCAGCTGTATGTTATTATTCTAGTTGGACTATCAAATGGAAAAATATTGTGCCCTCACTGGTGAATATCCCTGCATATGTGAATATTAATTTAAAAACAATCCATGCTGCAGAACATAAATTTCCCTTTCATTGCATTAGAAACCATACTAGATCATTGAAGGTCTGCATAGTGTTTGGGTAGCATGTGCAGGTGTAAGATGCGTGTTGAGGAGTGCGTTTTGACAGATCAGATTTGCCAATCCTATTACCATTTACTTTAGGAGATTCTCCTTTGTCTTCAGTTAATTTATAAGTGGGTTATTTTAGTCCTAAACACAGACCTAGTTCTCTGTATTAAGAGAGTTTTTTAAGACATTTCTTGACTTGTATATTAAGGAGCTATGAAAATATATATTGTCTTTACTACTACTGTGTGCAGTATCTATTTTGTAGCAATACTTTTTAAAAGGTCTTGTAATTTCACACACAGAATGTTTTACAACAGCAACACCACTAGGCATTTGAAAATTTTCATGTTAATTTTCATGTCAGAAATGTTTGAAGCAATTATATGGCCTCACAGGTAAAATCCAGCTGTTAATAGAAGGAAAAGTCTCATATCACTGTGGGGGTAAACACACAGTTAGTAAGAAATATACCTGTAGGTGAGCATTTTCCATATTTTTAAAATTATAATTATCCTCTTAATTCAAACCAGCATTAATACTTAATAGGGCATCATCTAAATCCTCATACACAAAGCTTCAAAATATGTATTTTAAGTAAGTCCAGTAAAGAAATCAGTCATAACAGATCATGATTGCTTATTCTGGTAGTAATAAAAGGATTTTTTAAAAAGGAGTTGTGCACAAGACTGTCTCATGAAGTCCTACTTTGACCAAAAAACTAATTGTTTCATATTTTTTCTCCTTCTTACAGACATACTGTCCTATGTTTGCATAGCCTTCTTTACATTTACCACTTTCTTTTTATCTTTAAATTCATTTGTTTAGGAACTTTAGAATTCTTTTGTCATATGGTGCTTCATTTATTTCCATGTGACTTCCTTTACATAGTTATGCCAAGTTTTCACCACACAAGTTGTTTGACCCAAAGTACCTAAGGAACTCTACTTACCAGACCTGATTTTCCCTATTGAGAGAAAACTGGAAAGGTTGCAGGTTTACTTTCCTTTTGCTCTCCTTCTATTGCAAATAAATATGTCTGAATCACCAAAATACCCTCACGTTTTTTGGGGGGACTGGCTTTTATACACTTCTCTATGACAGTGTGTACTAAATTAGAGTACATGCTTTAATTTCTTGGAGGTGTTTGTTTCGTATTTTGGGGGTTTTTTTTGGATACCACCCTCATTCTTATAGTTGTCTGTGCCATCTTAAGCAATCTGCCTCTCTTCCTGATCAAATAATATTCTAATATTCATAGTTCTAAAAGAATCCCTGAAACATCCATTGTTCTTGGCAGGAATGGGACATAATGCAAGAAAGCCTTAGTTATCTTCTTCCCAAATTATTCCTGGGACTGTGAATTTCAAGCACAGGAAAATGTTTAAAGCCTTGAGACATGCAAGTTTTTTAGAAGGTTTGTTTCTTGACCTTTTCTACGGAGTAACATATTACTTATAAATAATCATATACTTATTTTATTTGGAGACACTAAACTATCAGAATTTTGGTTCACTTTACCACACCACAATCTCTAGAAGACAGCAAATGCATATTAAGTACATAGAGAGTGATAGAAATAGAGTTACATTAATGGAACTGAAATGATGGCTGTATGTTTTAGGCATGCAGACACCAGGAATTTGGAGTTGCACTTCCAGCCAGGTGTAAACAACAGACATAAAGCTAACACAGTGCATGTGTCAGTCAGAGGTCTTTGCAAAAGACAAGAGGTGAGTGTGTTTGTCTGCATGGGATAAGGTGGAAGGAATTAAATGTAAAGCTCAAAACCACAAAAACCTTTAACATATCCTTTTGTGCAAACTTTAATTATTAGCAGTACTTGAAGAAAAATATGCGAAGTTTCAGGGTAAGTTGAAGAGGCTAATATTACTCCTTCAGAATGAAAACAGTAGTTTTTACTTTATTGTGCAGTGGAACTTTTAATTGCAGCACCATAGAACACATTTTATATATCATTAACATTCTTTTTCTCCAATGTTTAATTAAGAGAGATTTATGTAATTGTGTGATTTGTTGAATTGTCTGGCTTCTCTCAGATCCAGCTATAGATGAGCATTGTGACAGTCCAGCAAAGTTAGGCTCTTTCCTGTCATTTTAGGTACAAAGTGAAAAGATCTGCTGCCTTTCTAGTGAATTCACTTCTCTGCTAATTGTCCCCTGAGGAGCAGAGTGCCAGCAACAAATCCTACCAAATATTGCATAATGATTAAAAATGGAGAAACCAAGGCAGCTAAAGTAAAGGTCACTGTATAATCTCCATTTATTGAAACAAATATAGTTAATCAAAGTACTCCATCTCTTGTAGATATCTTCGAGTGAGGGTTTGTTTTTTTTCTCAAGAACGAAAACTTGCAAATTTTTTTAGCATTGGGCTTAATGTTATGCTTATAAGCTTTCTGCATTGATAATAGAGATGTTAATGCCCTTTCTCTTACATGGAAATTAACTTTTAAGCAAAGTTTAATTATACTTTTATTTATCAATGACTATGGAAACAGCCATTTAGAGAAACTAGGAAAATATGTTGAGTGAAGTTATTGTGGAGGTATATGGTGATTACATGGTGCAGTCTCCTGTGCCATCATAAATTTGACTGGATGGAAAAAGTAATGTTAGTCACATTAGAATAATTGTAGAATAAATAATATATATATA
>WBNO01034549.1:0-11972 GCA_013400575.1 Peucedramus taeniatus
AAAGTTTCTATTCTTAATAAAAAAAAACTGCTTCATACATATAATTATTTCCTCTAGGTCTGTTATTTGCATCTCTATTATTATTTTGCACAGTAGACTTACATCACGTCTTACATATGATCAAGATCCAGTATTTATGTTTCTCAGAAATGTACTGGCTTCAAAGCCTTTAAAGACCCCACTTGTTTTACGTTATTTATATGATTTGAGTACTGAAAACTCTAAAGGAACCCTACATTGTAACACAGTGTATTTATATTAGTATCATATAATACAAATCCATGATGCTAGGTAAAGTTATAAAAGATAAACATAACATAAAGATGTTAGGTAAAGTTATAAAAGCCCAGAACAACAGTTTCTGTTACTGTATGTAATTCATTGTAGAACTTCACTGCCAATGTTCTGGCATGAAAAAAATTTCATGAGATCACTAAAAAATCCACATGGGTATTTTATGTGTATATTATCATATTTATACATACACATACACAAGACACAATGTAAAGTATTGCATATGCTTCAAAGAATGTGTGGGTTATTTTTTAAAATACTCAAGGATAATGCTAAATCCCAATTGGAAGGCCTTGTACATGGCCAATTTCAAAATCAAATCTGGAGTTTCTGAAAGTCTTCACTGAAATTGTCTTTAAAAGGAACAAATTGACTTTTCTCCCCTTTTTCTGCAGAGGAAACACAAGCACGTATAAAATTCAAAATATTAAAGTTCAAATGCTTTCTGAAAGTAAGATTTAGACTGAGTCTTCAATAAATTTAAAAAAAAAAAAAGAAAAAAAATTGAAGCAATCAGTCAAGCTGAATTACTAATTCCAGTGCTCGCATGCTACCACTCAGTGGTGGAGTGACCTGTGTAATATTGCCACCTGCTGTCAAAGAAAATGGAATGAGCAATTCTCAGGGATTTTATCCATAAATTTATAGGTAGATTCATATACAGAAAAGAAGCAAACCAGGCTACTAGTATGTAAAGAGTTTTGATTTATGGAATTACCAGGCATCCAAAAAAAGAGGAATTTATATTTGTATTAGGGACCTTTATGTTTAGGATTTGTATTATGGACAAAGAGGAGTTTTGGCTAATCAGTTCCCTTTCATATTTCAGAGAACCGTCTAGAGAAACAAAATTATTCTGTTGGCTTGCATTTGTCACCATCAACTTCAGACTGGGATGGACAAAAGAATATATGTTTAAAAGAATGGAAACAGCCTCAGAAATTCCAGTTCCTGTGAAAAAAGACCTCAATAGAAGCCACACAGGACACCTATGCTGGATTTTCCAAGGGCAGGTCCAAATTTGAGTTTTTACTGTGGGAATTAGGTTTTTCTAGCTCCAGCAGGAACACCATGAATGTCTTTATCAGTTTGTTAACATCACCCCCTGTGTTCTCAAAGATGGTCTGCTTGAAGAAGTCCTGGAATTGATGCCCAAAGAGTGCACTTGGCCCACATGGACTACCTTATCATCATCTTCACATGTCATGACGTTGGAGAAAGGGATCTCCGCTTTGAACATCTTGCGACAGTGCATGAGCTGAACAAGAAGATAGCAAACTGTCTTGAACTTCATTCTTTTGGCAGGCTTAATGTCTGAGAGAATCAGTCCAGGAAATATCTGTTGGTCAGAAAAATAATATTTATAACCAAGACATTACATTCCCATGCAGACATACACACTTGCAGGCATTTGCACCCCTTCATGGTCAGAACAAAACAATACTATAGTCAAGAAGCAATGCTTTTTGATAAACATCTCACATTTGCAAATGAAAATTACTTCATCTTTCTTCAACATGAGATGTAAAGAATCTATTGAACAGACTTTATGTAAATTCATACTTAACATTTTGGGAATTGTTCTTTTCTTAGAAATGTGGACTATAAAAAAAGTGCATTAATGACAAACTGATAAAAGAGGAAATATTTGTATTTCTTTAACATTAAATAAATTTTTGAAAACATGGGGCAAATCAGGAGGCAATTAGCATTTTTATCAATTGACTTAAAAAAAATATCATTTCAGTCTTCTTCATTCCTCATTTTGTTACTTCAGCCATAGGAAGTCCATTAACTTTTGCTTTAAATGTATATATATATATATATGCTTTAAAAGGAGGGTGTGAGGCATTGAGATTATAACTCACATCTTACTTCTACAAAGCAAGAAGTGTTATACCACACAGAAATACTCTCAAAGGGTTAAGTATAATCTATTCCTTTTACCATGGATCTCCCAGTTCAGCAAGGACAAATATTTTCTTGGTTAACTCTTGAGCATGTATTTAACTACTGCTGACTTCAGTAAAGCCCTAGCACATGCTCAGATGCTTTCTCAGATCTGGATATCATATCCTTAATATTTATACCAAACTTATTCATTCTTCTGGCATGTGCAAAGTGTTAATGAGAAACACCGCAGGACTCCATGCCTCCTCAGTATGGGAATTCAAGCTTGTAAAATTAATTTCTTCTGGATCAACAAAATAAAGAAGCACAGAGGATATGGTCCTTAGTTTTCCTAGGTACAAAAGACAGAACAAATCACTTCCAAAAATTTTATTCAAATGCTCTGAAAGTCCACAAATGACAATGAGAATTTGTTGTACATTATTCACAACACTATGATTTACTAGAGAAGTTTAAATCATCACTTCAATGATCAAAGAATGAAGAAAAATGAAAGCATTTGTTTAATGCATGTTTTCTTGGACAACTAAATTTAGATGGACAGGGCAATTGACACTGATTATATTCTGAATGCCATCTCAAATACTGGCTTCTTGTTATGTTTAACACATACAGCCATGCACTTGCATTTTCTGGAAAATCAATGTTATACACTATTGAACTTTCAATACCTTGTTTAGTCAGTTACACTCTGACTATGAAACACAATAATGACCACAATGTTGCGCTTGTTACTTTTTTCCTAGGAGCCATGTTCTCAACATGTGAGAGGCTTCAAATGTGCAAAGGTGCCTAGGTGTTTTAGGAAGACTGGCTGAAGCCAGTTAGCATCACTGCACTGCACTACACTGCACAGTCAGAAGCTGAAATCTGAAGGGACATTTGTGTATCTAGTGCGTAGTCACTTGTGTAAGTAGCAGTTTAACAATAGCCTGTGTGAAGAGAATCACAATATGAGCCCATTCTTTCAAGGGCTTTTTGGCAGAAGACTTACCACTGAATTGCATAGAAGATACTATACAAGGATATTCACATACTAATTATCCTTTAGGTGTTCCTAAGGACACCAAGTAGATAGTTAGGCTTGAGTACGGCAGATATGATCAGTTTTTCAGCTACAGTTCCCAACAGCTAAAACATACTTTTTGGAGAAGTATTCCATTTACAAATCTTCCTAATACAGCCCTAATTCCTCCAGAAGTTCTACATATTTTACAAAGTTTCTCTATCAACATTTTGATACAACAAAAATGAGCAACTTTCTTGAAACTCCCTCCAGTTTTGCATTTAATTTCATTTCCAGAAATTACAGGTGGACCATATCTCAAGAGATCATTAGCTTTTTCTTTACTCAAACCTTTCACAGTAGACACTGCATTAATTAAGTCAACAATTTTGATGATTTTAAAAAAATGATGGTTTTAAATAAATTCAGAGACCCACAAATGCTTCCTGACAGCCTTCATTATGGAAATGCCACAGTATAGATGCAAGAGTGGTAAAGAATAGGTAGAGCATCTTACTAGCAAAAGATCCAAGGCATGATTGTGAAAGGTGAGCATATGTGCATGACTATATCCTCCTACATTTTAAGTCCTATGAACAGAGAAGAATTTAGAGTTTTCTCCATGCAATCTTCTTATAATAGATGTGTTTCTGAGAGCAACCTACAACTTGAAAACTTGGAATGGACTTCAGACTGTGGCCCTGCCACCAACATGACTTTTCTTCAACCACATGTTTTTATTCAATTTCCTGACATTATCTTCAAATCAATATGTAGAACAGTTTTAGCTCTTACTATTAACTGGTTTTTTTTACACCCTTTATGTGTTGGAAATACAGCAGATTTTTTCCAGCTATTTCAGAGTTAAACAGAAATTTCAGCTCAGGACATTGAAAAAAACAGAGTAGTGTGAGATCCCCCATAAAAGAAAAAGAACTACTAACTGGAGTGAGTTTAGCAAAGGTTCACAAAAACAATTAAGGTTTTCAAGTGTATGACATACAAGAAGAACCTGAGGGAATTTAGTTCATTTAGCTGGAAGAAGAGAAGGTTAAGTGCAGTATTCACATATTTTTCTGATCAGAGAGAAACATAATTCTCTCTCCCAGGATTTTCCTGGGAAGCTGGGAAGCTGTGAGAAAACTCAGAGAAAGAAGAAAACAATTCTTATCTTCATTTCCTACATCTGCTGTTTAGCACATGTGGAATGTGTTATGGAGATTGTTTACCGAAAGGGATTTCTTAATTGGACACCAGTGATGGGTGTTTTGACTGATCAAAGCTGTGTCAACAATGTCAGAAAGAGTCACAGATTTTCTTTTAGTACAATATAGTATAGTATTATTAGTATAGTAGTAGTATAATATAGAATAACATAGCTTAATAAAACAGTTGTTCAACCTTCTGAAATCATGTACTCAATACTAATTATTCCCCGTTTGGAGGCCGTCTGCTACAATAGCTAAGGAGGGATCTACTTGCTGTCTTTAACCACTTAGGTTGTAGCTGCAGAGAAGACAGAGCCAGAATAATCCTGAATGCTACTCAGAAAAAAAGAACAAGAGGCAATGAATAAAGTCTGTAGCAAGGGAAATTCCAATTTGATACAAAGAACTTTAGCTGTGAGGATGATCATGACTGGAGAGGCTGCCAGTCAGGGAAACACTCAGCACTTACACAAGAGTGGATCTAACTGCAAAGCCAGCCCTGCTTTGAGCAAGGAGGTTGACCACTTGACCTCCAAAGGCCCCATCCAGATTCAGCTAGTGTGCAGTGCTATGAATATTTGAGAACACACCTACTATGTAGCTACTGTTCTTCATGGCTGGCCAAGAACACAGCCACTCAAAGGACACTGCATACATACAAGCTGGACACACTGACAGTTCTCAGCAGATCCATATAATTTTATTTATAATTTTGGTTGATTGGTTGAGGTGTTTTTTAGTTGGTTTGTTTTGGGGTTTTTTAATCAAGCGGTTTCGGGATATGTAGATTCTGCACTGGGACTGAGGATTTTTTATTGTTCTGTTATATATACACAATATCAAAAATAGAAAGGAATTCTCTCTCACCTTCACCTCATAAATCATATCCCTTTTTTATTCTTGCTTTTACAGCAGAATAAGACTTTTGACACAATGAACTCAGTGAACTATTTAAGTAATCTCAACTTCTGCTCTAAGTCTATGATAAAATCAGAAAATGCAAAACAGTGTGTTAAAACTGACTTTTAAAAAACCCTCCAAATGAAAAAGCAAATCCCAGTGTCTTTCACTCTGCTTTTCCTCTGATCTTGCTCCTGGCCAGCATTACAGGAAAGCTGGACTGCAGCATTCCCATTCCAGCTCATTTTGTCAATGTATTTTATTTTCTCATGTCTTTTTGATCCTTGACATCATCTCTAATTCTGTTCACTGTTCATTTAGCTCATAATTTTAAGAAAGGTTGGTTGTTTGCTGCCTCACAGCTGACAAATAAGGTTAAGAGCTGAGCTTTTCTAGCAGAGTACTCTGAAAGCAGCCAGGACTATATAAAGCTTTGTGAATGCAGAAAACAAACAAACACTGATTCAAATCCTGGTAAAAACACCCCAGTGTTTGAATGTCATGTAATATTCTGGTAAGTACTTAAATGGTACTCATCTGAGATTCTCAGAAATGTCAGCAGACTGTTATTTCCCTGACTATATTCAACCTCAGTGCACAGTGGCAAAGAAAAGAAGATATTAATGTAATTCAAAACACATTTACAGAAACCATAAATGCTGTAGCACTGTGTCTGTATGTGTTTTCTATCTTCAGGCAGGCAGGACCATGTCTCTTGGCAGTAGCATTTGTTCCATGACTATCTTCAAGACATTCTGTCCTAAGATAGATGAGCATTTTTTTTTCTTTTCCCTATAGTTTAAATCATCAAAGATTTTTTTCTACTGCCCTTATGATACATTTTACTTATGACACCTCAGCTATCCAGTAGGAAAGTGTATTAGGGATTTTGTAGCATCCCAAAAACTCTCCCACCTTGGTCAATTCCCAAGCCCTCAGTTCTGGCAATAGCAGTAACTACTTATCATAGAGTCAAGTCCTCCTGGGAGGACAGACAGATTCCCAAATGGACTCCTATGTTACAACTTCCTTTAGTTTCTCCTTTCCCTGTCCCATCACTAGACTGGTATCCCTGGTGACCACACCTCTTTCCCCCGGAGACCAAACCCCGCTGCCCTGCCCTTAGCTCTGCCCCCCACCCCTTCCCCTTCTTAAGCTGCCTGTTCCACGTGATTAGCCCCTTTCCATGCTGGTCTCCCTTCAGCCACATGTGAAATGACTCACTGGAACAAAGACTTGCAGAAAGAATTTTTCTTGCCCCTATCGCTGAGCCAGTTGCGGTGAGTGTTGAGTGGTGGTTAGTCTGTGTTGCCTGAATGTTAACTCAGCTTGCTTTTCTGCAGGAGAGGTTTGCTGGGGACAAGAAACAGGCAGGAGCTCCTAGCATTCTAACACCTGCATTTTTAGGATTTTACCAGAAAATATAGCTTCTGTAAGACTAAATTTTAAAATTCAGAGTAGTGTGACCACTTTCTTGACACAGATGTAGAAAAAGTTTTTAGCAGTTGTAAAGACTAAACCAATGTCCAGGAGATAAACAGAGAAAAATCTTCTACCAGTGCCCTACGTCTTACCTTGTACAGATTCCACATTTATGGAGGAAGAAGAACAGAGAATGATATTAGAGCACATGACTAATTCTGTCACTGATAACCCCAACTGCAGCCTTTCACACTGATGATGATACACTAGCAGCTTTATAGCTACAGCAGGAGCAATCCTGAGGATGTAGAGCAATACACTCTGCAACACAGACATTGTTCTTCTGTTTGTGTTTGCTGGGTAGTAACACAAGCAATTTATTTTCAGTGTTTGGGTTTGTTTATTCCAACAACTTGGGCAATGCAAAGTCTCAGGCACAGAACAGTCCCTGTCCAGATACAAGCTAGAACTTCCATTAAAAGGCTGTGTGCCTATCTGTTAAATTGGGTCTTCTAAGGTATATCTAGACTGTTAAAATCTGAAACACCCAAATTATGCATTCAGATCTCTAGTTAATTCCTTGGAAGAAGCTGTGACCCATTGTGCAGAAAGACCACCTCTGAACTCTCACAGTCATGGTAGCAGTGGCAGCTGCAGGTAGCTGTCAGTTTGAAAGAAGAAATCTTCAGTGTGTGGCCAGATATGGACATGCAGCATTTCAAATCAGAAAAATTTTGTCTAATACATTTTGGCTTGCAATGTGCTAATAAAGGAAAGAGTTTTTATGAGTAGTGGGTAAAGTTTTTATATCCCCTGCATTAAATGGGAAGCTCTCTTTTTCTGTCACTACTTACAGTTTAAGAGTCAGAGCTCTAGCACTCCGTAAGGACTGGTAAACATACAGTCACTTAAGTAAAAATATAATCAGAATCTATTTGTCCAGAAAATTCACAACTTACAACAACTATAAAAAATTCCTTGAAACAAAGTAAAGTTAATATTTTTAGAAGAGTCAGATGCCAAAAAAATCTTAGGTATCAGGCATACAGCTGGATTTACTGGGACATAAGTGCTCTGTAAAAAACACAAATTTTACATAATTGGAAAAAAGAAGACAATATGAAAACAGTATGACAGCATAATAGCATGACAAAATGTATGTTCCCTCAGACCTAACCAGTATGATTAAATCAAATTAATTTTGCAGAGAAAGAAATTTACCACAAATACAGATGGAACTTCATTTTGAATGAAAATAATAAATTTAAAAGATTAGGTGCAGCAATTTTACACCTATTACATCACTCAATTAGTTCCTTCTGTAGCCTTCTTTTTCTTTTTTTTAATCAGGTAAGACAAAATCCAACAAATTTCTATTAAAAACTCCTAGTAATACATGGATTATAGGCATAAAATTAATTCACTGTTAAAAGCTCAATTAGACTATTATTAAGACATGATAGAAAGCATCCCAAAAGCAGTTCTACTTGTGAAACATTCCAGTTGCTAACAGTAAATTAACAATAAAGTCAAAAGACAAGCACATGTAGTTACTATGTATTTCATCTATACAAAGCAAAAATGTCATCATGAATCCATGTTGTTTTCTCTCTGCTGTAGTGCATAATGTTCATTGCATGCTGGGGGAAAAGAATCAGCCACAGGAAAGACATAAGCAGACAAAACCTGTTGGCTGGGGATGGAGGGATATAGAGCCTAGTAATTTATTATAATATAGAAGGCAAATAATCTGCTTCACGCAACAGAGCTATATAGATTATCAGTAAAGAAGGATGTACTCCAAGACAAAAAAACTTTTTAATGCCTTCTCAAGAAGACTGATGAAAAATTTGTTTGTTTTCCTGTTACTCTGTGGTGTAAGGACTGCAATGCGGGATGCTTAAAATCTCATCAGTTTATGCTAGATGAAACAACAAAATACTAGTGATCTGACAGCCTTTGCCACTTTTCTTGCAGCTGTGGCATGCAAGTTAGAACAAATACAGAAAGGGTGATTGGGCATTGGAGTGGGCTGCCCAGAGAAGTGGAGTCACCAGCCCTGGAGGTGTTTAAGCAAAGACTGGATGTGGCACTCAGTCTAGTTGAGATGATGGTGCTTGGTCATAGCTTGGAAGTGATGATCTCAAAGGTCTTTTCCAGCCTAGTTGATTCTGTGTGATTCTATGTGAATCTCAAGTTGCTAAATTTCTCCCTATTTAATCATGAGTCAGAGAAATTGTGATCAACCTTTTGAGCTGTAAATCCACCTGCAGTTGACAATAAATTATGCCACAGGTGTGTACTGTAGATAATTTCTCTAGAGAATTCTGACATTTCAAGAGTTTCTATATTTTAAATAGAATTTTCCAAAGGATGCTCTTAAGCTGCGTTTGTTTATTAAGTCGTCAATCTTTCAGCTAGTTTTTCCTGAAATTCAAAAGACTGAAAATAGTAATTTCCTCTTCCTGAATCTTTGATTTAATTTCCCTTTTTAAATAGACTACTGTGTTTTTTGTTTTTTTTTTTTTTTTTTGGTTTGGTTTGGTTTGGTTTTTTTGGCTATGATTAGTTTTTGGGCAAAAATAAAACCGTGGTTTTAGCCATCTGCATTGGAATGTTTACGGCATGATTCAACACAGCAAATGAGACAGGACACAGAGCACCATACCTCTAACCAGCATCCACTTCCCTCTGGCTGGATAACTAAGTAAGGATTCAGAAAAAAAAAAGTGGTATTCAACTGGATTTTCAGAGTGCCCATAATATTGCTCAGAGATTTCAGATAAGAAAGCAGGGCTATCCAAACTACAGAAAGAATTTATTGAGACTGCTTGGCATGGCTTTGTATGTACATGGTAAGGCAGGAAAGAGAAGTGTCAGTCTCTTCAGAGAAACATCTAGTTTCCAAAGGGCAAACAGATATAGTACTCACTTTCATGAATTTTTCATGACTGTCCATCTTTCTGTGCTATTCAAATAGTAGGTGCAGATAGCATGTAATTTACACTGCCACAAACAAAAGAAAACTAATATATTTGAATAGCTATTCAAATAGTAGGTGCAGATAGCATGTAATTTACACTGCCACAAACAAAAGAAAACTAATATATTTGAATAGCTATTCAAATAGTAGGTGCAGATAGCATGTAATTTACACTGCCACAAACAAAAGAAAACTAATATATTTGAATACCTCATTGGTGAATAACTCACTAGTGCATTAAAAGAAATTTTGCAGATGGTGATTTCCAATCTATTGAAAGGTAATTATTGATTATTTCTGAGGTAGACTGTAAAATCCAACAGACACTTATGAATATACAGGAATAATTTATAAATTGTATCAACTGTGCTTCCCTATGATTTTTGTACCCTATGACCTCCATTCCTGGACATAGCTCTATTGCTGTCAGTGGTACACTATGGGGAAGCAGCTGGGCAGAGAAGCAGAGAGTACTATGGAGATGATGGATGGTGTGGACATCTTGGCCCTTGTAGGTGGCCAGAAACCAAGGGAACATTAAATAGAAATTTAAGAGAGGAAACAAAAAGGAGTGTGGTACTTTGTCTTAAGGTGGTCATGTAAGACTGCACCTGTAAGACTGTGGTTAAGCAATATTGCTAAGTAACATTAATAATGTGATTATTGCTTGGCAGTGGAAAATTTTATTCAAAGCTGTAAGAGTATATAAACCAAGCTTTAGATACAATAGATGGCTTTACGACTTCACAATAAACTCCTTCTTGCTTGCACCTAATTGGAGCCCCCAGTTCTCTCAACTGCTGACAATACACAGCATTATTTGCCTTTGCCTTGTCTCTGGAGCCAGCAAAGTTACACCATGATAGCAGGTTCCCTTAAAGCTGGCAATGGGTAACAGTGATGGCAGGCCAACTTATGTAAAGGCAAAAACTAACACATTCTGAGAAATCTTTCCCTTCATGAAAACTTGATCGCTTCTCATCACTGCTCAGCTATCTGTAGAAGTACCTTTAGGAATTTTACTTAATTGGCTGTGCTGGGCTGTTTTCTCAGCTTTTAAAATAATGAGTCTTTTCAAAACTAGGGAGGTGCCACCACAGAGCGAATCGCTGCAATAAATACAAAGAAGTGAGGCCAAGTAAAAAACCACTCAGATATCACTGAGGACCCAACCTTAGAGGTGTTTTACTGCAGGAGAACCAGACTTTCTAGAGCGACCAAATAAATGAAGCAGACAGTCCAGCTAAGCCCCCTACCTGTGCTGTGCTTCTGGGAGTCAGCTACGCCAGTAGGAAAACTGAGGCAAAGATATTTTTGACTAATGTCAATGCTGACAATGAAAGAACAAAGGATTCTGATGAAAGCCAGATACAGTCTATTAAAAAAAATAAATTAAAAAAAGATTAAATTTTAGGCAAACAGTTTGAAAGTCATAACAAGATTGATTAGTCAGGTGGGTTACCAAGAAATCATTTTTAGAAAAAGTTATTTAGCTAGTCTAAGCAGAGCTATCAAGTTCTTGCAAGGGGCTCTGAGATTAAGAGGTATGGCCTAGATTTTTTTTTCTTGAAATAAAATCCATATAAAGTAATATTTACTATACTTCACAAAGTTAGATTTTTTTGACACTAAGAGAATAATCATGTTTCTAAAGCATGGAGTATGAATCTTGTGAGTATTTAAGATATTCAATTTTATATATTAAATAGAAATATATATGTTTTTCTATCCGGATCAAATCTCCTTTAAAAGCCCAAGGCATTCATGTGTGTGGAATGCCCCTGTTCCTAATAGGCAGGAATATGATCTTACCCTTCTTGTGTTGCTAATAACTCCTCCCTTGACCCAAACCCTAACTCCACCCCTGTGATACCCTATAAAAACCCCATGACCATGCCTCTGCTTGGTCCTTTCATCTCCATCATGCCCCTCTTCTCCAGGGGTAATAAATGGATTCTGGGGCTTTCTGAAACAAGGCCCTGTCTCGTTTGTTCCCGTGCCCAGCGCCGGCAGCTGCACCCTCCCTGGACATCATGACCAAGTTGCACAGCAACGCAACAAATGGTGGAGAATGCAGGCAACCAGTGAGGACAGCATGACCAGCACCCCGCCAGCGACCCGCTGAACTACACCTTTGCGGGACCCCCATCTTAAAAGGAACATGAGGGTAAAAAGCTTCCGTGGAGGGGAATTCCCAGTAAGGGGACCAGCTTAGTGGGACCAGGCCATAGGACTGACATCTACCATC
>WBNO01034568.1:0-25907 GCA_013400575.1 Peucedramus taeniatus
CTGTGCTTGCATGGTTTTTGTGAAATTTGTCTAGGAGAAACATGCCAACTGTGTTTGTTTTCTTGCACTGAATTAAGAAAGGCTTCAGTGCTTTCTGCATGGGAAGCACAAAGCCACTGTTGAAGGCTGGAGTTGTCCACAGAGAAGAGCTGTAGGCATGTGGCCAAAGGACAGCTGTGCTATATTCTGGTCAAGTCGCCAGTCTGAATTATTTAATGCACAGTTTAAATTTGGGGGGGGAAAAAACCCAGTGCTGAGAATGATGTGCTGTACTAGTTCAGTTTCTAGAACCTTGATCTAGAGGTAAAAAAAGTGTACAAAATAAATGAAAATAGAACAGATGAGGGGGAGTACTTGGGTTCATTTCGATTTCCTCCCCAAAACAAAGCTAATGTGCCTGGATAAGAACATGAGGAGTGATGTTCAATGCCTAAGTTTGAACAAAACTTTTAAAACCTGGGACATTCCACACCTGTGGATGCAATTCTTTGTCAGGCTTCTCCTTGACCTCCTTCTTTAATGGCTTTGCACTCTGTTGTTGCAAGAACTTTCTCCCTGCAACAGTGAACTTGCCTGAGTTCTAAATCTCCTGAAGGTGCCTGTCAGCTCCCTGTAAGATACTAGGAGAGCACTGGGAACTGTCTTCCTCCTTTTAGGAAAGTAGTGATTGTCTTACATCCTCCTTTTAGTCTTTGGTCATCCAAAATCCTGATGTTAGTGAGTGAGTCTATATGTTACTGTATTAAATTATTCTGATAGTCATTTCAATTCTACATTGCTCTTTGTAACAATAAAGGAAAGCACCTAGGTTCTTGCAGTTTAGTATGGCCATCTTTACTTGCCAGTCAGGATTCCTTTTCTTCAGTTACTCCAATATGTTTGTTTGCCTTATAGGTTTAAATTATGAGCTGTGTAGGTCTCTGTTTGGTATGCTGGTGATACACAGCCTGAGGAGAATATTTGGAATCATAGGAGCATGAGCAGCAAGGTACATGCTGCATTTAGAACAGTGTTTTTATTCTTCATGACTTCTGTGACCAGAGCTTTGTGACAAGGCTCAACTGGTAATGGAGGACTTGCTTTTTAGGAGAAAAAACTTATTCGGTATCCATAACAATGAAAACATTTATATGGTCAATAACATTTTGAGTTTATACATCAGTCCTGGAAAGGAAGCCATCCTAAAACTTTAATTTTGCAGTATAAGCTACCAGTTCCCTTAGTTTTCTATGAGGTTTAGAGGCTTAAGATGTTTGCTGTTTTCACTGGCAGAACTGATTACTAAGGTCAGTATGTTGCTTCTCCCTTATGTTACATTTTTTGATGATATGTTCTAAAATAATGATAGTCTTCGTTATCCTTTGAAGATTGTACCAGAAATTCCTATCAGAAAATACAGTTGTAGTGTTTTTCCTGAAGGTTGATGTTTCCATCTTTTTTGTCATGGGTGTTAACCATAACATCTTTAGATACAAACAGAAGATCTAACACAAGCACTTCTCAACATTTTATATTTAAAGCTGAGAGATTTAAAGGATTAGTTCTTCCAGTACAGAGTATCTCACTTGAGATCATGACGTTTTTAATGAGATGTTGAGTGTAGAAACATCTTCAGCTGTTGGAATGGACCAGAGAGAAAATGGTGGCTGCCCTCTCTGTAGAAAAAGACTTTATTCAAAGTCCTATCTAAAGAAGTTGATGGTATCTACTTTTCATGATAGAAATGTGGTTTGGAGTTTTTTGAATAATAAATAATGTGTTTTCACAATATTACATATGAACTGTGCATCTACCGTAGCACCTTTGTAAATGCATCTGTGGCTTCAGGAGAGAGATTTGTCAGCGTTGATATTTTGAAAAGTATTTGCCAAACATGCTGGGGCAGGCTTTCAGGATATTTTCACACAGCTGTCAGCAGTGTTAAATTTGATGCTATTTTGCTTCTGATATTAATGTCTTGGAGAAACCTAGAAGTCATAGGATTATGGTATGGAATCAGCCAAGAGATCTAATTAATTATAACAGGTTAAATAGTTTCTGTTTTGGGGAATGCCAGGATTCAGGACTACTTTGCTGGATATGTAAGAAGCTGGGCAAAATGTAGAGCAGCAGCACTTTTCAGTTCCAAGACTGTTTTCTTTAAAAGCTTCTGGATTTCCTGTAGTATTTCTTTTTTTAACCCTCATCAGTGAGGGTTAAAAAAAGAAATTAAGAAATAACACTCAATTCCTTGATTTATTTTTCATATTAGGACATCTATGAAGCCTGTTCTATAAAAATATGCTTTTCCTGTTTTCCTGGGGAAGCAGTTCAGAAAGCTCCTTTTGGAATAAAAAAAATTACGATGTTTGGAATAGTGTGAATGGCCCATTATTATCTATAAAAAATGCATTCAAGAATAAATATATTTGAATACAGGTGTTTTAAAGTGAGTGAAAAGGCAAGTAGGGTGTTGTCTAATCTTACCAGAAACAATTTTTCTTGAAGTCAAAAGGTAAGGGCTTAATCCAGAATCCAGTGCTATGCTTTTCAGGATTCATTTTTGGATGCTGCAGTACATGGTGCTGCTCTATTAATTCATTTCTATTTCATAGTGATTTTTAGATTAAAGAGGATTTAATTTTGACTTTGATAAGGAATTAATGATTTTTGCTGACTGAAAACCATATTTTATTGAACACTGTGATGACAAAACAGAATTGCAAGCACTGCAAACTTAAGTGGTTGTTACCATGAGAAGTAATTGGAAATAACAGCTTTCGACATGAAAACAATTATCCAAGGCTGAACAGGCTTCTTTCTTGAATCTGTAACACAATTAACCTCAAAGTTATCTAGTAAAATAAAAGCTTCTCTCCTTTCATAAGAGCTACTTGGGGTTGTGCTATTTGAATAAGACTACAGAGGAAACAGAGTCCATTTTCAGCTCAGTGTGGCACAGGTCTGAAATTTACACATGATGTAGGTAGAGACTGCACATTTCTACTACGATTTCGTGGTGGCAAAAGCAATGTGTGGTGCATTGTCAGTTGATGCAGTGCAAGGACATATAGAAGAAAAGATATTTTGGGCTGGTCAGAAAAAAATCTTTAAAATAGATAGGAAAGTAAGAATTTTAAGAGTCAAGAAGATCTGGGACAAGGAAGAAAACAGCTTATTAAACTTGCCAGGTGTAACAAGGGATTACCAAGTATGCTATCAAATACAGTCACACAATCACAGAATGAGCTGAGTTGGAAGGGACCCACAAGGATCATTGAGTCCAACTGCTGGCCTTGCACAAATCATGGGATCAGTAGGCCAAGCACCTACATCTGTGGTACACTGAACTAGCTATATAGCATAGCTATCCATGCTGTACATAGCTGTTTTGTACACACATGCATGCTATATGTATTGCTATACACAGCTGGTTTTGTACCCATAACCTGCAGTTTTTAAGTAAAAACCGGTATCTCTCTGTCCTGGCAACAATGTGAATTATACATATATTAAAGTAGTGTAGAAGAGAGTTTATTTCATATCCAGCTCTGTACAGCTACTCTTCTTGGTAATCTGAGATGATTCTTTATTAAATAAATATGTGTAAAAGATGTGTAAAATTTTATTTGGGGTGCATAAATCATTGTGTGACTCAGGAACAGAACAATTCTAAGTACCCTAGACTGATACAGATTCAAAAATAGTGTCTTCAGCCTATTCTTGGATTACCAAAAAAAGCTAATGTAGCCAAAATGCAGAGGAACCTGAGGTGTTTTCTTTTTCAGGTAAGGTAGTCTGCCTCTGTCATTCCTGTTGTGAGGAAAAAAAACTAATCACAAACAAGTTGACTCCTTATGTTGTTTTTGGTTTTCTAAAAATGTTTTAGAACAGTCTTTCACATACTTGAAATGAATTCTGCTTTTTATTCCACTAGAAGAATCCTTCTGGGCTTATTACCCATTGCATAATTTAAAGGCTAATCTATTTTCATTCATCCTGTTTGTAAAGGATGCTCATAGACAGTTTCTTTTGGATCTTCCGTATTGTTCCTGAGACACATGTCATTTTGAGATGATTTTTTTCCATCCTGATTGTTTTGTATAGTATCTCACTCTTTTACACCAAGTAATCACTTCCATAAGGATTTTCTGATTCTCAGTAACTGTTTCAAGGCTGTGCCATTGGCCTGAAGAACCACGCTGGAATAATATGCTTTCTTTTTCTGGGAAGGCACAAAATTTATTCTATACCTAAGAGGAAATTCAGTGTATAGACAATAATAAAACCCAGTTAAAAACTGTAGTTATAAATGGAAATGCCAAACAGAAATTCATCTACAAGCTTGTTTCCTGAACACTTATTCCCCTTATGACTCCTGTAAATTAAATTAGATGAGCTGTGTTATTTAAATGAAGCACTGAAACAACTGTGAGCATACAGAAACTAGTGTAATCTAGAAGCTTATTTGTCCTTGTTTATCCAGCCTTCGGTTAACTGAGATTCCTGGTTAGCTGAAAGTCGGTCGTGTCCCCTGACAGCCGTGTGCAGTGTGCATTACTCCCCTGCTTATCCAGAGAGACATCTGAAACCTTCAGAATAATGGAGTTGTGGGTAAGTGGGTGAGCACTGCATGCAGCACATTGCTGTCTGGGGACATGACCAACTTTCGCTTAACCAGGCATGTCAGTTTGCAGAAAGTTAGAGAACACGTTGCAGGAGATGAAGTGTCTGTATGTGTTCATTAGCTCTCTGCTGTTAGTTGGTTTTTATCAAAGTTCATATTCAGGAGAACTGCAAAACAAGCTTGTTCTTTTCAACTAACCAGGGGCTGGGGGTTGGTTGTGCTGTGACCTTTTTTGGTTAGTTGACCTTTAATGTAGCACAAGTAAATGGTAAAAATCCCTGAAAATACACGTCTGAAGCTATTCTACAGTATGAGTCTGCTTTTGGTTTCTTCATTAAACTCAACTGAATTTTAATTGCAGTGTTAGATTCACAGCTGGCTCAGCTGCCTAGATCAGCTTCAGCGATACCCTGCAGAAGATGCTACTGTGCTTCCATCCAGGCTTTGTGGCTGCAGAACTGCACACTTTCAGAGAGCAGCAGGAAAGGGAAAGGCAGCCAGTAACAACACTTCATTTCTGTAGTAGCAGCATCTGTTTAAATGATTGAGTGGCATTCACAATGCTCTTTGGCTTTGCTTTCCGTGAGGAGGGTTGCAGCTGCACTACAAGGCTGTTTCTAGGAGGCAGAGGGAGGCCTCTGAAGGGCTGACTGATTCTTGTCAGACAGAGACAATTCTCTGTGGCTGAAGGGAAATCTAAGGTCATCCTCTGAAAACTCCCCTACCCTGTAGCTACAGAATAATGTGCTGTAGTGGTGTTGGAGAGGAGAGGCTGGCCTTGGGAATGGAGGCAAGAAGGTTATTATTTGCTCAGTTAGAGTATAGTCAATGACTCTTGAGTGGTTTGGATTTGAGTTTCCTAAATCTCTTGAATATTTACATTGCAGAAGGGAATCTGTGTCTCTCCTATGATGTAGGTCGCCAGGAGCTTGGCTGTTGCAGTGAGAGATTTGTTATACAATAGTAGATGAGGATCTGGTGCTGATAGAACTCTGTCAATGGGAGATAAAAATCAGTGGTGGCTCCATCTCCCTTCCATAATTCTGGAGAGCATGGGTCCAGGATGGCAGCACAGGAGAGACTGATGTTAGGGACTGCAACTTCTTACCCATCTATGTATCTCTTAAGACTGTGTATTAGTTTAAGAATTCATTTAACAATGAAGGGGGAGAGGATGAAATGTAATATGATGAGAGAAAAGATGTTTGTAAAAAGTTGTGCATTTAGATCATGCCACATAGTTTAACTTGCTTTAGAGAGTGAGAGAGAGATGCCTAGTGTAGGTTCTGAGACAGGAAATGCACTGAAATTTAGAGTAAGAGTTACTTTATCCCTGTAAATGGGGTCTTTTGCACTGATTTGACTTCGCTGTCTTGTAAGACATAAGTACACGCAAACATAAGGTATAAAATATTCCCTTAGCATTCTTATATTGCATTCTTATACTTTAAATGGTATTTTATGTATCTAGATGTTAGTGACACTTAATATGGCCTTTAAAATCAAGTGTGTTCACAAATCCTTACTATTTTTTTGTGTTTGTTTTCCATTTTAGGATTAAAGAGCCCCTTCAGGACAGTGTAATAGCTACCTATGAAGAACATGAAGATAGTGTATATGCAGTTGAATGGTCCTCGGCAGACCCGTGGCTATTTGCCTCTTTAAGTTATGATGGGAGACTGGTTATTAACAGGGTTCCAAGAGCCCTTAAATATCATATACTGTTATAATTTGTTTGAATTATTCTGGAGTTGTTAACTTGATGTACACAACTGGTAGGTATTGTTAAAGGGTTTTTTTTCAGGATCTGTTTTTTTTAAGTAAAAAGGTTACAATTTTGTTAGAAGTATCTATACTGATGCAGACTTGTAATTTTGTCTTTTGTATTTGCCTTGAGAAGCTATAATGCATTTTCTGAAGGCTGTGCTACATAGATGATTGAAAGGCTAATCACTTTGTGAACTCTGAAGTTTCTGGTAATAATGGGTACATTCCATACTATTGCTTTATTACATCAGCTTTATGCAAATATAATAAATTACAGAAATGTTATTATGCTGATACAAAACTGGGACAATGTAGGGTTCATGTAGCAGAAGTGATGTACTTGTTTTCGAGAATAATATTCTACATTTCTTGTATAAGCAGCCTTCTGCTTTTAGCTAGGGCCATGTTCTGCTAACTGTTCTGACTACAAATACAGTTAGGAGTGGTCTTAAAAGGCTTTCTCAACACCATCTAATATTTTAAACAGTTTTTCTCCCATTTTTGCATGTCTTCAGAAGGAATGTTTTTTGTGAAAGTGAAACTTTCAAAATATATTTTTCATTTGAGCCTTATGGTAGTATCAACAAAGTAACATCCTGCAATTTGTGACCTAAATACATTTCTCAGCTATGTATTGTTACTGGAAACAATATTAATCTTTACCAAAATCTCTGATATACTCACATAATGTGTTAAGTTGTGCTGTGAGGGACTCTGGAGCTATGCTACTGTTAACCTGAAAAATCTCTAATATTTGTCTATTTAGACTTTCTTACCCTTCTGGATCCATGCCAATCTGCAGTATGCTGGCATGATGTAAAAGGCTTGCAACTAAGCACAAAATATCCTTTGCTATATCCTACTTTTTGCAATAGGTGACCTAGACATTGGTTACTATGTTTTTATAAATGCTGAGAACAGGCAGATGCTGCGCTGTAGGAGAATGCGCAGGAAATTTCAAATGTAGGTGGAAGGCATGGTGAAACATTCCTGTACATATTGACATCCCATCTTCCCCTGGCATAGCTTGCACTAAGATGAAGATTTGCTGCTTGCTCTTTGTGTACCCAGGCTAACTGTAACATTAATGATTCCCTGCTGCCTTTTCAACACTATTATTTCCCTTTAGCTTCAGAATTTGGTTATGTGTGACGGTGTTGGTTGTGGCAGCATTGTGTAAGACTACTCTGAAGAAATGGCAATGAACATGGGATGGAAGGATCAATACCAACCTCTTCCAGTGATCCCTCCTGTTGCCATGGCAACTGTTGGTATTAGTGGTGAGGGACAGCATGCTGCTCACCTCTGCTTGTCCTTACCCACTCTTGGATCGAAACGTCCAAATGTGATTTGTTGTGTCCACACAGCTGCTTCAGTGAGATCACGTTTGGAGAGCATGACTGACTGCTATAGGCCAAAACATCCAGAAGAGATGACAGTTGAATTCCATTTCTGGCTTTCTTAAGGAGCTTATATGGGAAAATTCATAGGACTAGAGTAATCCAATTAAATCATCTGTACTTTTGTTTGCATTTGTGTTAATGATGTTACCTATCTGCTCCAGAATGAATGCTTCATTGGAAATTCTGATTATCTGATTTTCTACATTTATATTTTAAACTTGTGCTATTTCAAATCATTTCACTCTGTAATTAGGCATGAGCTATTCACCTGTGTACTGTAAGAAGAACTACATTTCCAAATCAGTAGTACTTCAGTTGTCTGAACATCAGAATCCTTGGCTGGACTGCTGCTTTTTGTGCGGAGCTTTTCATCAGACACAGAATCTTGTTGGGTATCTTGTCTTTCCTTCTTGTGTGCCACACTCCCCTCTGGAAAAAAAGAAAAGAAAAAACCTCTGCAGTATATCTTCGGTATGCAGCAGAACTGCTTAAAACTTTCTTCAGATTAGCAATAAAGGTGTAATGAAACTTTGTCTGGCACCGTATATGGCTGGCAGTGTGAAGGCGACGGGGAAATTGCCTAACGTGTGGGATTTGACTTGATTTTTAACATGTAATAAATGCAGGATAGATTTCAGACTAATTTTTATGTGGCTGTATTTCCTTTAATGTTGTACACTTATATGAACTGGAAAGCTCTGTAAACAAATATCAAGAGATCTTTTGTTTTAGTCTTTTTATATGTGTGTATCACTCAATAGGGAAGAAGAGAGTGGATGAACACTGGAAAGGAAGGGACTAGCAGGTCCAAGTTGAATGAAAATGCATTACAGTAGAATCAGGAGAGCGGGAAGGGTCAATTCTTAATCATTTTCAGCTGTCTGTAAAGCAGGATCTGGGCTATGTGTACAGCACTGGCAGCAATATGGAGATGACCTTCTGAAAGGGAAGGCTTTTGACAAGGTATCATCCCACGCTGTTGGAGCAAGTAAGCTGCTGTAGGATGAAATAAAGGGTTGTGAGATGGTTTAATAACTGATTAAAAGGAAATAGGAAGCAGGAATAAATCATCACATTTTGTGGCAAAAAATAAATTACCAGGGAAGTCCACAAAGGTCTGTGCCAAGGCATGTGCTTCACAGTATACTCATGACCTTTTGGAAAAACGGCTGTAGAAAAATACGGCAAAGTTTGCAGAGACTGTTCTATGAAATAAAGATGACCAAAGAATTATGAAATGGCCTTTTCTCATGGATGATAAAATGGTAGATGAAATTCAGTGGAGGTAATGTTAAGTAACTAATATGAGAGAAAACAGTTGTTTTACGTACTGTGGACAACCAATAGGGCTATTACTTGGAAGTAAGATCTTGTGGGTTTTATAGATCTTTAAAAACATCAGCTTGATAGAGGTCAAAATTTTAACTAAAATGTTGGGAATTACTAGCAAGCAAGTAAAGGAGATAAAGCATTGTTAATCCCCCCCAAATAATATATATGCATAAATCTCTGGTGTATGTGCATTCATAATACTGTGTGTAGCTGTGGTTTTTTCCATCTTTAGCCCAATGTAGTAAAATTGAACAATTTTAGGTGGAGTGACAGGAATGAGGAATAGCATGCAACACCTGTATGAGGATAACTAAATAGACTGAAAGGCAGATGGTTGAGGCAGAATGATAAAAGTCCATAAAATCAAAAGTGGCAGAGGGAAAGGATGAATAGGGAGTGATTATTCACTGTCTCTCCTGATACCAGTACTAGAGGTTACTGAATGTAATCTGCATATGGTGGCTCAAAACATACGAAATAAAGGGGTCTTCACAGGCATGAAGGTGAGCTATGGCACTTGCCTTTAACAAGCCTTTCCCCCAGAAAAAAAAACCAAAACCAAACAAACCTGCACAAAAAAAAATCTCATTAATGTTAAACTTTACATGACTTGGAAGTAACTGAAACAGTACTTGAAAGATTAAACCAGTAAAGGTTGCTAAATTTAATGTCAGCATCCCTGGCTTAGAAAAATCCTTTTGAACCATCAATCGGTGGACACTACAAAGAGTACTGGCAGACAATCCCCATGTGGTTGTCCAGTCTTTAATTAACTTCCTGAACCTGTGCTATTTACCAGAAAAGATAGAAAATGGAAATTAAAAATAATAACTTAGTCCCTCAAGTTTTGTGTCTAGAGCTAAGACAGCACATTGCTCTTGTGTGTTTCTTTGCATGTTTCTCTCTGTATATTTACTTTTGTTGTGAGTTGTGTTATAGGGGATTTCAGAAAACTCTCATGTCTCAGGTGAATTTCTTACAGAATCCTGGTATTGTGTTTGGAAACAATATTGTTGCAAAATACTCCTTGTCAATAATGCAAAGGCAAGCAGATTTCTGTACAGTAAGGAATCCATCACTGCTTTGGAAGCTCAGATCATGGTCTGACTGATCTCACAGCTCTGGGTTGCTTTCAGTGTCTCAGAGAATTCTGTTTATACAGTCATATAACACCACTGGTAAGCACAAAAATACTCTGTTTTCAAACACCTCTTAAATTATTTTTCTTTCTTTGCAGATTGTGTCCAGGTAAGAAACTTCAGTAGGTCTTGATTTTGAAAAAGTGAATTACAATATTCCTTAAACATGTCTGTCTTTGTGTCTAAAAATTTGTTTCTTTCTAGGTTTGGTGCTGAAAATCTTTTTCTTTTCATAATTATATATTAATGTGTCTCTGGTATGGAGTTACAAAACTACTTGATATGTGGTATTTTTACACCACAGAAAGTGAATTATTGAAGAAGAAATGAATTCATAATATTTTCTGATGGTTTTGGGCATGATCTAAATGAAACTGTTCAAAGTCAATACAAATCTTGGCTATTTAAAGAGAAGCTTGAAACAACAATCTCTTTAGCTTGAACTAAAATGGTGCTAACTTAATATTAAGAAAAAAAACAAAAAAACCCAACCCACCACGAAACACCGAATCACAGTACTCAGTACTGACCTGGACTTCTCCTGTGGTGTTAGTGCTAAAATGAGCTTGATCTATCCTGAAGCCAATGAAGTCAATGTCAACATGGGAATGAATGAAGAACATATATTGGATATCTTAGGTAGTCTGGGTGTTTGCTCTAGGCCCATAGTCCTTACCTTGTACCTTGAAGTTGAGTGGAAAGAAGAAGCCATATGATCTGGATTATGTGCAACACTTAAAGTAGTTTAAAACAGGGCTTTGTAAGCAATCAGTCTTCTACAAGATAGAATTTTATAACAGGGAACAGAAAGCATTAATTCTGGATTGGCCTCTGCATTTGGAATTTCTTAATTTTTCAGCCTGGGACCTCTGGCAGTATTTGAGACTGAAGTTCTGTAGCTGATGTAAGATGGACTTCAGCAGTGTCGTCTGACTAGTCTGACATGGTAAGACACCACATGGTGTCTTATATGCCTTTGATTTAACTGGAGCAGTGAAAAGTAGATAATCATCATTAAGATCAGCATTTGGATACAAGTTTGTAGTGCTATAGAGCTTCCACATGGCTTCACAGAGAATGTCCAGGATATTTTTTCTTTTCCTAGAGGATGTGAAGAAAGTGCTTAAAATTGGCTTGTGGTGCCTGAGATATGAATGCTGTTCCGAAGCTGCAGAAAGCCTATGATTCTGGAATAGCATGTGAAGTGACTGAGAGAAAATTGCAAATCAGTTTTTCATGAAGCCTGGCCTTCACATAAAGGGAGCTCCAAAGTGTGAAGCCATGGATATATCCCTGAACAATTTGCACATTGCTTCTGCTCATTCCACCTGCCACTTTGGTCAGTGAGAATCTTGCAAAGTGAGAAGAAAATTACAGGAACAGATCTGGAGTAAAAGACACAGGAGAAGAAAATCTAAGAAGGAAGACTGACAAATACAGAATGAAAAGTGAATTGGAAAGGACAAGATCAGGGAAATTTGGATCACTTGGAAAAGAGAAATAGGAAAGATGAAAGAAATTGGCAGTAAGTGAAGACAAGGATACAGGGGTAAGGCTAAAAAAAACCCCATTATATTATCAATTTGTTTTGGCCATGATATTAAAAGTCCCTAAATTTCTACCATGTTAATCGTCCTATGTTAACTGATTTAAGTGTTGGAGAATTGCAATTTATGTTGCAGCATTTTAGTTCTGATATTGAAGATGGTTCACATAGGTTAGTTATTAATCCATGAGTTATTATTCCAAGCTTGTACATTCTAGAGGTTTAGGACTGTTAGTTGTTCATTATTCTTTCCCTTTTGGTGTGAAATTATCAGATGGGTAATTAACCCAAGCCACCAGTAACATGAGAGGCAGGAAGAAAATTTCAAGTGGGCTGCTAATCTTGAGTCACACTAGTTAAATCTGCAGAAATACTTGTTTATGACAGACACTCTTTATCCCCCTGTTTATGACTTCAAGAGAGTGTCATAGAACATCTCAAGATATTAGATGTGATTAATAAAGTATCTGAGGCCCACTCTTCCTTCCATACTAACTTACTTTACAGCAAAAGAATTCTGAGCTACTCTTGAGAAAACTTGTTTGATGTTTTTGATGCTATGGCTGCTTCAGCTTCATAAGGGAGCCTTAGTGCTCCAGCACAGAAGATAGCTTTGGGGGGAAGGAGATGAATGAATCTTACTAAATCCAGGAGTCAGGCACCCAGTGTGAAGATGCCTGGCAAATGGTTGCCATTGCCCTGGAGCTAAAGCACAGCTGCCAGGCAGCTGGGCTGAGCAGGGAGGACCCTCCAGCAGGAAATTGTCTATTTATTCTGATGCTGCGCAGAGTTCAGGATTTTGGCAGGAGGGACTGTGGAAAAGCTCCTAAACAGAATGAATTGAGGAGAATTTGGAAAACCTTGGAAAACCCAAAGATACCATATACTTACTAATCAGCAAGTCTAGATGAGCTGAATCCTGGGGTGGCAATACACTTGGCAGACAAACTCACTGAGCCACTGCCAGCTTCTAAAGATTTGCAGGGGACTGAGAAGACAAGAAAGACTGGCAAATAGCAGAAATGGTATTGATATTTGAGCTTTGTGGAACAGCAGTGCACAGAGTTGGATAAGGAAATGTGTTTCAAAATGTGGAAATTTTAGCCAAATTATGAATGTTTTATTTGTTTTTTTTTTAATGGAGAGGTTTCTCTTATAAATATCAGTCAAAATACTGGCAAATATCAGAACTTAAGAGATCACATTCATGCAGCAAAGTGGGACTTACGCATTTTGTTACAGAGAAGAGCCAGAATTCTAACCCAAGAGCTTATATGATTTCCCCTACACCACTCTGTTTTCCATTGAAAAGGAGTGGAACATAGTATATAATGGTAAATTGAACTTATCTTCAAACATATCTGAAGAAGAAAAAAAATTGCAAGTGTTAGTTTTTCATCATTTGAAAGAGTTTCTGCAAAGGCAAGTAATGAACAAGTTTTGACTGTGCCTGGAAAGTAGTGGGTGGGGAGAATGCCTGGAACTTTACTTTGCAAAGGTTTTGAATAGGAATGATCTGTTTTCTAGCATGCAGTTTGCGGGGTAAAGCACTTGAAGACTTCCAGCCATGTCTCAATATGCATACATAATGTTTTGAGACATTACCTATCTAAAGCTGCTTCCAAACAAAGGATTATGCAATTCAGGATTATGATATGCACAAACAGGAAAGCATCTTCTTAAGAATGTTTCTTTATCATGATGAGAGTGTCTGCATAACACATTTATTTTCAAATATGAAAGAGTTAGTCTTGGGTGGATACATGTCTGCCAGTAGCAGCTGGTAGGTGGATGGAGCCATAGATGCTTTGATGTTGCCTTTTTTTTTTTTTTTTTTTTTTTTCCCCTATAAGTCAGTCTGGGTGAAGTTGAAGAAATCTGGTGCATATTAATATTGAAAAGTCTGTTGGGGAAGACACAAATGAAAGCTTCATCACAATGGAAGCTGTTTAATCCATCACAAAGCAAACACCAGTGACTTCACAACTTCTGACCATCCTCTCACTTGTGAGGGATGGTTACTTGAATTCCATTTCCTAGATGGATGCATATTTCTGATCTGTGTTTTAATCATCTATTTTCAGCATTAATACAATTTGAATATCTTCAGTCTATTTTGTGAATGACTAAGAAAAATGCTCTACATTTTTTCTATTGCAGTTTCACAGGCACTTTTTGTAAAGTAGAGGAAAAAGCTTTTGTTTTCTGAGTCTTCATGCTGCTTTATTGAGAGGTACTCTGGTTTCTTTTTCTGTGTCCTACAAATTCTGCAGGTTTTGGACTGGTCATTGCTGAGGGCTGAGAAAGGATGAAGGCTGAGCATGACTGACATGTTCATATTCATCAGAAAACAGATTCAGCTGGAGAGAACTGGGGAGTAATTGCTGCAGTGCTCCCTCCCTCGCTGCTTGTGCAGAAAGACATAGGCTGTGGGGAGGAAGCTACCTGAGGTTATTAAGATTAATACTGCTGGAAATTTCAATCAACTCACACAAGGCTGCTCCTCAAGGCTGTCAGATGCCTACCGCCTCCTCTGAGTCAGGCGGGGCCACATCAATTTTGAATTTCCCAACAGAGATTGCTATGATTTATGAGTTTAGGAGGCTGATAAATATGGTTAGTTGAAATAATTGAATCAGAATAATTTCAGTCAGCTGTGCTCAATTTATTTTGTCTGATAACCACAGGAGGGTGCAGTTTTGGATAGAGAGTTTTTAATTCAAGGATTCCTATCATAGGAAAGACATTGTAGGACCTGGAATAAGAGCATCTTAATTCTGCTGCCAGGCCTATATGACAGCCTTATGACCTGACTTAAGACCTGTCAGAACTAAAGAGTAAGTACCTAGAGCTCTTCTGGTATTGCCCATGACAGAGGCTGAGTCAGGTCTGGTTTATTTATTTATTGTGGGATAATTTCTGCTGGGAAGGGTTGTGAGAGTTTTACTACTTAGTATTTGAAAACCACTTTACTATTCAGTTGAAAGGGTGTTCTTACCACTAGTTTTTAAAAAATTACTTGCCTTTTTATGGAATGTTTTCAGTTTTTCTGGAGTAGTTATGAGCATCAGTTTTATCCTTACAACGAAGAGAGCACTCATGCATCCCTGAAAAGTGCTCTATGAAACTTAAAAAAATAAATTTGTCCCTAAAAGTTTAATATTTGTCTGTTGTAGCTTTCCCACATAGGTGAAAAAAATGGCATTTTAGGTGGATTGTCCTAGGAAGAGTATTGAATATAAAGGGTGCTGTAAAACCAGAAGGTAAGTAGTGTTGTGATGGCTGGCTGAGGTCAGCAGAGAATGGGCAAGCCTAGCAGGCAGAGCAAGGGAACAGGTGAAGTGTGTTGCAGACAAGTTTTTTTTTGTTGTCATGGACAAGATATTGATGATAACGTGAGAGCTGCAAGCAGGGCTAGGTATGTGGGAGAAAAGGCAGTGGCTTGTGCCTGTCTCAGGCAAAAATCTAACAGGCTGCTGGGTCTAGCACTAGGCTGGATCTCATGTCTGGAATACAACTGAAGTGAATTTTCCTGGCTAGGAAGATATTCTCCTCTCTGCTGCTTGGAAACAGAGTTGTAGAGTGACCATCTTCCAGCTCCATTTGTCCCATTAGGATTTTAGACCTTTGCATTTTGGTGTCTTTTCCCTATTGAAGCCTTCAGCTTGGGTGTATTTCCCACTACAAGCAGGATTACCTTTATCTGCAGTTTTATGTTTATTTTGTGTGGCTTTCCCCCACAGACTTTCACACCGCCTTTTCTAACAACCCATCAGCTTTCTCAGAAGTCATAACCATAGCCAGGCAGCACACCAGAGGTGACAGAGATTGCTGAGGGAGCAGCTTCCCCAAGAGTGATAATCTCTGTAAGATAAAAATGGACAGCTTTATTCTGCGGTTAGGAATGCAGGCTGCTGCTAGAGGTAGGTGTTACCCCAGATGGTTTCTGTTGGTATGGATATACCATTGGCCATGTGGCATAACCTGGCCTGCACATCAGCTACTCTGCTCACCCATGGCTGAAGAGCAGTAGGGTAGGTCCTTTAACAGTGTGCTGAGGAAAAGCCATACTTCCACAGGAAGAAATCTCTCTCTCTCTCTCTGACATGTTATTCTCAGAGTTCCCTTGCCTTAGAATTTAAACATTTTAGGATTTTTCATAAACTTAAACTTTTTTTTTTTTTTTTAATTCTGGACATGATCATCAGTTTGGGGAGGGGGATGTCCAAATATTGGGGAACTAGTAGGACTTGGACGTGAGGTATTCTGATGGTATAGAAAGATTTGTTGACCCTGGAGATCCCATGCTTTAGGGTCCATTTTGGCAGTCGAAGTCTGTCAACATCAGACTTCAGTTTCAGATACACTGGACTGCTGTATTGAAGAAGAAGCTGGTGCACTCAGTTTGTATTGGAAAATAGTAACAAAGCAATTTTTTGAATAACAAAGTCCTGCTAAAATTCAGCTACCCAATTCCGGTGTACAATTTTAATTCCTGCAATTCATTTGTGATGGTTCTTTTGACTCACGCGATTGTTCCTTTTGTCTCCAAATAATTTGGTACCATCCCTGCCTGTTGTAACTTATTCCTATGCATCTTATAAAAGCCTGTTCTGTCTAAAGAATGTCCTATGATGTGCAGGATCTCTTAGTGACATGTGCTCTACTGTGGCAACACTATTCTATCCAGGAGTACAGCAGAAGTAAGTTAACTTAAGAGAAAAACATTTGCCACGGTTTTACCTACTTCCCTTTTCCAGTGCTCAGCACTTTAGGAAGATGGTTCAATGAATAACTCTTACTGCATCTCCTTGCTGAGATCTCCTTGCCATGAAGTGCATGTTGTGTCAAAGGAGGAAGAAGGATATTGTGAAAAATCTGCTGCTTAGTCAGGATGTGGATATAAACCACAGAATATTTTCCAAATCAAATTTGGATTTGAGGCTTAGCATAAAATGAGGGCACGAAATAACTACATCCTGTGCAGAAAATCCTAATAGAAAAGGTCAAGATTACAGTAATGCATTCTGTGTGGTCTTCCGTGAGTAGAGAACAGCAGAACGGCATGTGGCAGGACTGTCTCACTTGTGTCTTTGCTTCTGCTGCTGTGAAAAGCATTTTCAATATTTGCATAATTTAGAGCATGACATTATGATTTTCAAAGCTTCAAATTGGAGTAAAGCATTTACATAATCTAATTAAATCATGTAAATGTTTTATGATAATATTCAAGTAAGTGCGAAACTTGTTCCACAGATGCATCCCTTTCTTAGGCCATTGGGGAAACTGAATTTAGGCATGCAGATGTATGTTTCTAGCCCTGCATGCTTTGGGAGGTCAGCAGAGTACTTACTGAATGCTCTGTTCTTAGTATAACCTCCAAAGCCTGCTTTGCAGAGTGTCATCTTTCCAAGAAGCTGGAAGGTAAGCTGGGAGCAGAGGGAAAGGCAGAGCAGATTTAAAAGGCTGCTTGCTACCTCTTATAATTTGAACGAAAGCGATGCTACTGCAGTATGTAATAAATTGCTTCCATTTCAGTGAACATTAAAATAATCCCATGGTGACCCTCTTAGCAGCAGCCCTGCCACATTTGGTATCAGATCTCTGAAAGCATGCATCGTACTTGGATGGGAAGCTACCAGGGGAAGCCCCACAAATCCTCCTGGTGACTGTTGGGTTTGTTTTTGCCTCTGGCTGCACTAACTCACAAAATATTGGAAGCACTTGGCCAGCATCCATGATGAGAGATGCTGTCTTGTAGTGAGATTATTTAAATAATTTTTTTTATCAGCACACTCTCACTAAGCTGTCTTCCACAGTAGTTCTTAGTAAATCCTGTCTTTGCCAGGGTATACTACTGCAATAAGCAAATGAATTGAATCCTGATTTTTCTAAATGTAGCCAAGCTAATGCTAAGCCAGTACTAATGAGATTCTTTTAGAAAGTACAGCAGCACTGCTTTGCTAAAATGAATTAATGTAACTGACAAAAAGGTAGGTTCTTCAAGACAAGGCCCCTGTCTATTCTAAATAAGCTCATTGTCATTGATTTTTATCAGTGCTACACTGATCTGCTCTAGGTGGGGACAGAAATGTGTGTGTGTATACACTGCCACAGTTCTGTGCTCTCACAGTAATTATAATGTTTAGGTTAGGATGTTACCTGTGCCCAGCTGCTGATGAAGCCCGTCTGCTGTTGGAATTACAGGACTGTCTGCAGACACGATGTGGAGCTGGTTTGTGCCTACGCCATGATTGTGTTGACCCCAGCAGCTCTGATTTTTGTCTGAAAATGTGGCTGTTGTAAGGCTCCCCTTACAACATAGTGCGAAATCTGGGGATTCTGTTATTTATTGTCAAAGCACATAACAATATCCAAAGGTTGTAAATTAGTTTGGAGCTCAGCGGTATGGAAAACTCTGAATATGTGAAAGTCGTTGCTAAACTAGCTGACAGAAAGGTGAAATATACCAGTAGTGAACTAAGTCTTCTTTAATTAGTCATAGAAATCTAATTACTTTGCAAATTTTTTGCCTAATTTTTAAGGGAGTGAAGCTAGTGTAAATTTAAAATGGAAGCAGAGATGTTCAGCACGTAGTGTTAACTGCCAAGGAGAAAACACGGTGACCTTATTTGCAGCTGCACATGCATCATGTGTAGGAATGCCTGTCATAGCCATAATGATTTAACATCAGGGCAGGCCAATATTTCTTGGTTCTTCCTCCGCAGTGTAGGCAGTTTCCTTTATAGGTGGAATGGGAAGCTGTAGATGTTTCTGGTGAAAAATGGTAATGCTAGAGAGGTGCCCTTTACTACAAATCCAGCACTATTCGCTTTAGTTCACCTCCCAGAAAAGAATTTGCAAAGTCATAGCCTGGGGAATGAAGTCACAGGTGGGTGAAGTTTTAAGTTTTGTCGTGCTTGGACTCTGTTTATTTCATTACTCACTGTTGATTATAAAATGTTAAAGCATAGTAGGTGATACTGGGGATGTTTAAAGCTGCTGAACTTTATTTTAAGATGCCAAGAATATTTCATTGCAGGAAAGAATCCTTTTAGTTAAAAACCTTCAAAATTTTGGGTGTAGTAGATATTTTACATTTGGACATGAAAATTCACCGAGCTGTTTAACTACAAATGTGAAGACATTTTCCTTAGAACAGCTTTTCATACCTAAGACATTTTGTAAGATTACTAGTATTAAAGGCCACTAAATATCCCATGTGAATTGCTGTTATTAGTTCCATAATAAAATCCCTTTTAACACTATATTAATAGGGCTATATTAACACTATATTAACTATATATAGTTTAAGCATTTGGGCATTGAACACTTTCTGTGTTCAAAGAGTAAGGACTTGGACAATCAAGTATAAAATGTGAAATGTCTGACACTGTTCAGATCAACTCTAAAAGGATAATAAATTGATTTTAAGAAAATACATGCTAACCCAGCCTCATGGCCCCATTTAATGTCTACTTGTATATATTCAGTCATTTTGAATGAGTTGCCCTGTTTCTTTTAATTCTCTCTCTTGTTTTCCTCTTAACCTACTCCAGTCCACCACTACAAATAACATTTACTTCTTATATGGATATGGCCCTGTTGCAAGGGAACAAATTTGGGATTTAATTTAATTTCCTAGTCTTGGCCCTTAATATTTATGCATTATCTTGCAAGTGAGACCACCATTTCCAGGGAAAGAAGAATTCAGCTGAGCCTTACCAAAAAATTATGTGTCCAGCCGTAGTGTGTCTGGCTGCTTACCTGCATGTGCTTAAGACCCTGAAGGAGCCACGCGTAAATACTGCAGAAAAGTTGAATATCATAGCAATACCTGAGAGCCCTCAAAAATTTCTGAAGGAGAGCATAAATTGGGTTGTATTAAGAAGAATTCTGCAATTCTTTATCTCTGTTTTCTGGCCAATAAAAATTTTTAATCACTAATATTCCAAAATAAAAAAAGAACTGACTTGATCACATTATCTGTATTTGCCTTTGTATGTTGTTCCCAGCATAAGAGAGCCTGATTACAAAGGGAAATCTGTCTTGCTAGGTTCATTCAGTACTTTTTCTAAAGGTTTTGGTGTTTTTAATGCAACCTTAGTGTGTTCAGTACAGCTTTTTACCAAGTCTTTAAAAAGACTTTTACCAAGTCTTTAAAAGACTTTTCCTGGTCTTTTAAAATGGTTTTATAAATGCTGTAGATAATGTCACTGACAGCATGCTTAACATGAATGAAACAATGAGCCATAGTCTAACTTTCAAAAAACTTCAAGTCTAACATGACTCCTCTCTTGTCCTTGATCAAACTGATTGGCATGTTATTATAGTTAGCTGTAGCTTAAAATAATAACTGTGTATTTTTCTTGTGTCTTGGGAACACTCTGGGTCCTGTTAATCTTGGTATTCTGAACATAGAATCAGTTTTATCCTCTTCAACTACAGTGTCTGTACATGTAACTCAATTAATTTTGTTTACATAGTATCTAACTTTAAAAGAGAGAAAGAAGGATCCCTATTGTAATTATAAGAAACAAAGGCACAAGATGGTTCAGTAAATTGAAGAGATGTCTGTGGATGTGCCTGAAAATCTTTGCCAGGGTCTTGAGGTTCTGTCCAGAAATTCACTTTTTAGGTCATTCTTTTTAGCATTATTGAAACTATCTGCTTTCTGTTGATATTTATTAATGCTCTCACGATTAAGAGGAACACCTGTTGGTACAGTTTTATGTTAGATAAATGTATAATTGGAAGAGAGTACTTTGTCAGTTAGTGTCCGATCTTATAAATGCCTGAATCTGCTCAGGAGCCAAGATCACATCCACAAGAATGTCCTTACCAAAGGACAGTGTCCATTTAGAGATGAAAACAAGCTGTCTTACATGCACCACAGCTAGTTGCAGGTCATGGAGCTGTTTGCTATGTTCTATAGTCACAGTCCCAGTTTTTCTTTCACCCTTGGAGAGCACAAAGATCAGCTGAACTGAACAGACCAGCAGCAGCACATTACAAGAAAAACATCTCGTCACTGAAATTCAGAATTAAGTAATTTTCATGTTCTACTCTTGCAAAGTATAGTGAGTTACTGCTCCACTATGATAGCATGTGATCGTATGTGTTGGGAAGGGAGTTTAATTAAAATAAAAAAAATAAGAAATAATAAAAAAAAAAAACATACCTTCAATGCATCTGGTAATGGAAAAAAATTAATTTTGTTTAATTTTTAATCAGACAGCCTGAGACAACCACTGAGTACTACTTGACAATTAGAATACTAATGAAGTGCACACTGGGTTAGTCTGTTTTTAAAGGACAGGAAACAATGCACTCAAAGTTGAGGGATTCTATTTCATTCCAGTCAAGTCTTCACATATTTACCTTCTTACTTTGTAAGAATTCAGGAAATGTTTGCCTTGTTTTCTTCTTCAAAAATCCCACCCCATGGTTAATTATTTTTCAAATACAGAAAGCACAGAAAGGGATAAGCGGCTTTCTTGTAAAACATTAATCTTCACTGTTTGAGGCACGTCCTTCCATACCTTAAGTGTTTTCTTTTTGTTTGTTTGTTTTTATTCTTCCTCTAATGTATTTGCTTCTGTCTACCATTCTGAAACAGTTTGAAGTCTTTGGTTTTCATGCTTTCTATAAATTAGATATTGTAAGTATTTGTCCGTAGTGTGCAATTTCACAAAAGATAGTCTGGTTGCAGGAAGAAATAAATTGCCCATGCCTAAAGTATTTTTTAAGAAATTTATAAGCAGCTATCTATAGCAAGGTTGAATATAGTAGATAATGCTTAATGAATTCAAATGAGTTCTGAGACATAAATTAAGTAGCCTAACCATCCATAGTAGCCATGTTATTCTGGCCTCACTGTGAAATGGATATTTCATTGCCCCTGCTATGTCACATTGTCAAGCAGAACCGTGTAATTATACCCTAGCTGGAATGAAAGATTCACACTAGCTCACGTTAGGCCCCCTCTGCCAGTTCCAGCTTTAAAAGTTTGCAGAGGCTGTAGGTGACTTATCCAGGATATAATCCTTTTGGTGTCATCCTTTCATGCTGAAATCTGAACTCCAGTGCTTCCCTGTGGCCTTGAGCCAGGGCTCAGCTCTAGGCACCAGTGTTGAGACAACAGCACTGAGCTTGAGGCAGATGTTTGGCAGACTTGCTGCATATCCTCTGTTAACAGAAGAGTTGAGGAGAGGCCATTAGTGCTAGGAGGAGGGAGACCAGTGTTAGCAAAGTACAGCCATTGGCCTTCCAGCAGGGAGCAGAGCAACGCGGGCTTTTGGTCCTATCCCGACATGTTAGGGATCTTGGTCCTCTTTTTAATTAGCTCTTTGTTCTCCTGTCCTTGCCTCACAGCAGGAGCTGTCAGTAACCAGCACCTCAGGACTGGGAGGCAAAACTCAGCTCACTGCTGAGCCCTTCAGATCCCTGTTTTACCCTATTCCTTGCTGGTTACTCTCTGCCCTGCATCTGCAGTATCAGTTTGTTCCCTTTCTTGCTGATTCTACTCCAGATCTGAAAGTTGCTGTGGGAAGCAGAGGCAACTCTATAGTAGGGAATACTATTTCCCAATCTGTTTCATCCCACTAGGGATGGAAATACATTTAATGTGGGACATGTTAGCTTCTTTCATGGGTTGTTCAGTGATGGTTGAGGAAGAGTCTGGCATGCCTGAAATTCCAATGACATGAATAAACAGTTGTTGCAATGCTTAGCAAAGAAATTGAAACTCAAATCATCCACGCCAAACTAGGATGTACCAATCCAACAGCTGGTGATGTGATAGGAAAGGTTTGTGAATTTGCTTATGAGACAATGCATAGGGAAGTTTTCAATTTAAAAAGGGGCTGCTTAATTTGTTTTTCTTTTTGACATTGTATCAATATTGTCTCTACTTTGCAAAAAGAGCATGTGGGAAAGTTGTGTTCCATATCATCATTCTCATATTTTTGCATAGTACTGTGCTGAGCTAAAAAATTCTAGTAAATGAAAGGAAGAATTTTGATTTTTTTTCCCAGGTTTTCTGTAAAACATAACATTTAGAGCGTTCAAAATTTAATGAAAAGATTGAAATCAAACCTCAAAACTAGATCTGTTAAAGCAACACAGGTCAATTTGTATAATGCCAGTATGTAAAAACAATCTGGCTTATATTTTTCTGCTTTTTTTTTCTGCTTTAAAAATACAGCCTTTATACAAGGACTCATAATGTCTTTTTTATGCATTCCTGATGTCAAGGGTTGATTTGTTAGGATTTCTCCTTGCTTAATTCCCAGTTCTCAGGGCTGTAATTGGTTTTACTGTTTCTTTGAAATGCACAAAATAGTCTGTTATTGTGGACCAGGAGAATTAGTAGGGAGTACTTTTGCTGTAGATAGTGATTTTATATTTAAAGAGAAGATGCATTTTTAACTGTTGGTTTGATGTGGAATCCAGTCTTCGTGGTAAAACATCCATGTATCAGTGAAACCCTTTTGCTTGGGGTGGCCATAAAAGCTTTCATTCTTTGGTTAGGTAAATAATGTTATCATTGTTTTTTCATATTCTTTAATTTTTTTTTTTCCCAGATGACATTACTTCAGGAATAGGGGATTGTCTGAGCAGTTATTCTTATGGTTACAGTATTATTGTGCAGCTAGGTAAGTTCTCATGCAATGAGGAACAGCTGTAGTTTTATGTACTAAACAGTTCTTGTATATATTAAACAATTAAGAGGAAAAAAAAAAACAATTAATGGAGGAGAGACAGAATATGTTACCATCTTTTGGAATATAGAAGCCCTTGGCCATACACTCTACTCCACTTAAACTGCCAGCACAGGTAAATTAAGACCACTGTGTTCAAAGAAATATTTGATATCTATGACAAAGTATGAAACTAAAATGTGTAAGTTAATAGCCTTTCTGAGATCTTGCTGGGGATGTGAATAATCACATGTTGAAGGTGGAGTATAAAGAGTACAGAAAAAAATTCTGAGGATAATCTGGAGCCACCTAGAAGGTGTGGCAGTCCAAAGACAACTGTAGAGATTTTAATTGTAAACTGGGGCCAGATGAGCAGGAAGCCATTCATTTTAATAAGAAATTATAAACAGAAACTCAGTGGAGTAAGTTCTTCGTATTCTGGTAATTGTCTGCAAGTTTCACTCCTCTCAAAGTTAATATGTGTGATCTGTTATATGATAAAGATGGAACTAGTGTGGAAGAGGTGTGGTGTCAGGTTTAGGAGGACTTTCTCATGCAATATTCCAGCTCACTCCTCTATGAGGTGACAGCTCCTGCTGGATTGGGATGTGGAATGGGAGCTGCTGTTTATTTGGAATCAGCTGAGCAGTTGGGTTTTGACTTTGTGTCAAGAAGTGGCTCCTATTAATGTTAAAAGTACACCTGTTTTATTTGCCAGAGATGTTGAAAGAGGAACATTGGTAGAAAATCAGATCATGTGGCATGTTGGCACGTGCTGCTTTCCTGAGAGACACAGAGCCCCTGCCTCTTGGAGAGCACTCAGGCTTCAGAGCATTTCTTGCTTGTTTGCCAGTAGGTAATTCTCGGTAGTAAATGAGTGGAGATTGAATTTACATTAGAAACTGTGGGAGCTGGGAATGATCTCCCTGGCTGCTAGTAGTCTGAGCAGGCTTCATTTGGTTTCTTTAGTGAAGGTGTAATAATATATTGAAGTGCTGTTCTGGGCAAAGCAAACCAAAATAACATTTCCTTGTTTAGCAGAGACTGAAGGCAAGACTGTCTTCAGATAGATAATAGAGACTTATCCTCTTTTCCTTCCCAACCTCTTCTGTCTTGGCCATCAAAGTTACAGTGAAAGCAATTGCACGTTTATTGCTACTCTGACCACTGTGCTTCTCTATTAGGATTTGTACTACTCTGTCATTGTAATCTATTTTTCAACCTTGCTGCACTGTATGTATGTGAAAGCTACCTGGCATGTGTGACAGTGCAGGAGAAGCCGAAGGTCTTGTGGTTTACAGGTGACATTTTGTTTGGCTTCTGTATAGTGAGTACTTACTCAACTGAGGTGTGTTAAACCAGGAATACTGATGAGGCGGTGTTATTATTCTTATTACTTCTACTATTACTGTTGTTATTATTATTATAAATGTCTTGGGATTAATGAAAAATATTACTTTTGTTCTGAATCACCATGAATCATTCCTGTTGCCAAGATGAGGTGTTTAATTGAAGCATCAGTTAAACAAGAAAGCAAGGCACTGGTTGCCATTCACAATTCTTCATTACAACATTCAGATCTCTTCGCAAGCAGTACATTTTGCTAGAGACCACAGCTTTTCATAGGAAGTTACATATCTAAAGTGCTCATCAGAAGACACTGAGGAGAAGAATGAACCCCCATGATGCAGGGGGAAATGGTCAGTGACCTGCTACATCTGTTTGATACTCATGAGACTATGGGGCTGAATGGAATCCAGCTAAGGGTACTGAGGGAGGTGCAGAAGTGCTCACTGAGCCACTTAGCATCATTTATCATCAGCCCTGGCTGACTAGGGAGGTCCCAGGTGCCTGGAAAGTAGCAAATGTGATGCCCAGCTACAAAAAGACAGAAGGAGGTTCTGGGGAATTAAAGGCCTGTGAGACTGAACTTGGCCATCCTAAAGGTCTTCTTCCAACCTTAATAATTCTGTGAATCTATAAACCCATTATCTGTTGTTAAAATCATGTAGGCATCTTTTGCTTGGAAAAAAAATGTGTTATTTAAAAGAACAAGCTTAACTGAATCATATACATACATGAAAGTAAAGGTTTCTCTAGAAGTCTCAAGCAGACATTGCTTCGAATATGATGGATTTTATGCAAGAGAAAATGAACAAAATGAGAGGGAAACTTTTTTATATTCCAGGTCTCTCTAATACCCACTTTCAGGCATCACTCAGGTTATCTTCTAAACTGAATAAACAAACTTGCTGTACTAACCAGAGAAGCACAATACACTTAAAAGCTCATTCAAATGCATCCAGGTAAGAAAGGGAAAGAAATTATAACTAGACATAAATATTATATAAATAATATTATTTATAAAAACATATATGCTTATATATATTTATATATACATACATATATATA
>WBNO01034583.1:0-15083 GCA_013400575.1 Peucedramus taeniatus
GAAAAATGCAGACCCTTAAAAAGGAGCACGGACCTGTTGACACAAGTAGCAATGTGGACAAAATCATGGTACTTAAGTCAACCTTAGCAGAAGTATCTGAAGAATTGTCTACAAATGAAGATATACTACTTACTGAAGCAAGTAGTGGAAAGAGCAAATCTTCAGCTTGCCGGAGAAAGCGAGAATTCATTCCAGATGAAAAGAAAGATGCTATGTATTGGGAGAAAAGGCAGAAAAATAATGAAGCTGCCAAAATATCTCGTGAAAAAAGGTGACTGAATGACCTCGTCTTAGAGAGCAAACTAATTGCACTGGGAGAAGAGAATGCCACTTTGAAGGCAGAGCTGCTTTCATTGAAGTTAAAGTTTGGTTTAATTAGTTCTGCAGCCTATGCCCAAGAGATACAGAAACTCAGTAGCTCAACAACTGTGTATTTTCAAGATTATCAGAGTTCCAAATCAAATATTAACTCATTTGTAGATGAACATGAACCATCTATAGTTGGTAGCAGTTGTATTTCTGTCATTAAACATTCTCCTCAAAGCTCAATGTCTGATGTATCTGAAACATCAACTGTAGAGCATACCCAACCAAGTCGTATACAAAGCAACTGCAGAAGTCCTGAAAATAAGTTCCAGATTATAAAGCAGGAGCCCATGGAGTTAGAGAGAGAGCCAAGAGATGACAGAGGTCCATATAAAGCGTCCATATATCCAAACTACATGGGAGCTACCTTTAATGTGTACTCACATTCTCCTCCTCTCTTGCAAGTTAATAGGTCCTCCAGTAATTCCCCAAGAACGTCAGAAACTGATGATGGGGTAGTTGGAAAATCATCTGATGGAGAAGATGAACAGCAGGTTCCGAAGGGTCCAATTCATTCCCCAGTTGAACATAAAAATGTTCATGCAACAGTTAAAGTTCCAGAAGTGAATTCTTCAGCTTTGCCTCACAAGCTTCGAATCAAAGCCAAAGCCATGCAAGTTAAAGTGGAAGCAATGGATAATGACTATGATGCAACGCAGAAGTTGTCGTCGCCCATTGACATGTCCTCAAAAAGACATTTTGAGCTTGAAAAACATGGTGCGCAAAACTTGGTGCATTCTTCTCACACTCCTTTCTCGGTTCAAGTGACTAATATCCAAGACTGGTCACTTAAACCAGAACTCTGGCATCAGAAGGAACTCAACGTTAAAATTCAGAGTGGTTGCAAAACTGGAGTTGTTGAAATAAAAGACAATATCTATAATGTCTCTGAGTCAGAGAATCTCTATTTGAAGCAGGGCATAGCAAACTTATCTGCAGAGGTTGCTTCACTTAAAAGACTTATAACTACACAAATCTCTGCATCAGACTCTGGTTAATTTACTACTGAAGAAAGGCTTATTGTTTCAAAGGATGTCATTTGCAGTAGATCAATATGTTTTGTATGATGCTGAATTTTCACTGGACTTGTGATGTCATTTCACTGTAATGTTCACATAATGTCTGATTGGTGTCTTTTTGTGCACAAATTATTATGAAGACTAGGTTGTGCTATGATCACTATGCCTTGAGTATAGTCAAGTAGCCTGTACAACGGCTGTATATAGTGGACTTTAATTTCTTTTTGTTCTACTACAAAGCGTGCAAGTTACCAGTTACAATAAAATATTGGTGACAAACATAGAGCATCTACTCCAGTTCAGTTGATTTTATGAACTTGTAAATAAGTTGTTAATTAAAAACTGGGTTTTTTCTTACACTGTGCTCAACTTCACTTACGTTTTTGGTTTTTGCAGCCTAACAACCAAATTACAATTTACAACATGTGTAATCCTTCTGGCCACCTTTTTCCTTAACATGTTTTTTAGAAGAGAAGTAAAGTGAATATTTATAAATGAAACAGTACCAATTTATAGCCTTAGCCTTCTTTAACTTATTTCTTAGTAGAAATTAACCAAAAGTCCTGCAAATTCTAACCCAGTAACTAATATCAACAACCTTTTTTTTCTCCTTCAATCTCAAACGAGACAGTAATGAGTTTCCTGAATGTTTTAGTGTGACAAACAATTTTTCAATATTATAACTTGGTGTTTTAGGTGAAATTAGTTAAGTCAGATTTGTGCATCTGCAAAGTTTTCAGAGCCTTGCAGTGACACAATTGGACAGCACCATCTCTGCCAAGGGGTGGCTTGCGTCTGCAAGAGGTGCAGGCATGGAAAGTCAACCCCTCTTGCATAGCAGCGTTCTGTCCGTGGCAGACCATGGGCCACCTGTACATGAAGTATAAGGCTACTGGATTTGTAAACTCTGAGCTCAGCTAGGTAAATACTTACACAAAGGCTAGGCAATAGCAGTTGCAGAGTTAAAGATCATCTGCTATTTTAGTTCCCAGAATGGGACATAATGCAATTATGCATGAAGTAAGTCTTGCCAGCAATTTGTCCCTGGTTTCAATGGCTTAATTAACTGAACTGGAATACCTTGGCTTGCTAAAGGGCATTTTGCAAGAGCTTCTCGGATGTAAAATAGAGACTGTGTGAAGAACTGCAAAATCTAGACACTGCTAGCCCCTTACAACTTATGCAGATGATGAGTTCTTCACTTGATGACTGGACAGGGCTGTGGTGCTCTTTGTCTATCAGAAGAGCCATTGAACCATGGAGTCTAGAATTGTATCACATATCCTTGGTTCGGCTTACCAAAATCTTTCGTTTTAAAACTAAAAAAAATTCATAAACAGAGAGTAAACTTGGCAGAGGTTCTTTTCATGATACTTCCCCCTTCTTTTAATGTACTAATAAATCAGACTAACAAATAAGCTTTTCTGAAAAGGCTTTTTATTAATTGCCATACTGTATAATGAATTGAACCTTTCCATAGGCTTAAAATACTAATTAACAAAACAATATGTAGGTATTGTTTTTTTAAATTAATACTTGACTTGAGTGAGAGGAAGTTTGTCAATTTTTTGGGGATATGAATAGGAGTCTGAGTCACTCCTGATAGCTCTGAAGCTTGGTCCAGCAGTCAAGGCAATGGCAGAACTCCCTGATGTCAGTGAGGACAGGATTTGATTCTGTGCCTTTTCAGGAACTGATGATTCAGTTGTGTTCTGGGAGGACCTTCGCACAGAAATCACTGGTACTTTCTGAGCTTTTTTGAGCCTTCTAACTGCTGTGCTGTATTTGTGGCATTCAGAGTTGATAAACTGCTATTCTTTTTTCATGCCTTAATAATACAATAGATCCCATAGCTGGGCTCTGTATGTATTTGGTAATTAACATAGATGACATTTCAATGTTACTGAAAATAAGCTCAGGATTATTGCATGAAATGTAAAAATTTGCATTGAATGATGGGGATATGAGACATGAGGCAGTGATGGCTACTGTCTCCTTGCTTGCTAAGTATCTTCTGTAAGCAACAATAAAATTCTTTAAATATTTTGCATATTATTTATCACATGTAATGTGTTCAAGGAGAGGACTTAAAACTCTCAATGTTGCCATCAGTGTAAGCCTAGATCTATTGGGTTTTTTTCCATTTCTTGTTAGAATTGTTTGTCATAATGGAAGAATGTTGTCCTCTTTCTAGCTCATTATATATTTTGTGTATCTGTTTTGTGCAATTAATACTTAACAGTAATGATGTAGTTAATTTGTTGAAGGATGTCATTGCAAGAAAGTTATAGCATGGAGCTTAGGAGCACAATCAGATGTTATTTATACTCCCTTTATACCTTAGTGTTATGCTTCATTTGAAGAAAGAAATAAATAATTTGTCTTTTGTTCAAAACCAGATCTAACTTACCACATGCTTTTCTATTATGTTCATCATCATAGTCCAACACAGGGGCATTAATTTGGGTTGATGACCGATCTTCCCATGCTGAAGTTGCTGTTTCTCCATCTAATACTTGGAATATCTTCCACATACCTATTAAAGGTACAAACTGCAAGAGTGTGGGTGGTACATGCAAAGCCCCATTATTGGCTACAGCTGATGACTCTGAACTGCTCAACTGCAGTAACTTGTGTAGATGGCCTCCTCATGCAGAGCCCTCACCCTGCTTGCCCATCTTTAGCCTGCTTCCCCTCGGGATGTGAAATGGGAAAGATGGAGTGTCACCCTGTGGGGGTGGGGAGGGAGAGGGTGCAGTGGGACTGCCCTGCTCCAGCCTTCAGCTGGTACACAGTTATGTAAGTGTAGGACCAGACAGCTGTGCTCTTCCAACCTGCCTTCCTTGCACTGCAGGAAACAGAATCAGCCTCCACGGAAAAAGTATCCCTGGCTGGTCATCTACTCTCTCAATGGGACATCAGAAGGTTGGTTTTGAGCACAAAATGGGCTTTATCTAAGTGTGTATAAACTGGCCTAACATTCTCTAACAAGAATTCTTGTAAACTCAGCAACTGGCAAAACAACAAGAAACATGGCAAAACGGGAATCTCTCATTTTAGTGTCTTCGATTGCAAATGTTAAGGAAGGCCACATACAGAAACTGGCAATTCTGAGACTTATCAGTATAAATTCTCTTTCATGATAATTGTTAGTGTGAAGGGCTTCATGGAAAGTAAGAGAAGTCTGAAAAATGACCGTTGATTAGCAAGGTAAACTTTTTCCTAGTGATATCAGCTGGTGGCTAATTAACAATGCAAAGTGTGAGTACAGCTCGTTTGCTAAATTTGCCTAACTTAACTGTGTATAAACACAGTAATATAGCCCCATGTTCTATCGATGCCAGTATTTTAATAGAGAGGTGAATTGTGGATATGTTCATACATATACTGAGCCCAAACGTTACGATTTTCTGAATACTCTCAAATTTGCCTTCAGTAAAACTTGCGTATTGCATGGGATATATTTAAATTTTATTAATATTCTGTACAGCCCAATATGCCCTTGTTGAGTAGGAGTAGTAACTGACAATTAGAGTAGGAGTAGGAGACAGGTAACTGACAATTCCTGGTTATTCTTCTCGTTATTTTCTCCTTAATGTCTATTTGAGTAGTTTATGAGACCAAAGCCACATCTGTGCAACTTAAATACAAAATTGTGCAATAAACACATTCCTGAAGTTTGGTTAACACAACTGCTAACATTTTTTTCTACTTGGTAGTACATGAATATGCTGTTGAAAATTGTATACAGTGAATTTAGCAAAAAACTCTGAAAATCCAATTAATATGGCCTTTATTATTACCATATTGTTTGAAAAAATACTTTTATAGCTTGTTGCAAAATACAAGATTGGTAACTACAAGAATGCAACAAAAGAATTTTTGGTATTTCTTGCATAAGAACGAGTAACATATTGTTCCATTTTGGTGCCAAATCAAAAGTTAAAAACACCAGGCAGAACCCTAGGGCTTTTAACCCAGTTTTAAGTTCTACTTCCCTTGATGAAGTAGACGTTTTCTGGGTACAATAAGGGACTCAAGAGAAGTAACATCACCAGGATAGACACTAGTTTTGTGCCAGTTCCCTCCTGGCACAAACTCCTCCTGATTGTTCTATCTCTAAGGCTACCTCTCATGACAAAACAGTGATATATGTCACTTTATACATATCACTGGAGCTGTACAGAACTTCCTCACTACGAAACAGAAGATAGCCAGGTACTCAAATATTACTTATTCAATGACAGCTCTAGAAGGTCTTGGTGAATTAGGAGCAAAAGTTCAGAGTAGAGGCATAGTGTTTATTCGCTTGGAAGAGAAAGTGTCAGAAGACATTTGGTTTCAGGACTCCAAAAAATAGTGGGAATGCTTCTATGCTTTTTATGAGCTGACCAGCTATTGCCCATGCACTGATGGCAATGATGTCACTAGAGTTATAGTAATTCCCTCTGAAACACTATGGAGCTCCACAGGATTACAAAGAGAAGTGCCTGGGAAGAACAAACTCAGGGCATGGGACTCTGCCATGATTTGGTGTGGGTTTGTCTCCTGTATGCAAGCATCCTCCCTGTTTCTAGTGCATCTGAAAGAGACCTTATCTAAAAAAGCCTGCATCAGTCCTAACATTCTGAGGAAGCTAAATGGCTGTCTAATGCTACCAGCATTCAGACAACAAGGTCAATTTTTCTGCCACCACCCCTCACTCCCCCAGCAATTCAATTCACAACTCAAAACATTAACCATTAGACCTTTTCATGTTATTCAGATTCTTAGATGTGTAAATGGGCATCTCACTTAATAACTTGCACATGTAAAACAATAAGGCTGCCCTGCTATCTCTATGTGCCAGAGTCAGTATCCATTATTTCTACATTCTGAGGCATGATGTTAAAGAAGTTTCTAACAATCTGGACCTCCAAAAATTCTCTTAAATTTTGTATATAAATACACTGAGAACATAATGCACTCATTTCCATGGCAGTGTTGTTACAAAACCCTGAAAGCTTAGACATTAATGCTTTGTATAAAAATCAGAAAATATCAAAGCATAATATTGTATCACACCTAAGAGCTGAAAAGATGATAAAATGCAAGGCCATTGTAGCAGAACAGTTTTCCTTTCTCTGCGTTCCTGACACTATACATATGAATAGACAATACGTGTTCTCAATAAAACTTGGTGACATATGTTCTATTAAAGCCTCATGGTTAAAAGTGTGAACAAGCAAATATCAAAAATATTTGTGTAAGCAAAACTATCTTGGACAAGTGACAATAACAGACAACATATATGAACTATCAGTATTGCATGGAACTGGAAGGAATTATTTACATTTTCTCATTTTCTGTCATGAGATTACTTAAGAAATGCAAATTTTAGCTTTTCATTAAATAATATTTATGTCACTGAAAATAAACAGAAAGTGGGCAAACACCACTTATTTGATGGTATTGACATGTATTAGAATGGGATATTTCCAGTTGTCAGGGACCTACAATGACAATCTAGTCCCACTGCCTCACCACTTCAGGGCTCACCAGAAGGTAAAGCCCATCATGTAGCCCATCATTGTCCAAATGCCTCCTTTTAAGGCGCTGGCAGACAGGGAGCCTGTTTCAGTGTCTGACCACACTCTCAGTAAGGAAATATTTTCTTATGTCCAATCTGAACCTCTCCTGATGCAGCTTTGAACTATTCCTACATATCCTGTCACTGGATCCGAGGGAGAAGAGATCAGCAAACCCCTCTTCACTTTCCCTCCTCAGAAGCTGTAGAGAGCAGTGAAGTCACCTCTCAGCCTCTTTCGCTCCAAACTAGAAAAAAATTTTCAATGCTTGGCATCCATCTGGCACTGATAGACCCTCTCTAAGTAGAGCAGAAATACTAGCACCGAGGCTGGACCTGGACCAGGGGGAGGAAAATTTGTGCTTAAGGGCAGTTGCCTTTTCCTGGCTGCTCACCAGCTGTGCAGCCTGACGCATGTGCTGGTCTGGCATTGTCCCTTCCCAGGGGCAGGACTTTACACGTCTCCTTCATGAACTTCTAGGGGCTCCTGCAGGGTATGACCCTGGGGTGACACAGAGAGCAGCACCAAGTTGTGACTCCAGGCAGGGGAGGGAATTGGTTGCAGCTGTAGCGAGGCTGCACCGGGCAGCACAGAGGTAGGAGAGCAGAGAACCAGGATGTGGGGGCAGAGGCTGGTGCTGAAGAGCTCATGAGCGGCCTGGGGTGATGAGCTGTGGGGCACAATCTAGACATGGAGACTCCCCTGCTGGAAATATCTGCCCTGGGGCTGGCTACAGGAATGGGCCTGGAGCTGGCCACCACTTGTCTGATGGAAGAATAACAACGATAGAAATGCCACCTGTCTTGTTTGTAATGCTGAGACTTTTTTTTGAGTTTCCATGCATTCATTTTATTTGGATAGCTGTTTATGAGGGGCTGGGAGCCCTAGAGGGTTGGTGCTTGCCCCAGCTGGTGGCCCAGTTCCAATTTGGCTAACGCCAGAGGCATCCTCCGAAGTCACAGATGCGGGGATGGCTGAAGAGGCCCCAGGGCCACTTGCCAGCCTCTTCAGAGGTCACCATGGCCCCTCAGGAGAGGGGTCACTGCCCTGTCTGGAAGTGGAGGACCCAGGAACAGACTCCTCTGGCTCCTCCTGGGGCTCTTCTTGCTCCAAAAGTGATGGTAATGGATACAGAGGGCTAGCTTCTGGAATCCCCATCCATGGCAGTGGAGGTGGTGTTGGACACCTCATCCATGGTGCATCTTGCAGGGCTCTCAGAAGGGCTGGGATCTGGGCAGGGAGATAGGGCTGGTGGGTGAGCAGACGACAGGCCTCCCTGCTGCACTGTCGCACAGCAACGCGGATAAGTTGTTGTACAAATGTCACTGCATGGTTTTGGAGGGAGACCCCCAGCATCTGGACCAGCTGGTCTTCATCAATTCCATGGTTGGTCAGGATGTCCAGGACAGTGTCCTCCACTAGGTCTGCCTCCATCCAATTGTTCCTGAAGATCTGCCTCAGCCTTGGTCGGACCCAGAGCACCAGGGTATCTAGAAGACATGGGTGGTCCCGGAAAAGTATCATCCATTCCCCAGGCTGGAGGCTGCCCACCGGTTGCCTGGGCACTCCTTCTGCAGCCCATGTTTGGGATGCTCCAGAGAAATGGAGGTCAAGTTGTCTGGGGTCTCCTCTTGCCTGGCGGACAATGATGGACGGTGTCTCAGACAGCGCAATGACATGCTCCATGTAGTCACTTTCTGTGTCCATCGAGTGCAGGATGGATAGAATCCTCCTCTTGCAGAGGGGGCACTTGGGTGTGTTCTCTGCCCACTGCAGGATGCAGGTGTAACAGAACTGGTGCAGGCACGGAAATATGTAGCTGATCTCCTTCAAGCTGTCCAGGCAGATGGGACAGCAGCTGTCCATCTCTGTGGCCATATTCTTCTCTGCAGTGGCCTGAGGGGAGCTGGGGTTATGAATTGCTCCCTTTCACCAGCATTGCATCAGCAGGTTTTACTCTAGAAGGGGAAGAAGTACTATGGCCATTGCCTGGACCCAGAAAGGGAGATAGAAATGCCATGGTCTCTCAGGAAGGAAACCATCTCAGCTCCCCAGTAGGTTGCACCTCCCAGCTCACCTCAGCAGCTGCAAGTGCACCTCCTGGGAGTCCCAGATGCCTGGACCTGGCAGAGAGGGGGAAAATCCTTCAATGGCTCTGGAGATGAACACAGAGAGCTGCAACAACTCTCCTTGCACAATGACAACATCAAAGGCTTTGCTCAGTACTCCAAACCTTGCCAAATGCTCAGTGGGAGTCACAGATTGATAGAACGATTTGAGTTGGACAGGGACATTCATGATCATCTGGTTCCAACCCTCCTGCCACGGTTGGGGCACCTTCAACTAGAACAGGTTACCCAGAGCCCCATCCAACCTGGTCTTTAACAGCTCCAGGGACAAAATCCCTATAATTCACAACTTTCCTAGGCAACATATTCCAGTGCTTCACCACCCTAACAGTACATAATTCCTTCCTAATATCTAATCTAAACCTACTCTCTTCCAATTTGAACCCATTCCACCTTGTCCTGCTGCTACATGCCCTTGTAAACAGTCTTGCCTCATCTTTGATGTGTGTTGCCCTGATTTTTTTGTTTTATTAAGTTTTCTGATGTTTGTATATTTGTATAAAACTTTCCTATAAATTTTATGTAAATAACTTACTGTTTTTCCTTCCTTTGTGGGAGACAAGCAACCTGATGAACTATTAGATTGCTCAGTGACATTGAGGAGGTGGCACTACAGCCCTCCAATGACACTGGCATTTCAGAAAGATATATATAGAGTCATGTTTTAATAAAGAGTTTTTTAATTTACTTTAAACAAAACTGCTCCGTGTCATTTATATGTCGCCTCACAATAAGAGATGTGGGTTCCCTTCAGGTATGGAAAGGATGTGATAGTCACTCCAAAGCCATCTCTTTCCCAGGCTAATCAACCCCAATTCCCTCAGCCTTTCCTCATAGGTGTAGTGCTCCATCATTCTGATCATCTTCATGGCCTCCTCTGGACTCACTCCAGCAGTTCCATGTCCTCCCTGTGCTGGGACCCCAGAGCTGGATGCAGGGTTCCAGGTGGGCTCTCACCAGAGCAGAGCAGAAGAGTAGAATCCCCTCCCTCCCCTGCTGCCCACACTGCTTTGGATGCAGCCCAGGACACATTTGGCTTTCTGGGCTGGGAGTGCCCATGGCTGGGTCGTGTCCAGCCTCTCACCCACCAGCAGCCCCAAGGCCTTCTCACAGGGCTGCTCTCCATCTGTTCATCCCAGCCTGTGCTGATACCAGTGGTTGTCCTGACTCAGTTGAAGCACCTCCTACTTGATCTTGTTAAATTTCATGAGTTTCCCATGGGCCCACTTCATGAGCCTGTCTAGGTACCTCTGGATGGCATCCTGTCCTTCAGATGTGTCTGGGCATGAGCCGGCTGGGTGAAGCTTGGTGCTCAGCTGTAAGCAGTGAGGGATGCTGGGTCACAATCCTTCCCTCAAAGGCATCACAATCCATCTCTAGGTGATATCACAATGGGCCACCAACACCCATGCTACACCATCGCAGTACATGCATCTGAGGTTACCTCTACACCAATGCCAACTCCATTCCCCATCTTGTCATCTTATACTCACATTAATGTTACAAGACAGTCACTGAGGCCTTGGCTGTGCCTCCCTAGAGTCCTGCCAGTTTGCTCTGGCCGTGACAGACATCTCCAGGCACATGAAGCATGGGAGCTCACTCAGCAATGACTTGTGCCTCCCTGGGAGGCTGCAGGACAAAGTCCCACAGGCTCTCCACACACTCCACACTGCTGGCCAGCCTTTCTCCCACGATGTGTTACAGGCAGCACTTGGCTTGCTCTGGCATGTATTCTCTTATCTTTGTTCTCTTGCTGGAAGGAACTAGGGTGATTCCCTCTGCTTGGCATACATCAGACTTCATCCAGGCACTATATCCTCTTTGGGGTTCTGGAGTCAAATTGACAAGGGGCTCCATCCTTTAAAGCATGGATACTCTGTGAAGCTGGGGCTGGTTCAACCAGAGTGTTTCTAAGGATGGGGACATCCCCCATCAAAAGAGTTGGAACAGATTCATGGGAGGGTGAGAGATAGTGGCATCTACTGAAACTAGAGTGTTTCAAACTGGAGATAAGGAATACAAACAAAATTGCTGTAAGAATCACAGAGCACTGAAGTGAGTTGCCCAGGTCTTCAAATCCTGAGTGGCCATAACCCAGAGCACAACGGTCACAAGACGTGAATAGATGCTGGCTGAAGTCCTGGAAGTGAAAGCATTGACAGTAGGAAATGCAGCAAAGGTCCCCAAAGGAGCAACAGCTTTGAGAATCTTTTTTACTTTCTGTTTGCATTTGGCTCAGCAGCTTTCAGAAATTTATAATTAGGAGAGAATGGAAAAGTTCCAGTTGGCAGGGGCATACAAAACTCATCTAGTCCCATTGCCTGATCATAGCTGACCAACATTAAAGCCCATTATTGGGGGTGTTGTCCAAATGCCTCCTTTTAAGGCACCACCAGGTATGGGACATCAACCATCTTTTTAGAGAGTCTTTTCCAGTGTGCAACCACCCTCTCAGTAAGGAAATGCTTCTGAATGTCAACGGGCCAGTTCTTCACCCAGCGTAGTGTGCACCTATTCATGTCACAGCTGGACAACTTGTCCAATAGGATGCTCTAAGGGACATATCGAAAGCATTATGAAAATCCAGGAAAACCACATCCACCTCTGTCTCTTTACCCACTAGGCAGGTGATCTAATCGTAGAAACGTCTCAGATTAGTCATACAGGGCTTCCCTTTGTGAACCCATGCTATGCCTGATGCTTGTGTTTCCTTGAAATGCCTTTCATGACCAGTAGTATCTGCTCTGGAATTTTTCCAGGTGCTGAGGTTAGACTCACAGATCTGTAGTTTCCTGGGTCTTCCCGCACACCTTTCTAAATTGTAACGACTGGCCGACTTCCAGTCAGCAGAGACCTCTCCAGACACCCATGACTTTTGACTGGGGTCCTGCTGTCACATCCAACAGCTCCTGCAGTACTCTGGGATGAATCTCACCAGGTCTCATGATGTTATGAACAGTCAGGTGATACAGCTAGCCCCTTACAATTTCTGTGCACAAATGGAGAGTCACTGTTCCTGCAGTTGTGGTCCTTCGACTCTGAGGTCTTACCAGTATTATTGAGGGCTGAGGGAAAAAAACCACACACTAAATACCTCTAGTTTTTCTGTATTTCTATTTGTCAGGGGACCATCTTCAGCAAGAATTGGTCCATTGTTTTCCTTGGGCCTCCTCTTGCTACTAACATGTTTTACAAGTCCTTTCTTGCTGTTGAGCACAACATTTGCCTTTTTCAACTTTTTTTGAGTTTTGGCCTTGCATGCCATCGCCTATGTCTGTGAACATATGTGATCTTCCCACAAGTTCTGATCTTCCAATCATCCAATCTTCTTTTCTTCCTGAGTTCCAAGAGGAGCTCCCTGTTAAGCCAAGCTGGTCCTCTGTCCCCCTTGCTTGACCTGTGACACAATAGGATGGCCTGCTTCCACACTTATCAACAGTGGATCTTTAAGACTGATCAGCACCCATAGAGGCCTCAAAAGCATATTCCTAGGGGACTCTGCAAAGTAGCTACTTGGGTAGCTGAGAATTTGGTCACCTGAAATTCACAGTAGAAATTCTGTTGAACTCTTTCCTCATTACATTAAGAATTTTGAACTCAACCATTTAATCATCACTGTGGCCAAGACAAACACCTACCACCACATGCATGAGTACTTCTCTATAAACAAATAACATATATAGGAAGGCATCTTTTCTAGTTGGAGGATTTGTGGCAAGAAATTATCTTCAAGCAGCTCCAGGAATTGCCCAGACTTGCTTGTAACATCAGTATGGTATTTCCAGTAAATGTCTGTGAACTTGAAGTCTCCCACAAGGACAAGAGTTAACAATCCAGAGATTTCTCTTAATTGTCTATAGAATAACTCATCAGTGCTAGTGTTAAAAAGGGTACGGAAGGGAGATACTGTCTTTTGGTTTATATATTAATCCATATCAATTTCTGTATCAACAATAAATTATACTGTAAATCCTAGCAACACAGCGATATATACACAGAAATTAAAAAGAATGATTTGTGTCTGAGAGTCCACTAGGGAATTTTCGCTTTCTGTACTGAGAATATGATATGATCTATACTTGTATATGATTAATGTAATATCCCTGCACTGGTTTCTCCACATATAAAAAAAACAAAAGCGTGGCCTGTAGGTGACATTCAGAGGGAGGAAAACCACTTCTGCAGTCTGAATTCTTTAGAAAACACTCTGTTTTTTTTCATGTCTCTCATCTTCTTAACAAGTGCAGGTTTAGAAGGAAAATGCCCTTGCTAGAAACGCTACAAACTTCTCACTTTCATGTGTTATGTTTGATATGAATAAACAGTTAAGTATCATGTCAGATTGTACAAAAAGTCAGGTTGCTCTCAGAAGATTATAAGTATGACGTCATATAATGAATCCAAGTAGTAAGAAAAGCCTGAGACCTCCAGGTTCCATGTTACCACTGTCTGTTTCAATGTCAGCGTGACATTTGTGAATCTGATGTTTTCACTCACTGGCTTGCTTCATGCTTTTGTTAATTTTATTTTTCTTCTGCTAATCCTGCTCACCTTAAATCTATGTGATAATGCTTCTTAAGGAAAATATTCTCTTTTTGTTCATGTGTGGCCTCAACAGATTACAGAAACACTCCAGAGACTACACACCAGTCTTCTCTCTCTTCTTCACTTGTACATAGCATGTCCTCAAAAATTGACTGAAAGTGGCCTTTTTTCTTAAAAGAGAATTGGAGTCTATCTGGATAACAATGGACTTAGACACACTGCTGCCACCCCAGAGTGATCTCCACATATCCCACAATTGTTGACTAAGATGTTTTTCTCTCCTGTCAGTTCCCACGGGCAGATCTCAGAAAGTTTCTGTCTGTACCAGTAATGAACTACCTGAAGCTGTTTCACTTTCCCATCCACTGCAGTTAGTTATATGCTCAATTTTTCTATAAGTTGCTGTAGCTGTCTCCTGAAATAAGGAAATCACAGTCATTAGTTCAGTTCCAAGAGTAACTGCTGATTAAAATCTCAATTTAGCCAAAGCCTATTGTCTTGATTTCATCATCCTTGCTTGGTTTGAAATGTTTCTTTCTCCAGCTATCTTTATGATCCTTATCAGCCCCTCCTCAAAAAGCATTTATGGGCTCTAAGCATAAACGAATAATTCTAGTTAAATTTAAAAATTAAATGTTTAGAGTTGATCCCAAAGAAAGTTGACCTTCTTATTTATTCCTGTTCTACAGACTGTATCTCTCAATATCAAGGTGAGAATTATGGTGTGTTATATGGAATGCTTTCCATCTCTTAGATCATGAAGCAAAATACACTCCTTTGAGAGGCAGGTACTCCTTAGAAAGGTACTCAAGTGTTTGGACAAAAGGCAGATTTGTTTTCAGAAGCCTGCACACACACATTTTTTTTACTCACTCTCTTTTCAAGTATCCCTGATTCAGGTGAAGCCATGGTCCTAAATATCCATAGACCAGTTGACTGCATATGGCAAATGGCAGTTTTCCTGAAGTGCAGTAGAGTGTCTCACCGGAATTTCCGTCAGGTCTATTCATGGTTATTAAAGTACTTAGGTAAAGGAAAAAAGAAATATAACTAAAGATGCCAATAGTTTTTATTTAAATTCAAGGATGACTGAAAGTCCAAGGGCAGTCTGCAATTCAGTAAAAAGATTACTAAATCTGAGATATGAAAAGAGAGACAGGTTACTGGAATAGGAGGTGTTTTTCTTGGAAATGGTACAGTGTATGTGTTTGCCTATCTGTCTATTTATAACATGAAACATGACCCAAGCACATTTTTCCTGTGCAACATTTTATTAAGTGTTGCACAGCTTTTGAATACTTAGGTAATGGTGAAATACACTCAAAAGCTGCTATTATGAGCTGACCCAGCTTTTTCTCAAACTTGTCAAAACTCCTTTAGTAACAACAATGATAATTAATAAACCAGTTTATTGTTCCATCAGGTTTTGAACCTGAGTTGAAAAGAGAATGGTG
>WBNO01034590.1:0-10354 GCA_013400575.1 Peucedramus taeniatus
GGGAATTTAGACCTCAGCTATTCATCAAGTGTAAGCTAGAACCAATTTATAGATATGACTATAAATATACAAATACATAGACACATGCAGACATTTTCCCGTTCAGTTTTATCAACTAAAGTTTGTCAAAACCAGTAATTATACAATAACATAAGCTTTGTAAGGAAAGGATACACTGCGGGGTTTTGCTGTTGTTTGTGGTTTGGAGGTTTTTTTGGTTGGTTGCTTAGTGTTTTTTTCCCCTTTAGGTATGCGCTTTTAAAATTGTTACAAAGCAGAATCCTTAAATGAATGCTTGCAAGAATAGAACTCTTATGTGCTCAGCTGTGGTGATATTTACTGAGAGAGGAACAGTCCTGGCCCATTCTTAGTCTTCTCAGTAAGGCTGTTCATGCGATAAAACTGTCTCTGCTGTTTTATGTTTGTACATTAAAACTGCCAGACAATATAATATTTTTCTGGAATACTAGAACTATGAATGTGCAGAAAATTTTTATTGCTCTAGGAACATATGCATTTCAGAGTGGGAGTGATAGTTTTCTATCCCTCTAAGCCCCAAATGGATCTCTACAAGCTCAATTATACTTCAGCAGAATTGCTGAAAACCTACAGATGCTTTCTCTTGATTTTGTTGAGATTTGGTTCATGTTCAAAGGATAAAATGGACATATAGTTCAATTTTACTGGAATTTCTGTTTATGTAGGGCAAATTAGGGCTCCAGAAATACCCTTAGAAAACATAAATTTGTATGCCTGTGTTAATTGCAAAATATTGTTAATAAGTATTTACTTAAGGTTGAATTTTCTATGTACTTATGTGGAATAAATCACATAGTAGAATAACATTTATTGCATGGATGAACATTTTGGTTGATATATTTTGGAATGGAAAAGAAAACCCAGTTCTTCTTTTTCTCCTGTATTTAAGAACTTAACATTGTTGTTCAAAGCAAATTTTTTTTTGGCTGATATTTCATGTTTGAACTTAATAAGGAGATTAGGCTACTGTGAGGAGAAAAGTTGTACATATTATGATTAATGTAATTCGTGGCATTCTAAAATTGCTCTATTTATTTACTTACGTAGAAAAATGACAGAAAGAAAAACACTTCAATTATTAGTCTAGTGCTGTAATGAGTCTTGTGCCCAAAGGAGTGTTGGGCATTAGGAAGTTAAACTTGAAAGAAACTACACGGACATTAATAGAGAAATCTGCCTGTAAAAGTGAACCAAAATCAGGCTGACAGTGTGAATAAAAAAAGGCAAACTGGATGCACACTATGCTTCATTCATTACTCTAGACAGTTCAATTACAATCTGAAAGACATATGGAGTAGTTACCACAGTTTTTGTCCACTAACCTTGGAGATATATGCAAAATGCCTCTTTTGTTGATAAACCATCTCTAACGTGTTAAGAATTTTGGGTGGAAGTAATTTCACCACCTCCGGAAGAGTGACACCATAAATATATCTGTACTTTCATCTGGTTCTTTATGTAATTATATCTCTTGGATATAAAATGGAATTTTACTTGTCCAGCAAGATTAATGTTCTTAGTCTGTGGAAATATGATTTTTAATGCCAATAGAGACATGGAGAATTTAGTTGCAAATATTCTTCTATTCTTTCCACAGTCCCTGTTTTTGAAGTGCTTGTATTTTAGTCTTAAGTAAGAGTAGATCTGCTGCATTTTATGCATTTTGCATGAAATTCACTTTCGGATACATCTTGAGCATTCCTGGTGTGATGTCATCAACTTCTCTCCTTGTCAGGGCAGGCCTCTGCACTCGTTCTCAAGAACCCAGCTTCTTGATAGAACTGATTGATTCAGTCAGGTCTTGCACAGATTAGAGGGACTATTTATTTAAAAGGCTGTATTTCCAAAGAGGCAGCTTTATACTCTTCACATTTCACCCTTGAGCCATAGTGCCATCCCACTGCTTGGCCTGCTCCTCAGAAACACCCCAACTCCCTGATCAGAAAAGAACTCTTTTGCTTTGCCTTCTTCCTCCTCCATCCATGACCACATGATTCCTTGTGCACCAAATAAAAAGTAATTCACTGTTCTGCAGATAACTGCAGTTAGTGAAATTCCCCTTTGTCTTTACTGATAAAGGCAAGTTACATATATGGACTAAATAAACCAAGAAAGGAAATTCACTTGGATCATGGGTTGTTCAGGTTATTTTAATATAGACTAGTTTCTTGTCATGGTAGATCAATAAACCTATTTCCAGTTAGATCTAAAATTCTGAGAAAACTACAGGGACTGAAGTCAGAGAGTTGCTTTTGAATACAGAAAATGTAAGAGTCTGATAAAGGTTTAAAAAACTCCTATGATTAATACGGGCATTTAGTATAAGAACTCAGCTCCCAAAGTGAATTAGTCTGAAAAATGATGATGATGAAACAGTCTTCTCATATAACTGTACTACTTTTGCAACAGCCTTAATTCCTTATTCACCAATTACTGTTCCAGATCTAAATACCTAACTAGCTCTTGGTGAATAAGAATGCATTAGCCTTTGAAATTAATCTGAGATGAATTTAACACTGGAGAGTGTTATAACTATACTATATGCATTGAGCATCTTCTTGGTAGCTGGATTAGAGTGATCAGTTTTCAGCTTATGAGATAGTCTTTTGGATGTCTTGTTTCTCATAGAAAAGACCTTATTTTGATTTTGAAGTTACACATTTATTCTCATGAGGTTCCAATGCCTGAAAAAGAGCAATCTGAAAAAAACTTTGTCCACATCAGGCTATGGAGATGAATGGTGAATTGTAATAAACGGTTTTCTTTTTTTCTTGATTTTTAGCTTTTGCTAGGAAGTTTTCCTTTTCTTCTGGACCTTGTGAAACCAGGCCACTTTAAAGAAAACTTTGATTTTAGTAGTTTTTTGATTTTAGTAGTCTTTTGGCATTATTTCAACTCTGTTTTCAATGAGACTGAGAGCCAGCTTTGTAAAAAAGTTATGGGTCTTGGAGGTACTAACAGACATTTTACAGAACTAATATCTAGTAGGACACTTGCAGCCCAAATCATCTACCTGCAATTCCAGTGTTTCATGATTTTCTAAATCAGCTATGATGTATAGAATCTATTCTCTTTCTCCACAGAGCTTAATCTGGGCTAGTTAATATGGTGGAAATTCACAGAGTTAGCTACCCTAAGTCTGCTAATAATTTTTGTGGCATGTTCAAGGACTGTGAGTGACTGAAATCCTCTGTGAAGTAGTTGCATAATCATTTTATTATGTTTAGAATAATGGGCAGCTATTACCATTGTTAGGTTCATTTCAGAGACCATATCTCTTCCCTTGAGGCACGTAGAAAATTTGATTTTATCTCAGCAGCAGGATTCAGCTTTTCTATCACAGTGTTATGCTAATTTCAGTAGGTTAAAAAAAAACAAACTGAAAAGCGGATCTTCAGAACATCTCTTTGTTTGAGTTCTTTTCCCTAGTGGACAATAGTTGCCATAGCTGTTCTTTTAAAAACTAGAGGAAATCTATTTTGGGTTTTTTAATAATTTTCATGACAAATCTCTAGCTGACTATCTTTGTGTGCATTATAAGCAAACAAAACAAAGTGTTCCTCAGCTAGCTTAATTTATGATAGCTATTATCTGCTACTCCTCTAAAGTACGGTGTACCTTACACTGCTTTCCTAATAGGTGCTCATATTCCTTTAATTATGTTTTGTCTGTTTCAGGAAAATATAAGAAATGGAGGTAAGCTTAAATCCCAGACAGGAAGAGGTTTATACAAAAAGAACAGAAAAACAAATAAGTCTTTCTGACTTTGCTGTAACATGTTTCTATCCTAATTCAGAATTTAAAATAACAAGTGGGATAGTATTTCAGCTCTCTTAACAGCATCATGGAGGGAAATGTTGACAATAAACAGGAAAAAATCAGTGATCTGTGATTGCACATTATGTTAGTATTTCTGTGACACTAGGAAAAACACTTATTCCATGCGATATAGAGGATTTTCTGGAGATGTTTAGCATGAGGATTTCTCTAGTCCGAATACAAGCTTTTTTTTTTTTTTTTTAACCAGAGATGTATTCTGAATTTTATATTGCAAAATACTTACCTGTAGTCAGTATAGATTTTTCATATACACAGTTACAGCAGCCAATATTTCTTTTTCTGTTTTAACTTATTAGTTATGTTTCTGCTCAAGTCCTAGGCTGAACTCTTACAAACTTAGATGAAAAATCTGGATACAAACCAAGACATAGAAGTTAGTGGCATTGATGAATTATTTCTTCCTTTCAATGTTCTGTAGGCAGATATTCTTGCTCATAAATCCTGAGAACCACTGCAGCACTGAACATGAAATACTTTTCTCATATTTGAGAGAAATGCAAAGAGTCTAGGACTGAGTAATGTGACTCGTTCTGCAAATAGGAGTAGCCAGGAAGCCAGGAAGTGATGGGAAACCAGACCCCTTACTTAAATTAGAATCCTGCTGTCTTTAATCTTTTCAATAAGCACTTGTATTCTTCAGTTAAAAAGTGTAGATGATAAGGCTCAGGTACCAGAATTGCACAGATTATGCTCGTTTCTACCATCTTCCCTTTGTCAATACTTCAGTGGCTGAGGCATGCACTTAAAAAGATTTGTTTCTTGGTGAAGAATGGTAAGGTGAAGTACTGAAAATTCTGAAGTCACAGCACAGTCTTCTTTGTTTGAAGGCACATATCTACAGAGTAGTTCATATTTTAAGAGAGCTTATAGGTGTCTTCCTGATTCGAATTCTCACAGAGACAGAATTGTCCGTGGGGTGTTTTGGTGTGAGCATGCTCCTTTGTAGCTTGCTCTCTGTTGATTAACAATGGATACATTAACCACTGGAATTTTTTTCCCCCCCTAACTGTTGGATAAAGATTGTGGTGTGAGCCTTTGGCTCTTTGCGCTCTGCTCTTCAGGGGTTCCTGACTTGTATTCTGGTCCTGAAGTTAGGCCCCTAAGAGTGAGTGAACTCTGCTTTTTTTCTGATGGCATTTTACAACAGTAGCTGTTTCTGTCATCTCTGGTTTCCCATGGAATTCCAAAAGAAATTCTCTCACTCCTTCTTCAAATTAGTACCTGATTTTGTGATGGCAACTTCCAGTGATAATTTATCTCTATCTTTGTACCCTTGACTACGCTGGAAGTTCCCACTGACTGAAAAAGGGGAAACATAACTGCCATTTTTAAAAAGGGAAATATGAAAGACCCAAGGAACTACTGGCCAATCAGTCTCACCTCAGTGCCTTGAAAAATCAGTGCCTTGACATCATCCTAGAAGCTATGCAAAGGCGCATGGAAAATATGGAAGTGATTGGTGACAGCCAACATTGCTTGCTGTGGGCAAATGGTGCCTCACAAACTCTGTGGCATTTTATGATGGGGTTACAGAATCAGTATGAAGGTAGAGTGACTAATGTTATCTGCCTGGACTTGTGCAAAGCATATGAGTGTCCTATACAACATCCTTGTCTCTGAGCTGCAGAGACAAGGATTTGACAGATGGATCACTGGGTATATGAGGAATTTGGCTGAATGGTCACACTCAGAGTTGTGGTCAACGGTTTGATGCCTAAGTGAAGAACAGTGATGAGTGATGAGTGGTGTTCCTTGGGGGCCAGTGCCAGGACCAGCACTGTTTAAAATCTTTGTCAGTGACATGGACAGTAGATCAAGTGCACCCCTCAGCAAGCTGGCCAGTGACATCCAGCTGTGTAGAGCAGTAAGCATACTGGAAGGAAGGGATGCCATCTATAGGAACTGTCACAGCTTGGAGGTGGGTCTATATGAACCTCCTGAAGTTCAAAAAGGCCAAGTGCAAGGTCCTGCACCTCAGTCAGGGCAATCCCAAGCACAAATACAGGCTGGGTAGAGAATGGATTGAGACTAGACCTGGAGAAAAGGACTTGGGGGTGTTGGTGGAGGAGAATCTCAATGTGACCCAAAAATGCATGCTCACAGCCCAGAAAGCCAACTGCATTCTGGACTGCATCACAAGCAGTGAGGCCAGCTGGTCAAGGGAGAAGATTCTCCACCTGTACTCAGCTCTCATGAGACCCCATCTGGAGTATTGTCTTCTCTTCTGGAGCACCCAACGTAAGAAGGGCATTGACCTGTTGGAGTGAGTCCAGAGGAGAGGCATGAAGATAATCACAAGGCTGGAGCACCTCTCCTATGATAACAGACTGAGAGAGTTGGGCTTGCTAAGCCTGGGCAAGAGAAGGCTCCAGGGAGACTTTACAGCACCTTCCTGTCCCTAAAGGGGGCCTACAAGAGAGCTGGAGAGGGATTTTTCATAGGGCCTTGCAGTGAAAGGCAAGAGGGTGTGCTTTTAAGCTGCAGAAGGTTAGGCTTAGGTTAGATATTGGGTAGAAATTCTTTACTGTGAGCAGGGTGAGGCACTTTAACAGGCTGCCCAGAGAAGCTATGGACACCCTGCACTCGGAAATGTTCAAGGCCAGGTTGGATGGGGCTTTGAGCAACCTGATCTACTGGAAGGTGTCCCTGCCCATGTCTGGGGATTTGGAACTAGATGATCTTTAAGGTCCCTTACAACTCAGACCATTCTAAGATTCTATGATTCTATGTCTCTTTTTGCAGCAAAGATAGAACTGCAGGTGTGAAAAATTACCTCTTTAAAAGACAGAATTCAAGAAAGAGCTGGCCTGTGACTAGAGTGAAATCCCTTTTGGGAAATGAGATTAAAAAACATCTCATTAACTTCTGCCTCAAGTTTAAAGATGTTACTTTGATATTGTCTTCTCTAAAGCCAAGAAACAATCATATTTCTGGGGATAAAACCTAACATTTCAAACAAAGAATTCTCTTGCAAATAATTCTCTAGCAAAATGCTACCACAGTCCTACAGTGTTAATTTTTCTCTGGAAAAGGTTTGCTTTGTTGCATGGTACCAGGGATTGGAATGCACCCTAAATATGTACATTAACAGACATTGTATGAAATAGTCACTTTCCCTCTCTTTTCTTTCTTCTGCATTTCTCTTCCTGTCAGCAGATGTCTGACTTGAAATCACACCAGATGAGATATTCCTTCTTGTGCTTTTTTTCTGAACTTACTGATTCCAAGAATTTATTCACTCTCTTTTTTCTCCCCCTCTTATCACAGACTCAGTGGAAGCATTGGAAAGGAAATAAAGAAATCAATAATGTAGGCCAAGGCAAGACTGAATTATTGCTAATGTCTTGCCTTCAAAGGAAGCAAAATAGAAGCTATTTTGCTCATGATAGTGTGTTTTGAATTTGGATGTGAACCTTTCCACATCTGTAGGAACAAGTACTTGCTTTTGTGGAGTTACTATGTCGGCTTAGTCTGCTTGGCTGGAAGTGGTAGGCAGTGCAACCACCGTGGGAATGATGCTCAGGATTTTATAGTCAGCACCTCTAATATGGAGTCCCTCTAAAAAAAGTCCATTTGGGGTTTTTTTCCCCTCTTTTTGGTCTCAAGTTCTGTTCCAGATATACTCCTAGCTGTCCAATGGGGGTTTTTATGAACACTTATGCAATAGTGCTCCCCTTTGCTGCTAATATTTCCACACAGTTATATTGCCAGTTACCTCACGCATTACTGGTAATTTGGTCGAATAAATGGCCAGATAAAGTTCAAAGAGAAAATAAGAACATTTTAGTTGTTACATTTAACAGTCAATTCCAAGAATTACTTCCAATTTTTTATATTTGACCAATTATTTAGTTGTAGCTATTTTTACAAGCTTCCTCAAATTCTCTTTGTCGTGAAATCTGTCATTTTCTCCACTTTCTTACTATAATTCTTTTCCTATAACATTTATATTACCATGCAGGTCCCTTGGCTTTTTATCAAACTTTGTTCAGCCTGATGTTTTTGGTTTATGAAGACTGGAAGTAATATAAAATAAGTATTTTTGTAATATTGAAGAATATTGTCATCTTTACGTCTCAGAATAAAATACTGGAAAAGATGCTATAAGATTAACTTCTGTTTATGAATTGCTATAAAAATTTGAGGGAAAATCCCTCATCTTGAAGATAAGAGCATAAGAATGGAGCTGTGTGGCTTGATTCACTGGAGTCATCAGTGTAAATTATTAGTGGTCTACTCATTTTCAAAACTGGGGTAAACTGTATTCATTTTCTCAATAAGATTATTTTTCAGTTTGAAATAACAAATAAAATTTAAAATCAATATGAATAGAAAATATAACTGTACATTTTTGCCATTGTCAACACACAAATTTATCCTGCTTACATAAAGATATTTCAGTATTTCTACTCAAATAGACTTCTTAGACTTTTCCATTTTATTAGTAGTTATATTAGGATTATGATGGTGTTTCAAATGGGAGATAAACAACTATATCCAGGGAACAAAAGAACTTATGATCAACTAATTCATTGATGGAACTTTTAGACTATGCAGTGAGTCTATTGAATTTGGCATAGGTAGGCTACACAACTCATAAAGCCAGATTGTTCTAGATTTCCATGATTTATAGCTGACAAAGTTCAGGCCGAAGGTGAGTCTTAAGGTAGACTAAATTCAATAATTTTTTAATTATGGTGCTACACACATATAGATTTGAGTCTCCGTTAAACTAACATGGGACATGTATAAAAACTTCCCTGTGTATAAGAGTATAGAGTCTACATAAAACATGCGAATGAAATGAAAATGAAAGTGAGGCCACATTATTATTACTCAATTCTAAAAGTGGGGTGTACTGATCTGAACTGATCTGCTCTCAAATTAAAGTCCATAACAGAGCTGAGAATGAGCATTTCACCTCTGGTTTGGTGTAGTTACTACACATGGCCATGATTTTATGTCATTATTCAACAGGAGAAAATACTTCTAGCATTTTGAACAATTTTATTGGGAGGATATGGGGCAGGGAAACCTTCATGTCATTTTCTTATAAACCTATAGTATGAACAGATGTTGAGGACAGGAGAAATAACAGTGTTCAGCCAGGAGTAAAGGTAAAGTCCGTCAGGAATTATGCCATTGGAAAGAATATGTTATTCTGCTGGGGCTGGGAAATTAGTAGAGGTGAATTAATAATTGGAGAAATTATTTTTAAATTATAAATTAAAATTTTATCTCTTTTTCATTACTTATAATGCAATTTCATGGATTTTCTTGGTTTTCCTGGTTTATTATCTGATATTTGGTTAATCATTAAATGAAGTTTCTTTAATTTAAATTTTGCTTGAGGAAGGACAATGATGAATTTTTCTGTTTAAAATATGAAAACATTTTCAAATTCAAACAGATAATTATATAGTTTGATTTTAAACTATCAGATATTTATGGGAATATGCAGACCACCCTGTATTGCATCCCAAGGTTAAAATTAAATTGCAAAAGCAAATAAATCAGTGAGTTAAAATTGCTTTATTATGAAGGAATCTTGACATTTTACTAGCAATATTAGCACATTGCTTTCTATGGCTTAAGCTTTTGCTATTGAATATTTTAAAAAATAATGAAGAAGCTCTTTTTCTGGGAATCTTGATCTTTTGGAGAGCTGACAACTAATGCATTTTTTTTTTTATGCACCTGAAACTATAAAGAGCTTCTGGTACAATAATTTCTTTTGATTGCATGGCTGATAAGGGGACTGGCCATTTTATTCTAGAACTGTGAGGTAGAAGATACAGTATAGATTTTCCTTGGACCTCATCCAGAAATTAGTAAAAAGGCTTTGGTGATTGTGACAATAATGGAAACCATATTACCATGTTTGCTGTATCTTTAAAAATTGAGATAATACATTTATTTTTCCAGCACAATTTGGATACTTGATTTAACTGCTAAACAGTATAAACTGCAAATATTTTTGTTCTTTTTTACTGTTCTCTAAATAGAAATGCACTCCATGTATTACATTTCTGATTTATCTGAGGAGACAGATCTAAGTAAGGAGTGTGAAAAGAAAAACCCGGCATGTGAAAAGAAAAACTCATCATCCTCATAAACACATATCTGACCAATGTAGCCATCTAATTGGGTACTCTGCTGTTCTCAAATGTGTAATTTTTATCTTCTGCTTCAGCTTATCATCACTGGGGAAAGCATTTATTTTCTCTAGGCATCTATCCAAATTCAGACTGCAACTGTGGAACATGTGAGATAAAATGTTAGGTGTCCTTCTGGGCAGCTCTGCATATATATTCTGTCCTTAACACTGTAAATGTGCTAGGACCAAATTATTTTCTTTGGTCTCTAACAGAGATGCTTATCTGTAATGTGCTTTGTTACAGAAAACAAAGAATCTTAGTTTATAGGATTCTCTCTGTAGGATTTATCACTCTTATGTTTTTGTTTTTTTTTTTTT
>WBNO01034617.1:0-11957 GCA_013400575.1 Peucedramus taeniatus
GGAAAAACCAAAGAAAATAAATCAGAATGACCTTACACCACTGAAGCAACAGCTAGCACTGGCAGGAGGGCTTTCTGGTAAGATGAGTGCAGTGAAGACAGCCCAATACTTGCTCATATTTTCTCATCAAAAGGATGGTATTTGTGGAAGAAAATAAAAAGGAAGAAAATACATAGTTTTACAACAACTCTGGATTAAAATTCAGATTGCTTTGACCTTCACAGATGTTCCCTCACTTCTGTTGTAATATAGCATTTTTTTCTGAGAGGAGAAAACCAGTACATCTTAATTTATGCTCTTGACCTTTTTTGTGGCTGAGATGTACATTTATCTGTAAGAATTCATATGCTGGCAGCAGCATTTGAAATGTCAGAAAACTCACTGTAATTAGTTAATCCCCTCAATGATTATTCTTCTGTTAGCTAACACCTAAGATGTAAGAGATGATAAAAAATAAGAGTATTTTCCTTGTTCCATTGCCAGATCAAACTTTACAATTTATATGTGAAATTCTTCTATGCATCACCTAAATTGTTGGCTACATAATTTCATAACACTGTACTAACAAAATCTTCTTCTACAAAACACATATGGAATGTTTTTTTGATGCTAAATGATATGAGCACCCATTTATAGCAATAAAATATATGATTTATTGTAAAAGTCCATCATGTAGCTGTGGAGAGCTTGAATTTTATCTCAATATGCTAGCTTTGAATCATCATTTGTTTTCTGATAAACACTGATTTACCATCCATTTGAGGCCATTTTCTCCTGTTTGTTTCTGCTTTATTATTCGATCTGGTGCAAATGTGTCATACCAGCAGTGTGTGTATTCCTAGATATTTTAACCACTGTGATTAGTTCACAAAGAATAGTACTTGACTGCTTTGTAGTTTAAACCAGCCTGTGTAGTTACTGCTTAGTGGTTTTTGGAAATTGCTAAACAAACTCCTTTAAAGGAGAAGATGAAGGCAGAGGTCAGCCCCTCCTTCCCCCCTAGTTCTCTGGTGATTCTCTAAGCAAACCCCCCTAATTAAAAATATCACTCTAGGTTTCAATGTTATGATCTAATATTCAGCTTTCTCAAACTGACACCAGAGTTCAAACATTTTTCTAGATCTAGCTACCAAGGTTGAATTAAAGTGAATACTGACATTACCATGTGCATTCAGTAAGCCCTTTTATTGAATATTTAAGAGCTGTTTTTTATACAGAAGGTGTTAAGGTTGATTTTCATAAATTCAAAGCTGTCTTCATTATTGCAAGTGTTTTACGCTCTCAAGATTAAATATGCTGTTTGAATTGGAAAAAAAAACCCTGCACTTTTTAAAACAAGCATGTATAAACTATTCTATTTATTCAGGATGTTTACAGTAGCCATTATTTTGCACTAGGTTAAATTGTAAATAATAAGCACATGGTTAGGACTAATTTGTTGTTAGAAGCTAGTAGGCTATTTTTCCTTTCTGGTGCACTAGACATACTCTCTTAACTCCTGCTAGTCCTCTTACATCTTTCGTCTAAATGGAGGGTGCAGGTTTGTGTTATTTTAGTTCTTGTGTGTTTTCTTAAAGCTATGTGCAAAATGAATTTTTGTGAGAAAACAAATGCATGTTTTGTAACACCAGCTGGTAGTGGCCTTTGGCTTTTATTATTTCTCTTGTTTTTTTCATGTGGTATAATAGAAAACTCAGGAAAATGGGTCTCCTTATGCAAAGAAAGTTACAAGATTAATAAATGTGTCAAACCCTTACTTTCATTAAAACTGAAGCATATGTTGCAAATATGTAAAATACGTCCCAACTGTTTGACCATGGCCAGTGTCTTTGCTCCCTGATCACCACAAGGAAGCTATTAGTCCTGTAACCTTTGGACTGTATGATCAATAAGGTATTACATGGCATGCAACTGGAGCACCTGTTTTCCCTTTAGTAAAGGCTCCTTGCAGACTTTACCTTAACCTATCCATATGTTTTCACTTATCAGATTGTTGGAAGATTATGAAAAGTGTCTTTCTTTAGAGTTGACTTGGGTATCAGTGACTTGCTACATGACAATCTCAGTGTGGGCATGCCCCGATGTAGGTTATGTCATGGACGGACATTGCTCGACATCCCCAAATTGCAGAGTTACAGAAGTAGTAAACTGAGGATGATGAATGGCGAAATAGATTAAATTAATTAATGTAATGCATTACATAATATATGGTGCATTATATAATAATGGTGTGTAATACTGAGAGGAGTCTGAAAAGATAGATTTGCACTACCACGTCTCATTCTAATATTCTGGATTTTAGTAACATTTTTCAGCCTCTGCTGAAGTCAAGATAGGACTGTTAATTTAAGGCCACGTGATTTTTTTTTCTGGAGAATCTTAACTTCCATCTTCACTTGCAATATGAATAATAAACTAAAGCAGCAGATATGCTACTTGTATTGGTTGCAAAGTGGTGCTTAGCAGTGGAACACTTTTTTCCTGATTTTTCTTCATTGTCTTGTTATGTATTTAGGAATTGAAAAAGATGTAGTTTGTTTGGCTCAGGCATTTGTTCTTCATTTAATGCTAGTTTTTCCAAGAAATCGCACTGGATTCTGCATTCTGTATGTTCTGTAATGTTTGCTAAACCTATGTCAACCACAGATTTACAGTTTAATCTGATTTCTCTTTCCTTTTTTTTCTTTTGACTCCTTTCCAAATACTGGCTTATAGAATACCTTAGCAAATATGGGTCAGCTAAATACCTGAAGTCAAGTTATCAATAAGCTATCAAAAGGATTTTTACACAGTTATGTTATAATAATGTAGCAGTCAATATGGATAATCTATGTATCTAAGATTTGTCTGTGTATCTAAGATTTAGTTTTTAAGAAGTTTACATATGCTCTTCACATAGCTTTATTCTTTTAACAAGCTCCAGGTAAGATTTCAGATAATCTCAGAGATTTTTCAGGTCAGCATTTTGCTGGAAGCCCTCAGCACACCAGAGAATTAGGCCAGTGAAAACTGCTACCACTGCAGGCATAAAGGGAGGAAGATGCACATTATGAACACTGTTTTGTTTTACCTTCCTCTTAGCATTTTATTATGAAGAAATATTAAAAACTTTTGCATATTTGGTTACTCTCTCTTTAGCCTTTCATTCTTTGAAAAATTCTTTGCCGTTCTCAATGATATTGTAGTTCAAGGTAACTAAAAGCTCAATGAATTATAGTTGAGTCAAATTAAAATATGTTTTAAAGCTTCTAATCATTGCTGCTGAGAGGTACTAACTTTGTTCTCAAGCCAAGACATGTTTGTATCCTGTCTCAGAAGCATGCCCTGCATATTTACTGAGAGGAGATTGTGAGGAGGAGGAAAGATAGCTCTGATGTAACCTACATTTTTATATTCTATAAAAGAGAAGATTGTAATCTATTACAGTGGCAGTGGCATTTATTTTCTATAAAATAAATGGTGGGGAAATGATACAGAAAAAGAGGGAGTGAGTGGAGTTAAAATTCCAGAACACGTAAATCTATTGGTCCACCTATAGCTTGATTCTACCATTATATTCTACATGAATATAGCATCTAAATACTAACTGTAAATAAAAAGCCAATATCAGCTTCCAGTGGAAACTGTAGCTATGTATGAATCTGCTAGCCTCTCAAAACTTAACTTATAAAACCATGTGTATTTACAAAAAAAAAATAAATCTCTACAACAGAGCATATCTACAGTACAGGGCTGCAGAAGTCATACTTCTCAGTACAGTTTGGTTTCAGCTCAGTTATTCATGTAAAGATGTTGATAAGAGGTGTGTAGTTTTAATAACAGTTCTACTTAATATATGGGTTGATGGTGTAGACTGCTTCTGCCTGTACTCTGGACTATCACCTGGTTTTGATCATTGGATCACCCCAAGTCACAGTCATGAAGTTACTTTTGCTTGGCTATACCTTAGGTCCTGTGGAGCCTTTGCATAGCAACTTTCACAAAAAATGCAGTTTTCATCCTGCCCTGTAGTGGGACATCATATAGTCTTCACCATTGACTATCAAATAAAAAATAAATAATATATAGTAATAAATACTATCAAAATCAGTGAAGTAAAATAAGAATTAATGAGATCAGAATCTAAGACTTGTATCTGAAGTTCAGCATTTGAGGAGGGATGTTTGTGTGTGTGTGTGATAGTCACTGGGGAACCATGGGTCTATGTCTTGGTTTTAGACAATTTAAAGAAGCGTAACAGCAACAGGCAAAAATATCAACAAAATTGCTATATCTCGAGAACAAAGAGAGGCCCAAAAATGCTGGGGACATCCCTCCCCTCCAAGGTGATGCCCCGCAGTCGAGTGCGTGGTTCGAAGGACAAAGGGAAAGGTGGTGTCAGCTTTTCTCCTGCCTCCTCCCCTCTCTGCTCATCTCCCCGACAGCTGGTATTCTCTGGATCGAGAATTCGGGAAAAGACTTAACCTTCCTTGCGGCAGAAGACGGCAGGACAGGCAAAGACAAGGGCTGCTGCGGGCTGGGGCGGCCCGTGGTTACAGTCCTGAGCTGGGCACACGGCAGCGGGGGCTTGCCCCGCTCGGCAGCAACAGGAAAACAGCCTGTGGAAATCGCCCCAATGCAGCCTCTCCGAGAAGAGAAAAGAGGAGAAAAAAAACCGAAAAGAGAACCCAAAAAGGGGAACAAAACCTCTGCCTAAGCAACGACCAAACAGCCAGCCAAGCAAACAGCCCACGGCGAAAGGCCGGAAGCTGTCCGGGAGAGCCGGTCTTAAGAACGTCCCTAAAAGCACTCCCTACACACAAGGCCCTCGTTTGCAGGGTCTTAAAGATACAGGAACAAGCTTTGGGCGCAGAAAGATGTGGAATGTACTAACATTATGGATTACCCCAGGGCAGTCTATAAACTGTTGAATGAATTACACTTACCCTAGTACATGGTGTTGTTCACCTGTGACCAATATAGTATGGGTGATGTTCCTTATGAAGCAATCCAAGTATAATTCAATAAATTATTAAATCAAATAAAGAATATGTCTAAATTATATTAGCTATTTAAGAATGGGACATACTTTTCTCTCTACACTTAATATTATTTCTTAATGTATCTAAGCAGATTTAAATTGAGGCCAAGCAAAATGCTGTTTTCACCTAGGTCCTCAAAAAGTAACTTTAGGGTGTAGTTAAAAACATCTGTATGGTCTTCTCTGTGACTTGGGAGAGAAATAATGAGTGTGAAAGGAAACAACCAAAGTCCTTTGCTGCTGAGTTTGCTTTGAAATCTTCCTACGTGTGCAGGTTGGTTTCTACCTTAGTTCCATGTGGTTTCAAAAATTGCAAGAATGGACTATCACCATTCTTCATTCTCTAACAGAATTTCTTTGAAATAGTTTTACACAGAATCATGAGATCTGAGTTCTGTTTAAACTACTTCCCTAAACCACTTGCAACTCTAAGCAAGCCATGTAGTCACTGATTTGCCAGCCACCTGAATGTTTCTTCAGATTCATTCATAACTCCATTATTTTTGACCTTCCAAAGGACAGCCCCAAATACCTTTGGAGAGATGCCTTTTGAGCATTTTCCACAGCAAAGTGTAGAGCCCATAATACACAACAAACTCCGAGTCCCATAGGAAGCAGAGATGTAATGTGTAAGTGTGGTAGGTTTACTGTGGCTGGATGCCAGGCACCCACCAAAGCTGTTCTGTCACTCCCTTCTGCAGCTGGACAGGGGAACGAAAACATAACAAAGGGTTCATGGGTTAAGATAAGGATGGGGAGAGATCACTCACCAATTACCATCACAGGAAAAAGAGACCCAACTTGGGGATATTAATGTAATTTATTACTACCAAAATCAGAGCAGGATAATGAGACATAGAATAAATCTTAAAACTACCTCCACTTCTCTCTCCTTCCCAAGGTCTACCTCCTGTGCTTTAACAATGCAGGGAGATGGGAAATGGGGGTTACAGTCAGTTCATCACAGGTTGTTCTTGCCATTGCTCTCAGGAAGAAGAGTCCTTTCCATGCTCCAGCATGGGGTCCCTCCCACAGGCGACAGTCCTTGACAAATTTCTCTACCCAGACTCCATCCCGTGGGCAGCAATTCTCCATGAACTATTGCAATGTGGGTCACTCTTCTGCACAGTACAGTCCTTCAGGCACAGGCTGCTCCAGCATGGGTCCCCTGTAGGGTTAACAAGTCCTACCAGGAAGCCTGCTCCAGCAAGGTCTCCTCTCTTCCCAGGTCTGCAGGTCCCTGCCAGGACCGTGCTCCAGCATGGGTTTCCCACAGAGTCACAGCCTCCTCTCAGGCATCCAACCTCTCCAGCCTGGGTCTCCTTCCCAGACTGCAGGTGTAGCATCTCCATGGGCTGCAGAGGGGCAGCTGCTTCACCATGGTCTTCACCTGGGGCTACAGAGAAATCTCAGCTCTGGCACGTGGAGTACCTTCTCCCCCTCCTTCTCCACTGACTTTGGTGTCTGCTGAGCTGTTCCTTTCACATATTTTCCACTTCATTTTCCCCTGGCCACAATAACATCTATGCAATATCTTTTGTGTATTTCCTTATACCACAGAGGCATTACTGTCACTGCTGGTGGGCTCAGCCATGGCCAGTGTTGGGTCCATCCTGGCTGGCATTGGCTCTGCCGGACAGAGGAGAAGCTTCCAGCAGCTTCTCATAGAAGCCAACTCTGTAGCCCACCCACTTCCAAAACCTGGCCATGCAAACACATTACAGTGAGATACAACTTTGGAAGCCTTGTAGAGAAAAGTGATGGTTAGGATGTGGTAGCATGAGGTAAGTGCTGCATGAACCCAGTTCCCTATGGAGCATGTGGTTGACATGTGAATGAGAATGAATGAGTGGCAGAGGTGATGCTGTGGGAGAAGAGAGTGCTCAGCAACATAGCTGTGTGCAGAATGGATGGTTGTAGTCTGGGTTTTCAACTGAGATTTGATGCTGAGGCTCAAACACTACAACACAGCTGAAAATCTACAGCTTAGAGTTAGGTGTTTGTCTTTGACTTCCTGGATAGGCTTCTGAGGAAAATTGCAAGTTCAACTACAAAAATTTGCCTGGACAGTTGATCAGGCTTTGCTGTGCTTTATGGAAGAAAATACAGGAATATGGGAAAATAAACTCAAGATTATGCAAACAATATGCAACATGCATTTTGTTTACAGTTTGAAGTATCCGTGTGTTGGTGGAAAATTTTATATTGTTTACTTAATGTTGATGTGAGAATCAGTGATGAAGTTGCAGGACAGATCATCTAGGCAAAATATAATCCTGACAAAATGAAAAAAGCACCCGTACCCAAAGTATTTAAGAATAAAGCTCACTCTAGAGCAATGTGGTATGGAATTAAAAAGTTGGTGGTGTGCAGCAGCATCTAGGACACATCAAAGCATGGTACAGAGCAGGTATACCTGTCTCTGCTCAGGTGTAATCTGCTGGCAGATTAAGAGGCAAATTAAGCATAAAGCTTTTGGACAAATAGTGCATACTGCATACTGCTTTGTTCTGTTTCTCTTTTGTTCTGTGATAGGAATTCTATGCATTTACTGATAACTACTAGGAAAGTTCCAAAGGTAAGGAGCATGTCCAGGCTGCTCCTGCCTGGACTCATGAGATGTCAAGCACTGGGACGAAGTGCCAAGGAGGGCAATGTTTTTCGTGTAGATTTACTGACTTTTCTGTTTAGCTGCATACAAGAGTACCATGCCCACCCATGAACCCTATTGGAGCAGCTGTGAGTTGAGGAGTCTGCAGGAACTAGAGCCGGAACTGAGAGAAAGAGTAGCAGAAATAAGATATAAAAATAAACATAGACAAATTAGGGAGAAGGAATGGCTGGTCCTTGGGCAGGCAAGGATGTGATGATGCTGCGACCTGCATCAGGAGAAGGCAAGGAGGCAGGGAGAGGCCACAAAGCCCCAGGTGCAGGTGTGCTGGGGTAACAGGTGTGGATTGAGGATCCAAGTAGGAATGTGCCTTAAGTCTCCTATACATTGATTTCAGAGCAGTTGACTTTGCCATCTCAGTATTCTTTGAGTATAGTCTTCGGTGTATAATTTAGATAGATTTGAAAATTAGAATTTGTGGCATATGGAAAAGCAGTAAATGTGTGTTTTAGCATTCTGACTTGCTATTAAATGTGACTTAAGGACCAGTGAGGTGTCTGTGTTATCTGCATGATCAGCAAATGCATGTTTGTCTGGTTAGGAGAAGTTGAGGTAATATGGTAGGTTAATATACAGCTGTAGCAGTCTGATAGTGCAGTGTTTTTGTTGATTGTCTCAGTAAATACACCAGGGTATTGAGTTTGCTTGTCACAGTGCCTGGGGTAGTTGAGCAAGTTACTTTTCCACTGAGTTGACCCCCAAGTCCCAGAGTCTTTCAATCAAACCTTTTAGATTTCATACACTGGCAATTCCTTTCCTTTTCTAATGGGCTGTATTAAAGAAAATGTGTCACCTTTTGCACCATGTAATACTAAATCAGATCAGAATTCATGCACAGTTATGTCAGTGGAAATATAATATTACAGACCTGCTTATCTCGAGATAGCACATAGAAAAATAAACTTCCCCAGCTGACAGATTTACTTGATTCTGCAGATAAGTTATTTGTAAGTAATTGAGCTGAGAAATGTATATGGATTATTTTAATACATATCAAAAATATATAAGAAAAATTACTAATAAATATTGAAGTATTGTTTCTTTCTTCTTTCTCTTTCTCCTGTTTCTTTTCTCTTTTCTATATTTTCTTGGCCTGCTCAGGTGCTAAGGTAACTAAGTCAAGGATGAGAAAAACAGATTTACAGAGTTATCCTAGCAAACTATTTTTGTTCTGAAAGCTAACAGCTTTAGAAAAACATAATGGATACCTCTTCTTTATGTGATGTCATAGATAATTTAATGCCAGAGTGACAGAGCTCTTAGAGAAAAGAATTCTACTGAAAAACTATTGCTTTTGGTTAGACTTTAGCAGAGTGAATAAGTCAGAACAGCATTGCTAATCTGAAGCTTTCTTGCAATCAGGAATAGTAATTTAAGATCAATTGCTCAGCAGATGTGCTTTTTAGTATTTCATACAAAAGAATGGTACAATTCCTCCTACCCTCAACATAGTAGCCAGTGCCTTGCTATGTGTTTAATGCATGGTATTAGCTATAACTCAAAATTAACTATGGAAAAGCCATTTGTTGGCCTTTACTTACTGTTTGATTAAAAATTTAAATACCAACAGGAGAAGAAGAGTAGATAGAAATTCTTTGCTATGCCTTCTCCACTGCTAATTTGTAGTTGGATTTTTTTTAATTTGTAAAGAATTTGAAATTTGTGTATGTGTTCACACCAAAGCATCTTCTTTTGTATTTTCTGTACTCATAGGACTGCTTTCCTTCCCACTCTCAAAGAACAAATGGTGCCTGAATATTTTAGATCAATACACAATATATAGTGAAGATCAAGAAACAGTTTACTCAGCTATTTTTCTGAAGTATAATACATTTTGATAGAAGAATGGTTTGCATAGTAATAGTGTTTTCTGTATGGTCTATTAAAGATTAAGATTTTATAGTCTGTTCAGGGAATGCTTGAAGCTGCATTATCAAAAATTACATTATATTATATTATAAACAGAAGAGTCAGTTTGTTACAAAATAATTGTTTCAAGCAGTTCTTACATTGTGTAATCCTTTTAACTCATCTACCTCAGGATATATTGATTCAGAAGAAAATGTATTTTAACACCGTGATGTTTTTAGAAAGAACTTCATGCTAAATTTTGAAGTCTTAATGCATAAATACAGAGATGTTAGTCCCTGAAAGTGCTGAAGATTTTTTTTCCCCAGTGAAATGTTGTCTATTTATTGAACATTGGAGTTTCTTTGTTTTTGAGACTGGCTGCCTTTGAAAGAAAACCACAGCAGTTTGGTCTGTGGCTGTGTTTTCCTCTGATGTCAGTTAGACTCTTTGGAACTACCATAATGCCAAAAAGGCCTGATCAAAAACTATCAGATTGAAAAGCAGTACTTCACACTTTTGAAACTCTGCAAAAGAATTTGGTGAATAACACAGCTGTTTGACAAGGCAGCTTTGAATCTGGTTGAAGGACAGTACAATCCCTCCTTGGGAGCCTGCTGGGAGAGTAATATAGGGAAAGTTCAGCCAATTTTGTAATTCAGAATTATTGCTTTGATTAGGACCTAAGATGTCATTGCAGATAAACACTATTTATTGAGTTTATGAAAATACCATTGGCTTTTAAAAGCAGGTCAGCATTACAGTGCGAGGAAAAGTAGAACAATATACAAGGTTTGATGAAATATGTAGGAAAAAACTGGACTTTTTTCTGGATTACAAAATCAGAGTAGTTATAAAATGTAGATAATAATTGTGTAGGGTTGGAGTAGTTAATTTTTTATAATCTGAACATGAAAAGCATCCAGAAAAAGTAGTATTACCTTTTAAAAATCACTAAAATAAAAGAATTGGCAGTCAGTGACATCTTACACCATATTCTTATTTCAAGGTTCCTTAACATTTTGAATAAAGTAATTTGTAAGGATGATGTCTCTAATGGCTTCCAGGGAGTCAGAAAGGATATATCTAATCAAGGATGAAACTTTAGTTTCAGCAGACCACTGTTAAAATCATGCTCTTATAATATCCTGCATTGCTTTTCCCATCATAGGTGGAAGGGGGTTAGTCAAGGATGGGGAGCACTCCAACGCTGTTATACTACCTTGACCTTCCTGAAATGTTTTTCTTTCCCTTTAGAGATGTTGATAACATCCGGGTTCTATACTGTTCTTCAGGTCACTCACAATAATACTGAGTTCTATCCCAAAGAAGCATGTAAGGACACAAGACAGGAGCATAGCCAGAGCTCTGACAGAAGGTATCAAGTATGATATACTAGATAGGTTACCTATTTTTAAGACACTGAAAAGTGTTTGTGCTTAGGAAAGATTTATTTTCTTCTATTTCTGTCATTTTTTCCACAAATAATTCATCCTACTCTTATGCTCAAGGAGAAAATGGAAACTCTGATTATATACACTAAATTATCTCCACCATAAACTACATATACTTCACAGCATTTAGTTGTTTTACAGGTTGAGGTGCTTATTTAAACCTCTTCAGTGGTTTTTAAACGCTGAGGTTTTTAAAATGTTGATTGAAAGTAGTAACTGTAAGGAAAATTGAATGTGGTGTGGATGAGATTAAAACACAGTGCTACAAAAAAACAAATCTTCTGTTTTGCTCCATAAGATTAGTCATGGTGGGGAGGGGAAAGCTCAGTGCAACTCTGCCACTGGAATCAGCCAGGGGATTTCTACAATGTAAATGGGTTATAAAAATAATTGGAAACACATGGCCATGCAGAAGAGTGTAATAGTTAATAGCCTCTCGGCACTGAGCAGATCTCAACCCTTCTGAATCTGGAGTCATCTTCTCCGGAGCAGATAATTGTTTTTCTGCCCCTTGTTTCAAGGTAGACTCATCTCTGGGGATGCTGGGACCCATCAGGCTCTGCTCTAACAGGTGCCCCTTCCCTTCCTAGGGCAAACAACAAAAAAAGTCTTAATTCTGGTAATTATTTATTAATATGAATAATACTACATATTAATGTCAATAGAGCTACTAATAAGGCACTTTAGCCATCTTTCTGTGGTGGGGAGCAATCTCAAAGAGAGCCCTGGAAAGGAGCCCGGTCAGGTTGTGCTATCTCCAGGTGTCATAGGATTTTCCCTACATTCCCTTTGTATTATCATAACACAACAGGGGTGTCTTCCAGATACTGGATGGAAATGCTTTGCATACTACACACATCTGTGCTCCTTTGGTTTTGAGTAAGGCTGGTTAGTGAATTCTCTTGGTTTCTCTCCCTTGTCGCACTATATTAATATTTTCCACCTGTCTTGGTTTGAAAGACAG
>WBNO01034618.1:0-39191 GCA_013400575.1 Peucedramus taeniatus
TACTTAGCTGCTATTGATTAGTCCCAACTGAAATAACTGAATCTCTTCAGGATCATGGCATGCTATTCCCTTTAAAAATGCATCAGTTTTTAGTACAAGTAAATTTCTTAAAAAGGAATATAAAGAGAAAAAAAAGCTTCATAACAACAGAGGTTCATGTTTATGACAATTTTCTTCTAAGGTAGACAGGAGGAGGGCACAGTCCTCCAGAATTTCAGAGTGAGCTCTCCACATAAAATACTCCTGTATTTCACCAGTTTCCTCTTAAATGTCAGAAATGAGGTTGACACTGGACAGTACATTATGCAGCCTATTTTGATGTTACTTATAAACGTTCTTTTTTAATATTTCTTTTGCTGAAACTGTCAAAATCACTTGCAATGCCCAAAGTTATTTATATTATCCTTCAGAACCCTTGACCATTTGATATTATGCATAAGATACCCTAACTCTCGTGAATCAATCAAACACACTGATTGAACCTTTACATGACTGGAACTTCCTCAGGAATCATCACCTTTTTTTGCTTATTTTGCAGTTCTAAGGAGAAGAGGTGATATATTTGAACTTATAATAATATTCTGCAGCTCCTCACTGAGTAAAAAAGATTTGTAAAACTGTATTTAACTTCCTGCTTTGATAAGATTACTACAAGTGTGTTAAACCAGGACTTACACAAGCAAATAACAGGTTTGGGATAAATAAGTTATATTTTTTTGAGCATATTTAGTCTTTCTGCTTGTTACAACTTTAAAAATTCCAACATTATAGTCTCTTTTATCACTCCCTAACAAACAGGTTTTGTGGTTGATAATAAAGTGATGCCTGCTACAATTCAGTTGCAGAAAAACAGGGCAATACTTTCAATGAAAGACTTTATGGTAAGCACTGTTCAGAGAGAAAATACAACTATTATTATGAGAACTTTTTAAACAGTACTCGAATTTAAAATGTTAAGCAAAAATGTGGTAGAGGCCTATCAGTTGAACTGGAATCGCCACATAAACTGTTATTACTATGACAATTTGGTCATAATTATAACTTTCTGTGCATAAAGGCATTATGAATATTATTTGTACCACATATTCATATCTAATCATGACAGATCAAATCCTTTTGCCATTTATATTAAGATTTGGTCACTTCACCAAAATGGTGTCACTACCTATGACCAAGCAGAAAATTTTATTCCATTAAAAATACATACTAAAAGGAAAAAAACCCCAAACTGTCTTGCTCTCAGACAACAAGATTTAGTATTATGGGCTGTTTTAATCAAACAATGAAATTAAATACTTTCAAATCACATGGTAGGCACATATTGCCTTAACTCTGCAGAAGAGCTTTACATGCAAAATTAATTAATGGGTCAATTCTTAAACTCTCTGTATCCTGTTATTTTCTGTTTTAAAATGTTATTAATTTACAATGACTCCCATGACATTAAATTTAGGTTAATACACTAATATATATTAACAAGATAATTATGTCAAAGGTTATAATCAACAGTTCATAATAAAAAGTTATGCTCAAAAAGAAAACTTATTATTTATAGTTTAGGCTGCATAATAAAGTATTAGCAACACAAAATGTTAATTAATTTCTAATTCTCTATTCTTTTATTTGGATTTCATGAAGGTTGATTGGATTTGATCCATCATTTTACGGAAAATTAATTATTTCAAATACATGCACCACTTTATGCAACCTGCCTGATTTGCATTGAGGAAAATTCAGCAGAAGTAATTGAGGCACAAGCAAATACTGGCACTGACTGAACTCAATTTTCATTCCAAATTTCTGCAAAATCCCAAGACACAATATCAGATGCAGGGGGAAAACAAACAAAAGCAATGTGTAAAGGGAACATGAAGAGAGAATATTACAAGAATCAGAGAACAAAGGGATTGCAGAACTATTTTAGTGCCATAGATGAACAGTGAGGGCTTCACTCAGGCAAGGTGGAATAAGATATCATATGGCATCCTGACAATTGATGTCTTCATTTAAATGTAAGAATTTACATTCTAATTAGAAAGAATTTACATCTTAATCAGAGGCAGCTGTATTATCTTGTTACTGTTTTTTTCAAAGGTAATGAACTAAAGTACTGCTGTGCTTTTTCAACCAGAAACTAAATAGACAGCATACAGTGTTATTTTATAGCCTACCTGCTGTAAGCTGTTATTAATATTTTCAGAGACTAAATTCCAACAAAATCTTTTAAAATAAAAATTGTACTTGACATTGCTCAAACGATATTGTAAAGGCTTGTTTAAAATATTTAACCAAGACCCTTTCTAACTTATATTTTTAAGCACATGTAGTCATAAAGGTATCATTAGTATGGCACCAGTGATGTACACTTTCGTTTTAGGCTTCAAGTAATACAGTATAATCTTGGAAGGAAAAAAGTATTTAGAAAATTTTTTAATAACAAAGCCAGTTCCACATGTATTTCTCCACGTTGTTCACACAATACATAAGGAAAAATCAAATAAAATATTATTTTTGTAGCTCGTGTAAATACACTTTCAACTGAGGCCAAACTGAAGTGGTTTAGATGCTAGTTCTAAAGGAGGAGCCCCACCAAGGAATATGGAGCTGCTTTTACAGGTATTTTCAGACTAAAAAAATCATGGGTTAGCAGTTCAGCTTAGTTACAATTTCTTTGGCTCTTGCACAATTTCAAAGATTTTGATAGCAACATATAATATAAAACTGCTGTTGGGAAACTTGAGGTATGAGTGCAGAAGGAAGCAAAGACATTTTTTTTCCCTATGAAGAAATTAACCTGGGAGTAGGTCTGGGAAGCTCTTGGTTTAGTGACCAGCTCTGCAAAAACTAACTCTGGAAAAACTTTGTTTCACCATTATTTATCTCTCTACATTTGTTAGATCTCTCTCTCAGCTCTCAGAAACCCTCAAAAACCCAAATGGAAAATGTTTTGCAGGGATTTTTCAGGGAGTGATTCAAAGTCCAGCCTAATGGACTTTGGTTTGTTAATGCAAATGGAGATCAATTAGCCATGCTTTGCTTTGCAGCAGGGATTAGAATATTCACATTCAACTCTTCAAGCCAATTTAGGTCATATTCTACTGAAACACCAGTCCAAGGAACTCAGAATATAAAATGGAAAATATTTATTTATATTATAGATACATGGGGAAAAAGGACGAGCAAAATGAATCCCCCATGAAGACTGGGAGAGAGATTTCATGTGGGTTTTTTAGATCCACAAAAACATTAGGAAGTTTAGTTGCTCACCCCTGAATGTTCATGACACCTACCTCAAATTAGGATCACTGAATTTATTGGTATGTATTTGTGCATTTTGGCAGTGATGCAGTTTAAGAAGAAATGATAAGGGGTAAAAACACACAGCAGCTGATGCAAGAATGTGACAAGCAGCTGAATGAAGTAGATGTTAGTGAAGAAGTGGAAGGAACCAAAAGAAATGGCTTCAATATATTATTAGAGATGTTTTGTTTTACCTATTCCGTTATTTCACATTATGAGATGCATTTAATATTTCCCACTCTTTCAGTATATATAATTATTAATTAAGCTACCACTTTTTAGGTTTATCCAACAAGTTTTCAACTTATTCCACTTGATAAATTGTGGGTTTTTTTTCCTACATCTGCTTCTTCCCATTCTGTTTATACTCTTTTGAAAAATGGCTTTGATTTTGAAAATATTTAAGTGCTCTTTTAGTTAATATGAATGATTGAAACTCATTTTGACACACTATTGAGAACACTTAAATTTGTTGTAGCTATACTTTAATTCCCCTCTTCATTGTTATCACAATAAAAGAGTGTTTGACAGAGAAGAATATGTTTTAATTTACATTTACTGCTGATGTCTTCCTAATAACCACATTGTTAAGATCCCACTTGCTGTTTAATTACTTAACATCATTTCAAGCAATGTCATGGCCCAAAGGGTGGTTTTTCTAATAAACTGAAGTTTTTCAGTGTATCTAATATCCAGGTTGTGTCTAAAAGAATTTTGTATCAAACAGTTTGAAGTAAAAATCAAACACAAATTCGTTCTCACACTAGGCTAAACATTTTTGAAAAATGAGACATATTAAAAAAGTAAAAAAAAACCCAACCAAACAAAACCAAGTGGCCACTTAAAACTTTTAGAACAAATTTTAAAACTGTCAATTTTAAAAGCAGTCACACTTAAATCCTTCTATTATGACATGGAAAAAGAGTAACATATTCTTTGGATGAGCATTCATCATATTCCCTCTTCTCTGTGAGAAGGAAAGAAGTTTGTGCAAACCTCTGGAATAAACACTATGAAAAAGGGAAATATTCCTGTTCTGCACATGGAAGAGCAATGGAATCTCAGTGAAATAGCAGCAGATTGCCCCCAGTCCTGGCTGTGCTCTCCTAAAAACCACATTCATGTCAAGAACAGACCTGCTGCCTTCTGCATCCAGCCCTTCATCTTTTCTTTGGTTGACACAAGTAGATTCAGGATCAGCTGATCAATTCCTGCTCCACCAATTAATTTAATATCTCCCAGGCTTTCTAAAGAACAATTGGCTTTGTCCTCCCTCCTCTCAGTTCAGCCTGAGGTCTGAGGGCTTTGTGTGGTTCAGAATCACACCGTGGATCTGAGCAACTCCCTGTATCATTGGCAGGTTTATCTCTGCAAGGTCAGACTGAAGAGAGTTCTGTTAAAAGTCTATGTTTTGTGACTTCCCATGGTGTTAAAGGCATAGAGCAGGCTGAGAACAGAGCAGCAGGACAGTTTTACCATGAGGAAGGTGAGATGCAGTGTCCCAACATCCCCTTCAACACAGGACCTGCACTCCTCCAAGCAAATTTGGAGGCTTTGAAGACTCTGTTACTTCCAGTATGGTGTGTCAGAAGACTGAGGACTCAAACCTGAGCTAAGAAACATCCATCCTAACTACTGCTATGGATTTAGTGATTTAGGAGACCTCATACTCATACTCATACTCATACTCATGAGTATGAGTATCCAGCTCACACTGGATTTAGTTATTTAGGACAGAACATCCTGGAGCCACCTGAAATGCTGGCTGCAGGAACAGGAGCTGAGGCTGAAATTGATGCACAGACATTCTGCTCACAGCGTGCAGATCTGAATGGTAAATGTGGCACACTGAGCTGGGTGTGACCGTGCTGCACCTTACCTTCGTGTATCAGTGCAGACAGAAATGATCCTTTATCTGGAATCATCCCTAAATTACATTCAAATGCCCAAGACCAAGTATGGTGGGTGCAGAAGCACCACAATATAACTGAATTCCTACAGAATTAGCAACAAGAGGAGACGTAACTTATTTCTGTAAGGTGCTCATGTACATTGGAGTTCTAAAATTTCCTAAACATCGCTGAGCTGTTTCATGCTCCAGTATATGAACTGTTAGATTAATTCTTGATGTCACTGCTGAATCAGCCAAAAAAAAAAAAAAATCTGAATCACAACCGGGTCATGGACTTAAACAAGAATAACACTTTGGAATGATTATATTTTTTAAATTGGTTTATATGTTCAGAATTAGGAAAGAAAATTTTTGATTAAAAAGTTTTTAAAACAAACGTAACTGAAAAAAAAAAAAAAGGTTTTAAAAATCATTATATGCCTCCCTATTAAAATGCTTATTTAAGCTTTCCTCTGCCAGTTACTATTGTCAAAATGTACAGCAGCAGTTAATAAGACAAGACTAGACTCAACTATTGGCTTTCATAATAAAACATGAAGATAAAAATGAGGCTTGGTGTAATTTATACAAGAGAAAATTATGTACTAAAAGCAAGACACTAAATCAATTTTAAACACCAAACACAATTTATGTCTGACTTTAAAACTCACCCTCCAAACATTAATCTAGACAAAGGCCAGAAACTGCATGAAGCTTAATTTGCAAAACTGATACCTTTCATCATAACCTTTAGCTGAAAAGGTCATTAGATATATTATATCTAAGTGAGCAGCTTATCCCTGCTTCATTACTGATAATTAAGGCAAGTAATATTTTCTTGACAGTAATGTGTCCAGTAAGAGATATTGTCTAGTTTGCATAAACCAGACATTAATTACCAGAGTAGTATCAGAGATAAAAAAAATTAAGTACCTGTGTAACATAATTTCATTATTTTTTCTTCATTTCCTTAAAGAATTAGCAGGCTCAGAAACATAATGAGCATATTAAGAAATCCATTTTCAAGCATTTATTAAAATCCTTATTACACATTACACAAATATATTTTTGCACTTGCCTAAACAGAAATGAAGGCATCTTGAAATACACACATCATTTAGATATTTTGTCCTCTTGCTTTACAGGGCAACATTCAATGGTGGAGTGCAGTTATCAAATAACAGGTTCATATCTGGACCTAATTTCAAATGTTAAGGCTTTCATATAGATGCAACCACAAATGAGTCCAAGACCTCTGATCTGCAACTTTGACACAGGCAAATGTGTCAATGTTTCACCTCATTTGCATAAATGGTATTTTTGCTGCTATACAGAACAAGCACATGGATCAAACATCCATGTGGGGATGACAATGCTGTCCCTTAGATCATTATCTGCTTAACAGTTTTCATTTCTCAGTAGAAACTACTCCCAGTATTTGTAAAAGCTATAGTGCACAGCGTTTAACAGATAGAAGAAAAAGAGATGAATTGTTGGTTTTCCCAGCTTTTTCAGAGACAGATGCAACTGAGAGGTGTTTCAAAAGATTTTATTCCATTATCAGTCTCAATGAATAGTGAGACAAGAGATGTAAAACTCAATGTCATTCCATCAGAAGCCACCCTATTTCCTGGTTACAATACCTTGTAAATATTTCTCAGCTTATTAGCTGTTGCCACACAATGCTGCTAATACTTCTAACACCAATCACCGATTATTTTAATCACCTATGATCACCTATTATTTTACTCCCTGTGGTCCTGCTACAATGCATCTTTCACAATTCTAATTCTCTAAAATATTTGATCTTTTTGCAAGGCCTTTTGAAACTTGTTGAAACTTGTTTCTAGTTCAATCTCTCTCTCAACAATGTCATCTCCATTCCATGGTCTTCCTAAGTATGCACACCTCATCTCAGAGTTTGCACACAGATGTACAGGGCTGTGTGAGCTTTCTGTCAGGTTTTGAGAATCTCTTACAAATCCATTTCTCACATTGAATTACCTGTAATGGTTCACTCTCAAGGTACGGCATCTGCCAAACCCCACGAAAACCTAGACAAACGTTATCCAGAGAGATTTTACCCCTTAGTCATGACAAATCCATAAATGCTGCTGTCACTGCATGCTGTGCAGAAACCATAAAAGTGATACCTAATCCTTTTCTCCCTCAAAGTCCTCTCTCCATGAACATTTGCATGATGTGAGCTCCAAGCAGCATTTCTCACAAAGCATCACTAATTTAGGAGAGTCCATGGCTCCCTTGTTGGACAGGGAACTGCTACACTAAAGCCTGCTCCCTACCAGATGTGGTGGGCTCCAAAGAACATTCCCTGGCCTTTCCAGGGAAAAGATACTCCATGATCAAAGGTAGAAAGAAGATGGGTGGGAAGGAATAGGAGAAAGACTGTCACAGCTTTGGATATCAGCTCTGACTCCCTGGAGCTTGGACGGACATATTCAGAACCATCCAGAGGAGTACTTTTCATATTTATTTATGTTATATTTATTTGTGTACATTATTCTGAAACAGTTAATGCATTAAGTTGACTGACAATGTGTCATCACCATGATCATTTGTCAGACACAGACCTTAAATACTGGAAAGTTAATTGGAAGATCTCTTTTGTGATAACTACCTGATGAGAAACCAGCATGAAAGCTAAATTAAGGCAAAATAGGTGAGTATCTGGAAAAGACAAAGAAATCTTTCAGCAGTAATTTGAACTATTAAAATTCTGATCTAAACTATTTTTGAAATTTGTGTTATGCAAAATGACCACTTTGCATCAGGACACAGAATCATTGCTTGAGTTAAAGGAAATGTAAGGAAAGTGAGGGTAAGATAATGACCATACCCATATGTGCTGTCCCCCTTACCCCTGAGGCGGGACCATCTGCAGCTGTAATAAATGTTTTTCCTCCTTCCCCAGGGCAAAGACAAAAAAATAGTGGTGAGATAAAGTTGTGTGAACTCGCTGGGCATTTGTGAGAGGACATGGAGTTGCAGTTGTGTTTATGTGAGACCACTTGTCATAACAGCCACAGCATCATGAAGGCACAAAAAACCTAAATCTCAGTCTCTGGGAGCACCACTCAGTCTCCCACATGGTCCAGATTCTGGGCACAGCCTAATTTTTCCAACAGAAGAGTAACCAAAGCCATGACTAGGTATTGATCCAAAAGAAAAGGCAGAAATATCCTGGCCATCTGCCATGGAAAATGCAGTTTTGGGTAGTGCTGTCACAAGCAAGTCTGGCAGGATTGCACAGATGAATGCAGCCAATTTTCAGTCAGAGCATCAATGGCTTTATTTTGGCTTGAAGGGAATCTCCAGGTTAAGTAATTTCCTCTTTAAATAAAATCACTTTGGTTACTCTTCTGTGAGGCAGGAACCACCACGGGGAGTGACCATGTAACACCAGGACCTGAAACCAAGCCCACACTGAAATTTGCTCTGACACTTAACACCTCACACAACTTCAACATCCCAACAAAAAAAAAAAAAACCAAAACCAGAAATCAAACCAGAAGTGACCACAAATGTTAATATGCTATTTTAACATCTCCTTTGATAGAAAACATCCTCATTCTTTCCAGTTTCTTGGGCTGAACAAGTGATGGCAATCACTGGCACCTGGCAGATATAAGAACTGAGGTTATTTTTACTCTAAATATCCTGAATTCAGGCCTGAAGAAGTTGCTGATTAGCCTACAGACTCTTTCTAAATTAGAACTATTATGCTTTAACATCAGAACAGTGCTGCTGAGTTAGTGACATGTAAAACATTGCTTATTGGTGTCAGTGTTTGTAGGATTATGGCATATGATACTGCAGATGGCTATTTATTTATAAAGTGTTACTGTTTCAGTAATGAATTATTCATTTGTGGCATAATATTGACAAAAATCTCTTGCATGTATATCCTGAAACATTTGCTGTTTTCAGTGCTATTACAAATAATGACTTCATCCATCTGGTTTTACTCTGTATTTTGGTTAAATCTGAGTGAAAATATAAAACAATCTTTTTTAGCCCATTCAGAGAATCAGTATGCTTTAATGGGTAATCACATAAAAAAATTACCAGTATCTCCTATAAACCAGCAAAGGAATTTTTTTCTTAAGTGTTATTTCCTGTTTTGCAATAGATAAGTTTTTACGGAGTGAATTTCTAATCTTTGACTTTATAAATTTTGGCTGTAATTTGATTATGGGGTCTGTATTTTCCTTTTTGACAGAAGAGTGAAACTGAGGTCCAAATTACTAAACTGAAATAAATAATTCCATTTATAAACAAAGCTACTTAAATATTTTTAAAAGAGAGAAAATTACAAAAAAATACAAAAATCTAGGTCTTCCATCCCACTGAATACACACTGAATGTACAATATACAGTGAAATGCATTTTTGTATGAATTTCATTGTGAACATTGATTAACCTTTCCTAAGTAAATTATATCACAGTCATTGAGATAACAATGCAAACATAAGTAATTTTCATTTAAATATCAAGTTCACAAGAAACTTCTAACTGTAAACTCACTCTGGAACAAAGTTCTGAATCTGGTCTACTCAATGAAATTAATAAATTTTTTAAAATGTATACAGATTGCTCATTTTTTATCCTGTACTTAATATGATTATTTTCTATTACTCCAGCAGACAGAAGAACTTGTTATTTTTAGTAATATCTCATTGTTTCTACTTTCCATCAATTGTTGTTTAATTTGGCAGTTTCTATGACACTTATTTTTTATAAAAGTGTCAGTAACAGACATAATGGAATATTTTTTCAAATAAGAAACGTAATGCTGGAAACTTTGAGAACCTCACTGTAGATTAAAGGTGTAAACTTGAGCTGACAACTCTTCCTAATAAGTCTTTCCTTTTCACAGCTTGCTTCAGTTTAAGAGGCAAAAATGAGCATTTACTGCTTAAAATGCTACAACTACATCTTCAGCCTCTCAAATCTGAATTCAGAAAGGTCAAAATCCAAATCTGACTTATTAACAAACTGGGCAAAAAAGCTACCAAATCCAGTGGCTGTTGGCAGTTATAAAACTAAATCTGCAGCTGCATAATTATTTCAGTGTTAATTTGACTAGAAAACAGATTGAATATTCTGGATGACTGCACAAAGAATGACAAGAGATGGGATCATATTTTGTTTTTAAAGGCATCCTAAGGAAGGCACATCATTTTTCTCCATTGCTCAGTTAAAACATCAGCCTTAAATGTGTTTTGAGCACTTGGGAACAAAGTACAGACTCCTTGAGGAGGTTTGGAGTGGGTTTCCTCCAACAGCACAAGCATGAATGTGTTCTCCTTGTGTCCCACACTTTATCCTGTGACAGAAGAGCAGTGGAGGCATCACCACTAACTCGAGAGCTTTCCAGCCATTTTAGGCCATGTACCTAAAAACCAAGTTTTTATTTTAAGGTTTTGACAAATGGAAAAATCATGTTTAAAATGCTGACATCAAAACCTGTAATTTCATGCTCCATCTGCACAACATCCCTTTAGATGTAAATACACGTGAAAGTAAACACCATTTAAAATTTTTTCCGCTTAAGTTCAGTACTATGAATTTTCTCATATTAATTACCTAGAGAGAAAAAAAAAGTCAAAAAAATTGCAATAGCTCTTTAAAAATGAAGGACTTTGGACCTACATTCCATATTCACAGTATTCACTACACAATTTGCCATCTTCATTACCTTATTATGTATTTCTTCTTCCCAGGCCCACAAAATTTTTACAAATAGCAATGTCATACGGGCATGAGTAAAAATGGTGTTAGTCAGACCTTTGTAGCCAGTTACTGAAATGCAAAATTTGAAGTTAAGTTGTGTGAGAAATTTATACAGGAAAATATCCAGGTGTTCACAAAGCCTTGCTTTATCATCTTGTGTGCATCTTCACTAAGTCAGATAGTCAAACTTTATTTATTTGATTGATTGTTTGTTTATTCATTTATCTTGTCAGCTGTACTTGCTAGTTTTGTTAAAAAACAGTTTTTGGTTTTTTGGAGCAGTGTTTTAGAAAATTGTTAAAAATGCTGAAATATCATAAAATTTTATATTACTCAGGAATAATTTTGCTTTTTGTTTGACACAAAGTCATTTTTGAATGCTGCACCAAGGAAATTAGTTTCACAGGTCAGTCTCCTTGTCAGGATGTGTTCCAGGTTGGTATCAGTCACTGTTGTAAGTTAATAAGTCTAGCTGCTGTTACTTTTGCTGTTTGCTTCCTACACTACAGATAAAAAAGACAGGGAAGAAACTGGCACAGAATTCAATATGGAAATTTCTTGTTCACCTGATGTGGAATTGAAAAATGGCAATTTTTATGAATGAAGCCTCCAAACACAACCAGTTTAGTATGAGCATCAATGCCTAAGCTTCTTTTTTTTTTTTGAGAAAAGGTTAAAAAAGTCCACTTGTTTAATGCAAAACCATGGTTACCACATGAGCTTAGCCAACTTCTTTTCTACAACATTTGTGAGGCTGTGCAGTAACACTCCTGTGGAACAGCTGCACTGCCACAATGGGCTGCAGACGTTTTTACTGTCCTAATAATCCACATATTAAAGAGTCCCTAAATACTCATTGATGCGACAGACCATAACAACTCCCTTGGAGCTGCTTCAGTTTATCAGGTCAGTGATCTGCATGCTGAGGATTCCCCAGGTACTCATTGACAGGTAGCATCTCACACACACTTGTACTAAAATAATAATTGCTTCAAAGGAACTGCTAAATCCCAGTCACAGGCACAAATTAATTTAAAACCACTGAGACAGCACTTTGTTTTTTCTACAGATCTGACAAATCTGGACAAATTTACTAGACAAACCAAAACATCTGAGCAAGAACAAGCATCCTCACATGTTATGGCTATTTGCATTGTCTTAAAATACAAAAAAACCACCCACCTTGTCCTCAATGAATTACAATCACTGCCTTTCTTCTAGGCAAGGGTGACCTAAAAAACTGTCCTTGCCACGGTTAGAAAAAAATGAATTAAAAACCTATTATAGAGTTAATAATCTTAGTTGAAGACCTAATTTGTTGTTGCCCATGCCCTCACTTTCTTTCTCTTTGTAATGTTTTCTTCTGTCCTCAACTCTTTATTACAAATCACCAAACTCCTTATTTTTTCTTTTCTCTTTTCTCCCATATCCCAACAAGTGTTAAGCCTTGTCAGCCCTGATTCCTTTAATTTCTTACTCTATTGCTACCTCTCACTAAATTTATGCTCTGCAGATAAGAGGAAAAACAAGTACAGCCTAGAAATCTTTTTACCCAAAAGAACCTGTGGTGATTTACCTGCATCTCCCACCCACTGCATCACAAATGACAAATAAGTCACACTCTAGACAACCTTCTGCCTTCTTCTGAGTTTCAGACAGAGCTGAGCATGAAAGTGTTCATGCCTACAGTCAGAACACAGCTCCTCCAAAGGCACAAGTCCAGAAGAACAGAACACTCATCCACAGTGTTGAACTAGAATCCATGCCCAAGATGAAATTCAGCCTCTGCCATTAGGTACAGGCAGCTGTAAGGAATTTTGGTACAGCTGTGTGGAATTCCTCAGGGCTCAGTCTGATATTCCTGCTAGCTCTTACATCATTTGCTCCACAGGGCTCTGGAATCATACACTTCAAGTGTTAATTATAGCCCAATCAAGACACAAATCAACTGCATTGCTTGTTTATGTCACTTGCTTTTTATGAGTCATTTGTGTTATGGCTACCAGGACTCATAGATCCAGCTGACACTGGCTGTTGTGTGTTTGGGAAAACAGGCTTCATGAGAACTGTACTTCCAAATCAGATGACACCTCAATCAAATTTCCATTAACAGTCAGGGCAGTTGCAGTGCTCTTGCACAGAACTCCACAGCTCAAAGCTGATAGTCAAAATAAGGAACCAAAACAAGAAGTGGAAGCATCAAAAATCCCTGAACAGATCCATGACTTGCATAATACTGCCTATGATAATGGATACAATGAGATTTAAGAGATTAAAGAGATAATATGATAGCTCATAGGAATGTAACAGCAGCACATAGATACTGCAAACTCAGATTGTGACAGTTCATTTCTTAAAAGTTAAACAGCATCATAAAAATGAAGAAGAAAGCAATATTTCTTCCTGTAGAACACTCCTAATTGGTAACCTTTCTTCTTGATCTATATATTTTGTTTCCATTGCCAAGACCTGAATTATTTCTCTCCAGTCTTTTTCTTTATCATCTGGATAAATCCAGGCATATTCTAAACATTACTGCAAAGATTATTTTTCTGGTCTAGTGCTTTGGTTAGGAACACCAATGTCGATCAAGCCCTCCATTATCTCATTTTTTACTGCTGAAGTAAACACAAACCACATATCTTAATTTTCAAGGTCCTTGCAATTTACCATCACTTTAAATATCTTAAACAGCAGCATACCTATCCTATATCTGTGAAATCTCTCTTTTGTTTTCTCTTCTTAAATTTGGGATGCTTTGCATATGAAAATTCCCAAAATGTCTTATTACACTCTTTCAAAAATTTCCTCTTCTATCATAGAACATATATGCTGAACTAATCTAAGACTCAGGATATGTTGATGAAATCCCAACACAGCAAATCACTGACTTTTGTCTGCTTAAGAAGATAAGGACTGGCACTGTTAGCTTGAAAAGCTCTCCCAGCCTTATCCTAGTGAAGCTGTAAATGATTTTTCTTGATGCAGCCAAAGGATTGGAGACAGGGTCAGGGTGTGTGTATGTGTAGCTCTCTGCACAGCAAGAATCCTCTTTTAAAACGAGGCCAGAGATGCTAGAATCATCATTCTGGATAGGAACTTGCAAATGAACCAAAAATTCAAGGTGGGCCAACATCTTTGTAGACAGAGAGACTTTTCCAGGAAGAATGCTTGTCTCTTAGGTGTTTCCTGCCTTCCACTGACAGTGGGTTTGTGTTCTTTCGAAGCAGTTTTATGGAACTAGGGTGCCTAAAGGACATGGACACTGTGTAACAGCAGAAAGACAAAATGAACAAAGTAAGTAATGGTGACAATGTCCATAAGCCATCTGTCTTACACAATCTGCAGCAAGATTTGATGGTACTAAATAGACCTATCTCCAAAATAAGTGCTAAAGCAACACAAGACTGGGGGTGAACAATTCAGAAATAAGAAATTGTTCACAGACTTGAGCTGAAGGGAGGAAAGGCAGCGTGATGAAACACCTGAAGCAGTAGTAGTTAATAGAAGTGTTAATAATAAATAAGATCCAACCCCCAACAGTAGTTAATAAAAGTAGTTAATAAAAGTGGTTGGATTCATATATTTTTTCTGTTCTGTGTGATTGAAGCCAGTTCTCTGAATATTCATGAGGAACAGGTTTCAGTCTGTGCAAAAGCTTTTTTTGTGTTTTTGTCTTCGTGGGCTCTGTGAAGAATCAAAGACATTTAAGTATAAGCCTAGAATTTTTAATGTTGTGTGGAACTTTCACCAACTGTGTAGCTGAATGAAACAATTCATCAAACAGTAGTTTTCCAACCAGAGATTGCATTTCTTTCAGCAAATCAACACTATTAAGTCACAAGGACTCTCTGTTGCTAAGGAATTCAGAAAACAGTCCATGGCAGTGCCCACAGCATTTGAAGCAGCCTGATTTGAAGTTCTGTCTGTCAGATGAACTCCCATCCCAGAGGACAGAGAATCCTCCTTTGAATCTCTAGGACACAAGACTGACTATCAGGCTTCCTTTTGTTAATGAGCTCATATTAACAGCCAGCCAAGAGTTTGGTTGCTAATCAAGTGTAGCAGTAAAGAAGTTCAGGCACTAATCCAGCTGCTGAAGGCATTCCAATATTTGGTGTTTTTGTCTGAACCACAGAATCATTGAGTGGTCTGGGTTGGAAGGGACCTTTGGAGATGATCTAGTCCAGTCTCCAAGAAGAGCAAGATCCTCCTATCATGGTTCTTAAAAGAAAGATGAGGAAGGTGGGAAGTGAAGAGGAATGCAGGATGAATGGGAACATTAGTCAAAGAGCAGTGATCACAGCTCAAAGATAAACAGCATTAATAATATAAACAAATACACATCCCAATCTCTGCCCATGGGGCCTGATTCAGCACTTTACACTTAGTTATATTTACTCCATTTTTACAGAGCTTGAAACTGTATGGAAAGTACATCCCAACATTAAAACTAACAGTAAGAATGTTGTAAATTAAGTATTTTCCAGTAGCTCTCTTGATGAACACATAAGGTCTTTAGTCAATTGAAAGTCTGAATTGACACTTTCCAAAAACCTGCTGTATCCCAGGAATTGCATTTATATGTGGTCTGTGAAGTGTTTTTCAAAGGATTGATGATGTGTAAAGCTTCATCAATGCAATAGAGAGCATTACACATTCTCTTTTATAAAAAATGCTATTTTTCTTGAAGTACAACTTTAAAAGTCTCTTCTAGTTTCAGTCTCTGAAAGCAATAATCTAATTTCAAGAGGATTTAAAAGTTATGCTTCTGAAATACAAAGGCACTGTAACGATCTCTTATTACTTCTAGAATAACAAAGGGGTTATGAACCACCACACCAGATACGGAAATTGATGAGGAAAGCTACCTAGAATTACAGATCAGATTTACAAATAACTGCATTTTCATCTTAAAATTTAATGTTCAATGGCATTGCACATAAGTACATTTAGAGACCCTAAGACATAACTAATAAATTTAAGTGTACAATTAGATTGAAAAATTATTTAAAAATATATATGTTTAACATTTTTAAAGGATTGCTGGTTATCTTGAAAATGATATGATATTTTTCATTTACTTTTAACTGCTGATGAATTTGCAGCCCCCAACAATTCAAATCCCTCTCCCTTAGTTTCTTTGGCAGTGCAGTGGTAACAGGATGGAACTCCTCTGTCCCCTCCAAACCTCTTTAATATTGCTTTATAGACAACAAAACCAGCGCAGGTATTTAATATGCAACAGCAGAGGCTTGAGAAAGGTCTCATTTTTGTATGACAACTGTTGATTCTGAGGTGGACAAGAACATTTATACATGATGAAGGTCACTATATCAAGTCATGACTGAAAGCTTTTGACATCGCACAGGAAAGAGTACACAAGAAAATCTCAAATCCAGATGAAAAATTTAAGAAGTTGTTTTTTAAGAAGTCATGCTTAATACCAAAGGGAACATTAAAACAAAAGTGCTGGAATCATCCACAAACCAAACAGTCTCCCCAAAGGAGTGGAACATGTCAAGGCAATATGATACAAACAGGTGGGTGCTCTGCTTGGGCTGCAAGGTCTGGGATGGTGACACTGCTTTCTGTCCCCAAGACAGCAGGTTTAGAGTGACCAGCACCTACTCAGGGCATTGTGCTGGGCCACAGAGCCCACTCAAAGGAAAAAGAATCAGAATGAAATAAAATTTTAAAACAATGAACAATATGGAAAGCAGGACATAAATTATGGGTAGATTTAGCGCACTGCTACTGTAACAGGTTAGCTGAGCATGGCTGTGTGGCTGAGTAATTCTTTCCTGCCTTCAGAGCAGCTCGTTACTAAAATTAACAATTTATATATTCAAAAGGGTGCCGATTCCTCTGGATTATTTGGCTGGAAATGCTGTAGAAAGCATGATACCCGTATCATTTAGCTTCCTCCCCACAACTAAAATAGATATAAACACAACATTCAGCAGTCAAGCATTTCAAAAAGATTACTAATATAGTTTGAACTTAATCTGCTGAATGAAAGTACTTTAAAAAATGTATTTCAGTTCTAAGGAGAAAAGTATGACGTGTGAGAGAGAAAGGTTGTGTGCCACTGCCACTCCCCTTTTCAGCAACAGGAATGGGCTGTACTTATTTGAAAGGACAATTTGACTGGGGATCTTTGTGCTGCTGTTAAAAAACAAAAAAAACAGCAAAAACATGCTGTTACACAAACCAGTGAGGAATCAAAATATATCCCAGAGTGCAATTCATCAGTGTTTTCTAACTGCATTATCACAGAATCATAGAATATCTCAAGTTGGAAGGGACCTATTTGTCCAAACAGTGCGTCTTTTAACTCAATATATGGAAACTATAGAAGAAAACTACAAAGAAATGATCTACCTAGAAACAGACCTTTATTACTCTAACTATTCAGAATGGATGCATTTGAAAAATTAATCATATCTGATGAAGCATTAGTGGTACACATCACTAATGAGAAGCAGCACTCTTGATGTAGGCTGTTAATTAAAACATTATGATAAAAGTGAACTGATACAAAAAGGACAATATTTAGGAAAAAGGAATCCTAGAAAGCTTTTTACTCTGAAGATAATTTGTGTAATCTTACCCAGAAATAAAAGGTCTGTTTGGTCAGATCATATTTGTCAGTCAGGTTTTTAAACCAGTAACTATACATAATATGAATAAGTTTACAGTTTGGAAAAAAAAATTGAAAGATTTCTTATATGACAGACAGAAAACATTTTACTTTTTCTTTCTTTTCAGGCTCTGTGTTATCCAAATGCTTCAGGCAGTTGTAAGTTTTGGTAATGGTTAACAGAGCAACAGGTACTTTGCTGGATGTTTGACCAGCAGTACTGGTCCATGAATTCTAACAAAAACTAATTTCTGCATCACATCCCTCTCGAATTTTTATCTCCTAAACATCCAGTATTGCCTTGGTTCATCTCAAAGGAAGAGCTCTGACAAACAAAGATCCCAAAATGCTTCACAACCCCAAAATGCTTTAGGTTAAGAGAAAGCAGCAGCCATGCGTCCGCAAACAAGGAAGTCTAGGGGGAAAAAAAAAGAAAATAAAATCTCTGCCTATACATGCTTTGCAAAAAAGTCTCCTGACACAAATAAAAGGATCCTCCCCAACATATGGAGGAGCTGCTCTGCCCTTCCGGGGATGGTCTGTAGCTATGTTCACCTCAGGCACGCCAAGGAGAGGTGAATTGTCAAATGCGATTTCCATCACGGGCTGGTTTGTTGGAGGCAGATTAGTTGGATGCAATGATGATAGATAGTTTATCCCAGCCCCAAACTGCCGCCTGGGAAATCTTGCACGCAAACGAACAGGAACTCAGGCATTATTAGTGTCAAGGAGGTACACACAGGCAAAATTTGGTTGGCAGCCAGGCAGGATGAATCAAGGCGAAAAAGTGACCAATTGCATGTTCAAAATGGAAATTGATAGGCATGTTGTAGTTTGGAAGGGTTTTAAACACCAGGAAAATTCATGCATTATTAATTATTCAGAGATAAATATTTAAAAAGTCTTGCTCTGTGGAGAAATACAATTTTTAAGTCAATGTAAATTACATGTATAGCGTCCTAATTTTAGGCTTCTTTATCCCAGAAACTTCACTACGACAGTTCAGAGGACTTCTTATTATATAACTTTAGAATACTCCCTTTGAGAGTATTGGAAATTAAAAAGCTATCTACCAAATAAACACTTTAAAAACAAATAAAGGGTGTATTCGTTTTGTTGAATTATTTGTAAGCAAAGCAACCACTTGTGCCCCTCGCAGTGGAGTACAATGCTCATATTTATCACCTTCACCTTTCCAAAGTTACCTAAATATTTAATGAACTAAACAGTAGAATCCACCTGTGTGAGCAATCACAATCCTTGGTTCTCTAAATAAATAGCAAAAAATTGCTAAAAGAGAATGTCCTCAAGTTTCATTGCCTGAAGTGATACGCTCTGACAAATCTAACAGCTCTTTCTGTGTCATTCCTAATGCACTTGTCACTCAGTATTATCCATCCTCATTAATGACAATGGGAAAGTTTATCTTGGGAACACGTTTTAAATCATCCACTCTTTACAATGGGACCATGAAATCTCTTACAAAACATGAGGCGGGAACTACTCTGACAACAAAACCCCTTCCTGGCAGCTTTACTCCTAATTCCTGTTCAAGGAATAATGTGTTTATCACACAACCACACCGAACAATATATTAGATGAAACTTGAAACAAGAATAGCTGCTTTGATTTTTCAAGATGGAAAGTGATTTTCCAATACTTTTTTTTTTATGTTGGGTACATTAAATCTTTTAGGGATGCAATTTTGTATGGAACCATACTTCCTCTTTAAAAAAAAAAAAAAAAAGTTATAAACCCCTGGTAAAATAGTTTGAATACTAATAATGTCATAGAAATAGTGATACTGTTTACAATAAAAATGATTGCTAAGGGATTATTCCTGGCTTTGCACAAATTCTGCTTTACTAATAGATATTTTTACCAGAAGTCTAGATGGTATGTACAAAACCACTCCAGCTAAGCATAATTTCCAGTAATAATATTCTGTTTTGATTATGAGTTCTGAAAACTGATATGCCCCCTATGTCAGCACTATGCAACAGATGAATGGCAACTATTTACTTTATTTTGGATGCTCTAATGTAAAAACTACAATATTCATTGCTTCTCTTTTCAGCATCCATCTCATTTGTAACACCACCACCAACCTTCCATAAAAGCAGCAGCTAACAGAAGTTACTTGCAAATGCTTCTGACTGCAACAAGTGCTGGATCAATTTGAAAAGCAACAACAGAATTTCAGGATGAAGACCCGAGAAGCAAAAAATAAAGAAAATCAAAGAGGCTGCAAGAAAGTATTCCAGTTATTCCTATTTGTGTGAGCACAGACAGCTACAGTGAATGTGCAGGATAATACTGCCCTAAAGGATGCAAATACACATCAGGGTGTGGAGGAAAAAAATGGAGAAGCAGAAGTAGTAAAGACCATGGTACAAATAGAATTGTAGTTCAGACAGAGGAAAAAGTGCTTCTTATAGGAGATTATAAGCAATCCACTGACAAAATCCTTTCACTGCAATGTTTCTACAAGAGAGCCTTACTCTACTAACACAGTAAAAATTCTCCTTCAAAGATTTAGGGGTTTTTCAGTAGCCTGAATCTAATTTTCATGGCGTTTTCAAAGTCAAAATGCCCTTTTCAGACCAATAAAAATAATCAGAGATGCACTTCCACCTTAAAACTGTCTTTTCCTTAACGTGACTGAAGTCTTGAAAGTTTCTACGGTAGCCCATGTTTTTGTAGGACAGCCAGAACACAAAAAAAGCTGTTCTTCTTTCTTTGTTTCCACAGGTTTTTCAAAACCCATAACATAATAAGCCTGAAATTTTCAGGCTATTGCTGAAGATTTTAGCAGGCAGTAGTGACTTGTCTTCTTTTTCTGCAAAAACTCACTTTATTAATAGAAGAATTAGAAATAATGTGGCTTCCCATTGAACTGATGAGAAATGAAATACTTCACCAGTAATTTCTTATCAGAATGTAAAGAAAATCTAAAAAGAATAAAATTTAAGCAGGACAGTACTAAATAGCTATTTAAAATTAGCTGCTTTAATGATGCAAATACAAAAATTAACTTGATACTTTCAAAGATTATATTAATTTAAGAAATGCCTCTCAAACAAAATAAGAATTCCATTTAATTATAGAGCTCTTCAAAGCATCAGGAATCTCCTTTTAGTTACTTACTAAAATATCTGCACACATCCAATATTTATGCTGTCTTTCCCTCTATCCATTTTTAAACAGAATTAAAGGAGTAGCTAAAACTCTGCCAATAAAATGACAGGAAGGCTATTTTTAGTCTAGATGATGTAGACCAAGCATAAACAGCCCATGGCTATGCTCCTATTGAGGATCAGATCTAAATACAAGTACTAGATTTCCTTATGAGTGTTTTTTTTTTTTTTAAACAGCAACAAGAATTACAAATTACATACTGGTCTGTATCTCTTAATAAATGCTCATCCTAGAAGGAGAACCCTTTTTCCCTTTATTAAAAAAAAAAAAAGCTGATGTAACTCATGCCATGTTACTCTCTGGTAGAAAAAGATTTGTGAAAGTGCATTTGAGGCAGTAGAGGAAACCTGCAACCTGTCCAGAATTACAAAGCCTTACACCAAAAGGTGAGAAGTGTTGATTTTAGGGACTTCAGACTGCAGACCTGAGACATCTCAATCTCCAGAGACTGCAGGGTTTATTGATTAAGCAACACGTGGCTAAATCCCTAAAAATCCATGAGAGTAGAGATGAAACCAATGGATAACTGCACATAACAGAGAAAAGAAAGAAAATGCTGCCCAGTAGTAACATCTGGTAATACCTCCAGTAGGCCAGGGAGGTGGCCACTGGGTTCATCCCATTCATCACACACTGGATACCCAAAATGGGGAGCAGGCTTGCCTTGGTCAGATCTTGTTCATCCACTTATGTGCTGGCTCACAGATAAAAGCAGCTAAGGGGAAATGTCCAAACCCTGAGCTACCCTGGGACACCAGTCCTTGACTGAGAACTCTCCCAGACCCCAATGGTATCTGCAAACTGCACAGTTCACAGAATTCACAGAATTACTGGGTTGAAGGAGACCTTCAAGATCATCCAGTCCAACCCTCAACTAAACCCTGGCACCCAGTGCCACATCCAGGCTTTGTTAAACACATCCAGGGATGGTGACTCTACCACATCCCCGGGCAGGACATTCCAGAACTTTATCATCCTTTACATAAAAAACTTGTTCCTAACATCAAACCTTATATTTCCCTTGGTGCAGCTCTTGGTGTCCTCTCATTCTGTCAGTGCTGCCTGGAGAAAGAGACCAACCCCTACCTGACCACAACCACCTTTCAGGGAGCTGAAGAGTGATAAGGTCACCTCTGACCTCCAGCTCCTCCTTGCTCCATCTGGAGAGCCAGGAGCCAGCCTGGGTGAGGCAGTCACTGAGCAGCTCCTCACCAAACTTGGGGAATGTTTTGCTCACAAATATTCAAACACCCAGCAGATACCGCGGGTGCATCACAGAGACTTCAGAAACCCACTCAAAATTCAACTCCAACAGCCAAATCCTCAAACGTTCACATGTGCCACACAACCCTGTCTTTCCCAGAAAAAGTGAGGTACCTTAGCAAAGTGAGTGCCTAGCAAAGATTACTAAAGATCTCAAAACTTTAAATATTGAGCAATCAGGTTATTTTGAGAATAGCAGGCGCTGCTTTGGATGCAGGGTGAAGGGGATTTCTCCCGTGCAGTACTCGCATCCTCCCACTCAAAAGTGGTAAACTCATTGGTTATCTTTGCTTTCTGCTTTTACTGTTCAACAAGATTCAAGCAGACAGACTGTTCAAAGATTACTGGTTTAATAATGGATTTTTGATTACTTTATGAGAAAAAATGTAAGTCCATTTAGCAACTGTTTTGCAAACATGAACTTAACGAACACCAGAGTGAATTCTTGAGTAATTTTTGCTATAACAGACTTCCAACAAGAAAAAAGTAGAAAAGTAGACAAAGAGCCCATAGACTGTGTTTTCATGAGCTAAAACCAGGTTTTTCAAACCTTAAATACCTGAAATGAAGCATTTAAAATGAACTACTTTCAGCAAGTGCTACCAGCTGTTTTCTGAAAGTCAAGCAGCCTATGGTTGGTATAAGTTGGCAGCCAAATTCCCTTTATTTATTTATGCATTTATGGACAGCAATAAAAAGCTTTAATTATTGTACACTATACAGTTATTGCTTACTTTCTTTAGAAGGAAGGAGGAAACAAAACAGTGAATTCAGTAATATCATTCATTCCGAAGGAGGTTAATATGGTATCAATGTTAAGCTGGCCAGAAACACCACTTTAACTGCAATAAATAATGTATTCCTTCCAGGAGACAGCTTCACTTCATATTTCAAAAGCTATTGGTTTTCAACATGCAATGAGAAACTTTAAATTACGTTATGTGTAATACAGAATCCTTTGAAAACCCTATGAAATATAACAGAGAAAAACCAAATACAAAAAAATATCAAAACCATATAACTAAAACAACAGAGAAAGAAAGCAATAAAGATGGCATGGCCAAAACCTAACACTGTAGTCCTCACCCTTTTTACTTATGATAATCTACTTTTTGCACAATTCTCTTGGCCAGAAATATAAGAATAAAATGTAGTCTCAAATTTAGTTACAAATAATACCCCATAATTTAGTCAAAGCAAAAAGTAGTATTTGCACAATGATTTTAGAACATTTTTTCTTCAGCTACAGTACTTTGCAGTGTATGTACATTTTTTCCCTCCTGTTTTCTTTTGGCACTTTCATGAAGTCTTTCAGACTAAGAATAATGACTAGTTTGCTCTCAATAAAAATAATTAAAAAACCCATGTTCCTGTATGTTAACAGTTCAATAAAGGGTAATATTTTTTGTGAGCCAGTGAAAGAAACAGATCAGAAAAATGGTATGAAAAAAATTCTGTAGAGGTGAAAAATTTAAAGAAGCTATTAATCTGTGGTTTCCTTACAGATTTATGTTCATCCAAAACCATTAATATTTTCAAAAGACTGGAAATGTTAACACTTCATCTTGAATTTCCAGAGTAACAATAAAACATTGGAAATTTAAGTGTGTTACTAGTCATGGCAAATGTTTGGCAGCATTGGTCTGTTTCCCTACAAAATGCCATTTTAACCCTTTACAAGCATTAGAAACTTCCAGTTTCCTTGTTCAGAGAGTACTTTGAATCACTTCCTACCCAAAGATCATAATTAAAACCAGAACAAACAGCACTGAGACAAGGAGATCCAGATGGATGCACATCTTGGACATGGAAAATCCTCCTCCTCTCATCCCTTTCACTAAGACGCCTGAACTTCAGAGCATGGCAATAAGGTTCAGGTACAATGCAGACCTGTGGATGAACAAATGGGACTTCCTCTCAGCTTTCATTTTAATTTTCCTGCCTTTACAGAGATACAGAAAACCTGAGATGTGTTTGACCATGCAACAGCCTGATTGGATTTGTTACTCTTTGTGAAATGAGAACATGATAGCTACAAAATATCTTAATTTTATTAAAACTTGTAATATTTTAAGGAGCATTTATTCTGCCGAGAACTACTACAAATATGGGACTTAAACTCTTTTTGCTTCTTAAAGACTCACCATCAATATCTTTCTAACTCATGCCCACAAACCTTTGCCTAAAACACAGTGAATAATACAACTGTGAATAATATAATAATGAAAAATATAATAGTGAATAATATAACCCTTTATCGAGATTTGTAGAGAAAGAGTTTTTTAATCCTTATCAATCAACATTTTTACAAAAGATGTCCTTATTCTACCTGTCTTCTAATAGTTAGAAAGTGGGAATATGTCAGCTGCTTCACTTGTCTGGCAAACACAGGAGAAGTTGACCCACTTATTTCCAGACTGAACAGGCCAAAGCCTTTCATGCTGCAACACTGACCCTTAGCACAGATCCTGAGAATGAGCAGCCCATTACAACATGCACAAGTGACCTTCTAGTGCATTAATGACTTTGTGGTGCACGTTCTTCCCTTGCAACAGCACGTGGCATAAATATTTCTAAACACCAGAATTATTTGCTTAAATAAGTTCTGTTAAATGGGCTCTGTTTGCTAACAAGAAACTGCAGTTGAACTGCATTACAAGGGTTAAAGTTTTGAAAAACTGAGTGGAACTCTCACATTACCGTGTGAGACAATCCATAAAACAAATTAATTATTAACTAAATTCCAGGATATTACAAATCTTCCTTTGAAACCTAAGAGTTAACAACATCTTCCTGTATTTGCCTGTAGAAAAATAATTAATAATTTCAATTACATTAATCAGCAGTATACAACAAGAAGGTGATATTTTCAAATTAAATTCTTCCACACGTGCACAGGAATTCCATATACTGTATAAAACTGATCACTTGATTTCAGTCCAGTGTGCCATTAAGATTCAGAGGGTTTTTCTTTTCAAATAAGGGCTCTCCAAGTATTGTTTCACCTCAGGTTATTATAATTTAAAAATACTCTCCCAAAACTTTAGCTAAATTGTACTGTCACAATTTTAAACACGTATATTTATTCCAAATTGTTTGAAAGAATGTAATATATTTTTGACAGGCAGTCTTTTACAATATTGAAATTAAATCCTTGATTTCATCAAACCCTTCATATTCTGTGCTTATTCCTGGAAGGCTCATGCCAAAATGATTTAGTTTGATTTTCTTTAACAATGGTAGGTTGGCTTGACAGCGTCTGACAAAACAATTCAGTGAAGTACACCATACCAGGTAAAGAGAACCTGAACTGGCTACTAGGTGAAATAATACAAAATGGAGTTTGGTATTATGACAGAATTAGTTTTGCAGGAGAATCTTTCCTTGCACTATTATTAATTTAAGATTAAGAAAATGTTACGCTATTATAATTATTGTCTTTTGAACTATTTTTAAATAACTCAGTGGTTAATATAATGGGAAAAATGGACAGGAAAAATCAATGCAAAAAAAAGTATTGCTGAGCTGAATTTTATTCTAATGTTTTATTTCTCTCTGTTGGAAACTTTAGTTTAATGAACTGGAATTCCCCTGGTGGAGTGGAACACCCAGCACTAGAGTTTGCCAGGTATGATGCAGCTGCTCAAGGTTTCCCATGCAAGCCCCAGGGATGGCTGTGTTCTCAAACACATGGACATGAGAAAACTGAAGAAATTCACTTTTTGTAACACTTCAGGAAAGTTCTGTCTCATCCCTGAACCAGGAGCACCTGGGAAGGTTCATCCCTGCTCCAGGCCCTGGGCAGCCAGGCAAACACAATGCAGGCTTGGTAAAATAAGGTTTATTTTGATATCATAAGGCCCTAACTGAGTGTCAGGTCTTGTAAGGGCTCCTGTGCACAATCTCAAAATGCAGAGTTGTTTTGTCTATTTATGAAGGTCTATAGATCAGTATGGCAGCACGTATGTTGTAGCATATATTAGCTTGTTTTCCTTATTTTACTGAATGGTTGCTATAGAAGTGCCAGTTTACCTAAATTTGTAATTACCTAGTGTTTTGCCTTTTGTCAGCTCCAAGGTTCACTTATTCCTTTTGTTAACAGTGGCCAAAATTCAGTGCAGTTCATTAATTCAACTGCACTTATTTACAAATTTATCCAACTTTAGAAACATCTGAGGAATATAACCAAGATTAGGGTCAGCCATTAGTGAAGACAGCCTCAAATTCTCTTGGGAGAAGCTAAGAGAAGTGATACTCTTATTGCCATTTTCTAGTTCTCACTGCATCTGACAGGTTGGTATGGCATAGATTTTAAATATATGCTGATTTAATATATACTGTATTTTAAATATATACTGATCCCATATGTGCTGCTGACGGTTGACTTGTTCCTCCAGAAGAAATAGCCTAAGCCACTGTTTCTATACCTGCTCCTGATGAAAAATTACTCAGGGAATGTTTGCAAGAGCACGGTTCTGGCACTCAGTGATGCTGCCAGCTCCTGAGCCTCTTAGGAACAAACCTGTGCTGTAGTTTTACTGAAGCACTGCAGACACCAGCTCTGACTTGTCTTACCCACCTGTTTTGGTAAATAATCTCTGACAGTGGCCACTTGCACCTCCCTTTTGCAAATTAGAAGTTTACCACAGTGTAGTCAGTCTAAGATAAGCAATGAAAAGAGAGACACTGAAAAGAAGACAAAAAAAGTCAGAAATACAGAGATTTCAGGTGGAGGCTACCTAAGCCATAGTTCCTGTTTTAAATGGCCAAAATCACCACCTTAAAGAGTTTGAAGTCATCTTTCAAATACCAGTGTTGGACACACAACAGACACAAGGAATACCTGGAGTTGCAATTATTTCTTATTTTGGCAATCATTAATCTTCTCACAGTCTTTTACTGCTGGATGAAGACAGGACATTATTTGAATGCCTTTGGAATCAGATGTTAATTTTTCATTCTGTATAGGCTCAGTTACTGCTTTTGGTGGTTATGTTTCCTTCCAAAGACTTAACCTTTTACTCTGCATTTTCCATGGGGAAAATGAAATACAGAGTGCTCCATAGTGCCATACTGCATGTGCCCTGCTCTGAGAAACCAGCCACTCTCCTGCCACAGGACTCCTCTCATTTCTTCCCCTCCTGTTAGGAAACACCTCTCAGAAAAGAAATTCCTGAACTTGACCATTAAGCTCTGGAAACTTGTTTTTTGCTGTGTGGCAATTCTTTAAACTGTATATGGCATTCAGCTTCAAAATGAGCTGGCTTCTAGAGGCTTTTATTGTGGGCTGCACAGGTGGTGTAGTCATTTAAAAGAAAATATTGGCTGCTGGTGGCTTGTGTTTTTATTTAAAAATTTTTTTGCACAACAACTATTTATTAGACAAACTATAATACAAAAACTTGTAGGAAAAAAGCTTTTTCTATACTTCTGATAATTGACAGTAACTTGAAGAGTTATAAATTAGGCAAAACTAGGGAATTAAAAAAAACCACCCTCACAAACTTTCCTATTTGCAGGTGTTTATCTAAATGTATCAGGAGATTTAACTTTAAATAGATAATTTCAGAGGTCTGTGTTGTCCAGACAATAACAAAGGGAGTTAATCAAATATGAATCTTCTCCAACTGTCTTGTCAAACCAGGTAATGATGTCCTGCCAGCCAAACTCAGGGGGAACATGTGAAACAAATACAAAAGTAAACAGGCCCTAAGCTGCCCAAGGGAATGTCAGCAAGATGGCAATTTCAATCATTTGGAATAATACTAAAGCAGCCTTAGGCTTTTCTCAGAATGGAAACATGTCACTGTTACTGCAATATTTGAACAAATCAGACTGCAAAAAGAAAGGAACACTTATGTAATCACAGCCGTGGAACAGTGCTTTACTCGATGGTGAGGTGGAAAATAATTAGAGGAAATTTCCTTTTGGAGAGTAACTATAAATCTACCTAAATAAGAAAGATAAACAATGTTCCCATCGAAATTTGGAGTAGCAAAAAACCAAATTTAAGCAGAGATTCCTTAAGTCTTGACACAGGAGGCTTTGGAACAACAAAGACAAAATTCTATCAAATAAAACTATGAACATAATGGTCCAACAAAATTTCTCAAATGTTGATAAAAGTTACACTCAGAGCTACAAAGAAGCTACTACAAAGCTACTTCAAGAACAACTCCGCTGAACGGCCGCATTAAGACGAACGGGTTGTCATATCATTTAACTGAGAAATCAAAAAATATTTCAAATATTTGGGGAACTTACCTAATCAGTAAACATTCAGTATGTGTCTAGTCATGTAGCCATCTTTTAGTCAATCATCAGAAAATCAAAGGCAAATTGGCATGACTCAACCCAAACTTTAATACCGCATGATTGTGTCGTGTAAGCTTGTTTTGTGCGAGGGCTGCTGTGGTTTTAGCAGGGAGATTAACGACCGGACCTAAGCTGGCCTCCAAACCTTGCCCTGCTGATGCCTCAAGCCCTTTGAAGTCTGACCATCATACCTGGCAAAACAACAGTGGGAACTAGGCTGGTGTCAGATCTAATCAAGTTTCCTGCCTCAGCATAGCTAACTATGGGGTACACTAATTGGCCCAATTGCGGATTATACCTTTTGCTACAGATTCGAGACAATAATTTAGTCAAATGATGGTTTTTATCTCCTTCTAATTAAGATTCCAAAGTGGGAAGAAATAGGATTAGACAGGCTAACTTCAAAATTGTGTCCTTTAAAGTGGCATGCACATAAGATAGACCTCTGATAATACTGCATATAAGAGAATATTGCTGGTAACTAACGTGTGAAGATTTGGGAAGGCTTGAAATAGCTACTGCACCTTTTAGATAAACAAAGAAGTTTTCCTGGAAAGGTTCCTCTTCATAATTTATAAATGGACAATGAGCACTCATAAAATATTCATTAAAAAAACACTTTCATTCTGAATTTAAAAAAAACCAACCTCTTTGGAAAACATTTCAGTTGATCTTATTTTGATGATGAAGACACAAGGAAAACTGAAACAGTTAAAAGATTCCGCAGGCTATAAGGAGGCGGACTTCCTCCCACAAAACTGCAATCTAATAAAATAGATCTGACATTCAAGGTTTTCCACCTATGAGGGCCAAACTATAAGGAGTTAACTGGCGAGCAATCCAGAGATGAGAAAGTCCCATGCTCTTATTTTAAATTCTAAAAAAAGAATGGTCCAGTGATGTAAACCCTTTTTTGAAGAAATTTCACCATAATTCACAGGTTTTGTGCTTCTAACTTTTCTTATGTAATTTGATTTTAAAGCAGTATTTCAAGCAGAGTCAATATTTTTATCCTCAATTGTGTACATAAGCATGTAGAAACTTTCCAGAAACTGTAAGGTACTCGATATGCATTTTCATTTCATATTTAAGCTACATACTGAAGTCCTAAACACATTGCACTCCTTATAAGGCATACTGCTGCTTGCAATGTACACTGTTGTGCTGCTTTTTGCTTCTACCCCCAGAACCAGCTCTGGCTGACTGCTGACACCTCACATTCTAACTGCAGAAACCCATTTTAGAAGACCTTATTCACATCCTTTCCTAATTCAGTTTTCCCTTGCTCCTATTTTCTTATTGCTCCAGCCGGCCTCGCTGTAGTCTGCTTTCCCTATCAGTATGAGGAAGAAAAACATATGTATTATAGATTAGTGAGATATGTACAGGAAGATCACAGTAGGACAGTGATCTAACATGTTCAAAAAGGGATAGTTTGTGTCAGTTCAGCTTACAGAAAGCATATCTCCAACAGAACCTGAAGTTATTCAAAAGGGGCTGCTGCTGTACAGTGAAGGCAGAAATTATACAAGTGGGTCATCTACACGTGTCTGAGGCAACAGGTTGTTTCAAGACTTGCACTTCACTCCTGTTTCCACTGTGCCATAGCTAATTCAATTCTTTTTGCAGAGCCTCCTGCTAAGGGTTTTCTTCCCTTCCAAATTACATTACAGATTAGAATCTCAAATTTGTCTGGAAGAAAAAACTGTATTCTGAGACAGGACTCAGTGATGAGAAACCACCCAAACACCCTAATTCACAGCTATAATAAATGAGAATTTACTATGCTGTGAAATGAGGGTGCATGCTTCTCTACGCCTCTGAAAAGAGAGAGAACATTTGTATTTTATATTGTATATAATTGGTATATATTACCAAGGGTTTTGTTCCTACATTGCCGCTCAAAAGCAGTTGTTCAAATGCTTTAATACCTCACAATGCCTGGTTTCACCCGCTGCATTCCCTGGAAAGTGACAAACCTTATAAAGGAATTGTCTTGGGGAAAAAAGCCCTCCTCCATGTATTTGCCTTTAAGTGGCTTCTGAAGACGATACCTCTAGTTGAGAAACTTCTAGCACTCACGCAGAGATGACCTGCATGAAGAACTGGCTGCCTGATTAACTATTAACTACTCTCAACAGGATTAGATAATTAAAGACATTGATGACCATTAATTAGGAGGAGGGCACCTTAATTTGTCACTTGATAGGGCCCTTTCAATGATTTATAGGTTAGGGCTACTTGCAATTGTGAAGGAGAGGGGGCAGTGAAGAGAGAGAACCCTTAAGTTACCTTATCAAGTGGCCAGCTAAAAAGGGCAGAGGGTCAAATAAGGGCCAAAGTGGTCACTTAAGGGTGAAGTCCCAAACACCAAAGCAGTGCCAAGCCACATTGACCAGCATTTGGTGATGGAGTAAAAAATATGCTAATTTATTGGTGGCAATTCTCTCTTTTTATGGTTTCAAGCAGTTAAGACAAGTGGCCTGCTTAAGAGCTTTTCATTTGAAAAGAGATTAAACAAAATGGTTTGTCAGGGATGCTTGGCTGTTTTACGTCTTTGTTAAAAAAAAAAAAAAATTGCTCAGATTGTACTGATGACTATTGCATCACCCTGAAAGCCATCTTCCATCTCTGAGCATCACTTGGTTAATAAATACACCAGCTCTAATTGCTTAATAGTCCTATGTTCATTTGCTCTTTAGCAGGATTAAAATGAAATACATCTTTTGTATAACTGCCTTCTATCAGTACTGTCTGCATAAAGGTCACAGAAAAAAGTTTAAATTTAGTAGGAAATTTACTTAAGGACATTAGTGTAAATGATACTGTGTTTAAAATGACATAAAAGAGCGAAAGGTGATTTCAGTAATGCAAAGAAAATGGTTTCTGAATACTGATAAGGACACTTATCCCCCATACTACACACAATTTTAGGCAACATTATACATTAAAATCCCTCTACTGGGGTAATAACATGTAGCTACTTTCCCACCCACTAACACAAGTAAGAGCAAGTCATTAACATTTAATTAAATATGCTTCTGACATCCTTAGAAACATGTCATGCTTTGTTATTGAAGGTTGTGGCCTACTTTCTATGTACATTTTAAACCAAAATAAAGTATTTATAGCAGACCGACTTAGTGCAGCAAATGAGACATTTTTAATTAGAAGGCATATTACAGTATTTTATAAACCCCCTCCAAACAGCAAAGCCAGGACGAAATGAATTTACATCATCTGATGCATATTTTATGGATTTCAACAAAATGAAACCTAAGAGATGGGATTAGCTCCACCTTTTGGGTTCTAAACAGCGAAACAACGTTTCTCTTACCTCGATGGTGAACTGCTTCCTTTTTAATCTAAAAGCAAGGTCCTTCGTGTCTGACACATCATAGATCAAGCTATTAAGCCGAGGAATCTGATGTACATGAACCAAACCTTGTGGAAAGAAAGAGTAAAGGAGGGGAAAAAAAATTAAGAAAACGCTGTCATCCAGATGCATAAATTAGAGTCTTACAGCAGAATTCTGTATATTTACACACACTCATCCTCCCCTTTTTAAACTGGAGCTTACTACCAGGAGCAATGAAGCAAACGGTGCGATTATGCTCAAGTAATCAAGCAGAATAAGATAAACAGAAATCCTTGTGCGAGGAAAACTAATTGCACTTTGGTACAGGAGTACAGATGTAAAGAGCCGTCTTAATACTTGTCAAAACTACAGCCGGTTTGTGTGTGATTTTCTCTTGTATTTACAGTAAGCAAATATGGCTATCACCTTGCATGCTGCCCACGGCACCACAGAATGATCTTTATTTTATTAAATGCACCAGTAAGCAGCCAGCAAAACAAGGCTTATGGGTTACTGATAACCACGGAAGCTCTAATGAGAGCTCCTTCCTTCCATGCCCTGAAAAACACTTGGAAAGAAAGTTTCTGGGGAATCCCGATTTAGGTGACACTTTTTAATTATTTTTAACCCATGTGCCACCCCAGAAGAAATACATTTTCCTCCTGCAGGAGGCTTCTGTGGCTGTTCAGATGTTTTTAGCAGTACTAGGTGCACTACAAGCTCTGCGTTCTGTCAGCTGCAGCTCAAGCTGATTTTTTCTGACAAGGACGCTGGATGGTTTTTGTGCAGCCTAATATAGTCTCTGAACAACCTGAGGGGGATTTTCTACATCTGAAAACCAGGAAAATTCTACAGGGCTTCTCAATTACTGCCTTATATTTGGTATTCATAAAGCCAGCGTCTAAAAGGAAATACTGAACATTTAGAAAAGGTACCTGACTTCAAAACGGCAGCTGTGAGAAAATCCCTGAACATTAAGCCCCTTTTTTAAAATTAGGCAAGTATTTTTTCAGGCATTTATTTATTTTATGGGAAGTTTCCTAAAATTAAAATACTTTAAAAAGCATCATATCTATGGGTACTAATTACAAAAATTCTCAATAAATGAAAAGTGTCATTACAGTTTTAAACCTTCTATCCCTGGCTCCTGTCCAGTGAATTAGAAGAATTATTTGTTAGGTTTTTGAGTACAAAATCTAATTATTACATAGAGGAACAGCAGGTATAACACAGGGTTGCTTATATACAGTACCCTAGAAATTTTATTCAGGGATCATCTAGATAATTTTGTTATTTTGTGGGTTTTAAAACATTTAAATTTGCAGGCAGCTTAATAAAATTATTAAGGAGGATTCATTAAATAATGCAATAACGTAATCAAACTTCTCCTGAGTAATGTCAAAATTTTTCATCATCTGCAGTAAATAAATACCTTAAAATATGTTCTTAGGCAAAAAGAATCCACAAAATTAAAACCATTAGAAATACCTCTTTTCAGACTGCCAAATTAAGGTTGTGCAAATCTCAAAAGCTATATATATTGGCACATAATTTGTACTAAATGGCACCAGAAATGGCTTAGCCTACATTTTTAGAGGAAACCAGGAAATAACTGCTAAAACACATATTGTCCTAAAGGATCTCTTCAGTAATGAAAAAAGGAGTATTAAATTGACAGAATTATGTTAGCATAAACAAAAGCCATATCATGATTATACAGTTGGAAAAAATAATTAGGCAAATTATTCCAGCTTTTGTTCATGGTTTCTTTTACATTCACCTTTTTTTCCAGATAATGAAATGTGCACCACTTTCACAGTCAGAAAGATTTTTCTCTGATTTATTAATTACAGCTTGTATACACACAGTGGTGTCTCAACACCGTCTTTGCTTTTTTTTCTATATACTCCATACATCCTGCTAGGGAAAACACTGCCACTGTCGTGTTTACAGCAGATTTCAGATAAGCAGTTTACTTTAGCTAAAGGTTTCCATGGAACTACAGTAATATCACAATAATAAGAGCTGTAATTTATGCACAGTCTGAGCACTGCTCTGGATCAGTTATTCACTAAAACTGTTATTCACTGCATTGGCTGCGCACAACTTCTAATATAATTTTAAAAATTTAAATAGTTCTGCTGCAACAGCTGACAAAAATGTTTGGGAAACAAAATGCAAGGTTAAGCACCATTACCCATTTTGAAGATAAAACACTTGAAAGGCTACATGATTTTTACCAACATCAGTTTCATATTTTACATGCCACATACACCCACATTCATTTCCTTAAACGTGCAAGTGCTGTAACCTATAGCTAAAAAAACAGATTATTTTTTAGACAGAGTCTGCCTAGCACATAATTCAGCAGTTTATTCACCTTAGTACAATATATGTTTTCCCATGTTCTCAGTTTAAAACTTGGCAGATCAGAAAGTATTGATTTCATGACAAGTTCAGCTCACTGGTCAGATGATTGCCAAGCCTGCCCTGCATGTGAATTCCCCAAAGCCTGCCTGGTGAGATGTACATCTGATTGAGCCATGCCTCAGTAATGCAGCTTGACAACATGCAAGGAGTTGCCATGTTTCCTTTGCAGCCTTAATGCACTTTGCTGGAAATTTCCCTAACTCAAGGCTGCTTAGGCAAGGGGAAACATTTAAGAGGTATAATTCCAAAATGAAATCAAACACTGCTTTAGAGCAGATACCCAACTGGAAGGTGAGCTGATAAGTGCCCTAGAAACACCCAGGGCAGACTTTTTGCACTGCTGAAGATGGAACTCACCATGGTAATCCTTGTACAATGGATTGGTTTCTCTCTCAGAGCCAATAAATGATTCAAGATCAACCACCATATCTGACAAGTTTGTTACACGTTCCATAATTGCTTTATTCTGTAAGACATGGAAACAAAATACACATCCAACATGATGAAAAAGTTAATTAATGTTCATAGAGCAAGTCTTGGTCTTCTCAGTGTCAAACTGTGGGGGGAAAATAGGTCATCAATACTTGGAAATTATGCTAGGAGGCTTTTTTCTTTAAAAAAAGACTTAAAGTATGTGTCTAAAGAAAACATATATTTGACAAGGATAAACCATGGAAAGGCTAACTTAGCACTGAATTAACATTTCCCTAAATCTTCACAACAAGCATTTGCTCACATCAGCAATATTTACAAGCCATGTGTTAAGCTTATCTTTCATTGATTTCTACTGTGAGTCTGATGCCCAGTTTTTGTTTGGGTTCTGAAAACCTTGGTTTTTAATACACTTAGGCATATCATCTCTAATATTTTTAGCAAGCAGAGCCCACACAATTATTCATTTTAGCTATCAGTGGAAGATGGAAAACTCAATGCTAATTTCTTAGCATTTTTCCATCTAAAAGTTTCTCCCTGCACAACATATGACTCTACAGCTTCAAGCAGCATAACCATTTCTCAATATATTTGTGATTTTTAAGTGCTGCCTTATGTCTTGTTCTACAATGTACTGTCATGTGCCTTAAATAAGCAGTTTTCCACATGGTTTTGTTTACCTAATTTTATATAGCAGAAAGAGACATTCAAAGGTCACAACAGAGATCTTCAGAGGTAAGTCAGAAAAAACGTTCTTAAATGCTTTGACGATGTCAGTATTTAATGAGGAAAAAAAAAAGAGAAATATTTCTATGATAAAAATCAAAATATTTTTTGAAGATAAGAAATAGTTACCTTAAAGGTACCTGGACAGCTGGTATAGTACTCTTGTTCTTGGTGCTTGTAGGTGCTACATTTATCAAACCTTCAGGGGTATCAAGACCAATCACCTCAAAATACCAATTACAATCATAAGGAATTAGCTCTGCAGCTCCAGATTATAGTTTTGTATTTTTTATTAATTTTATAGTGTTTTGCACATTTTGCACTTCTTTCATTAACTATATGACTGATGCTTATTCTGAAAGGTCAATTTAAATTTAAATTTAATAAATTTAAATAAATACCGGTAAACTATTTCATAATAAAAATGTATTAATTAGGAGCAGAGAGACTAAAACATCCCCAGACGTATTAGAATAGTCCATGCATTGTACTGACATTCAGGTTTATTAAAATGGTGATCAACACCCCAACTGCTCCCATGAACCCACATTTCATTAACCATAACCTTCTAGCTACAGAGAAGCTGGCAAAACAGACACCAAAGGTGAAAATCTCCTGCTTCTCTCAAAGTTCTGTTTTCTGACCTCTCCATGAAGTTGTGGCCTGTCTGGAGCAGCCCAGTCTGCTCAGATTACCAGCCCTAAATCCACAGATCCCATGGCATCTTCATACCCCCTCCCTTCCCCAACTTCTGGGCCAGATGGCATCAAATCCTGGGGAGGGGTCTCTTTTCAAAGCCTCTTGTGCACAGGCCAAGAGCATCCATCCCTGTGGAATCAGGGAATTTCCATTTTACCCACAAATCTAACCATGGATAATGATAAAGTGGTGTCATCCTACAGAATTTCCCTTCCAAGGAGTAACATGAGTCATGTGAGGTAAAAGAACACTGCCCACACACCAATCCCTACACCTTGCTATTGTGTCTGCTCCTGAAATTGTAAAACTGGCTTGCAAATAATTTTCTCTTCTAGGAAGAGAGAGACAATATACTGCATTTTAATGGAATCTTTTGGTCACATCATTCTACGAGGGCAATCACATAAAGATGGTATAAATCTAAATCCAAAGCAGTCAGTGACCTCTATAAACCCACAGACCAGAAATTGCCATATTTATCAGTTCTTCAGGAGGTTGCGGGATGCTATTTGTGTAAGTAAGAAACAGAAAACTTTTATATAAATAAATAAACACTGATGGTTCCTGGAAGCAAAGCTAAACTCCTGATCCAGAAAAAATATCCTATCCTTCAAAAAAAAACATCTGCTGTCCATTAATGATTTTGCTTGTCAGTTTTGATAACAATGGGTTACAAAAACTGGAAAGAAAGGTGCTCAACCATCAGCAGCATATCCTCATCACTGACAGTCCTGCAAATCATAAGAACAGCATCCTCCTATTTGGTTTTAATTAAAAAAAAAATAAAGATTAAAAAAAATTAAGATTCAAGTGAGGGACAGCACCTCAATATTTGCCTAGTATGTTGGATTTCAGCTCCTCCTCTCAAAGGCTTTGCTTTCTTAAATGGTGCTTTCTTTGCCCACGTTGAGTTTTTGTTTTTAAAGTGTGTCAAAATATTCCCCTGGCTTAATGCAGTGTATCTCGGGAAATATTTTGCACAGTGAATGGCCACACCAAACAGACATTTGCTTATGTGGCATTGTTGCCACAGATCTGTATCTATCATGTATTTTCTACTTTCCAGCGCTCAGCACATTAATGCCCAATCAAAGCTGACGTCAGCACACAGATAGTTGTGATGTATGGCACACTGACATAAACACACAAATCATGTTGCCCCATCTGGGCTGAAAAATTTAACAGAGCTCCAGATCTTCCTCCAGCCCCATACAAATATCCCTCCTGCTTCTGGCATAAACTTGGCAGCTCTGGAGGGGAGCCAGGACATGGTTAGGAGGGAAGCCAGGAATGGTGAGATTCAGGGAAAGAGTTTGTTGGCAGCTAGAAGAGGTATTGTTTTAAATTATACTAAAAATGAAGAGAAAATCCAACCCCAAAAAACAGTCTTGGAAAGTTTTCAGTCTTGCTAGATGTACTGCAGTTTTTCTAAATTAGTTAGTTCAGCCAAAATATAATTATTCTAACAACATGGTAGCAATCCTGTTGTGCAGGCTGGGCTGGGCATCCATTCTATATCTTACTTTGTGCTACTGTTTGAGACAGACATTTTCTTTTAAGTGCAAACTAGCAATATTTGGGTTCAACCAAAGTGTACTTTCAAAAGTTGTCAAGAAAATCCACACAACAACCTGGCTGTGGAAATGGGAACTGTACCGTGTTGAAGCAGCTTTGGGGAAGGGCCATTATGGAAAAAGATTGCTTTGTCTCACTAATTTATTTTCAGAAGGTACATCCCTTTGAGAAATTATTTGTGCACATTTAAAAATATTTATTTACAACAAAAGTTGTTTAAAATTCATCATGTTCTGCGTTTGAGTACAAAGCATGGGACTCCACCAACACAAATTCATGCATAGCCTGTGTGCTCAAACTTACTTACACACTGAAATTAATATTGTGTGTTTCTACTGGATTGAGTTCTTAATGCAGCACAATTTTATCATTACTACTATTAATCAAATCAATCTTGGTTCATCTGGATTCCATATTAGGAAAAAGAATCTGTCTTTTCTCCTCTGCTCTAATTTCTAGTTCTCCTCTGATTTCCTGTCAAAATTTTTCTAACACCCAAAATCCATCATCTCTTTTTTTGTCAGTTTCTAAAAAATTATAAACCTCACAAAACTTCTGTAATGAAAATATTTAAATTCTGAGTTCTTGCACTGCATAAGCAAAGAAAAGTCAGAGAGTGGGAATTTTTCTTAGGACAGTCTCAACTTTTCTACATAGTATATATAAACCATCTCAAAATTAAAAAGGAAAATAAGACACTCATGTTAAAGATCTGCAAGGAGATACAACTGCCACCTATATAAATACTTGAATTACATAGGTTTTTTGCATATATTTGCATTTTTATTCTGATCAGTACATTAACATTAATTTTAATATGGACTTAATACTGTATTGAAAATAAGGTATTTTAAGAGCAAATCTCTTTTCAAAGAGAAATTAGGCCTATATTTTGGTAGAGGGTTACTTCTGTATCTTTACATTCTGGTAATAGAATCCCATCAGTGGTTTTATTTTAAATAATTTAATTAAGAATTAATACATTGAATCCTACTTCAATTTCACCACCTAAAACACTACTTACAAATATTGTTTGTACTGGGAAAAACAGAGGTTAAGTATTTTGTATATCAGCAAAGTATCCAAAGAGGAATTCAGATACTCCTCCCAAGCCCAGGTAAAATTGTAATTGGAGGCAACAATCTCTGTTGTTACCAACAGGTGAATCCAGAAATCCTGACACTTCATTTGAAAGAAGGTCTCAATAATATGAATCTTAGGAAATCAATAATATGAATCTTCAGGAATCTTAAAGCAAATTTTGGTGGGTGAATTTTCAAAAAAAGCTAAAAAATGTGTTGTTTTTTTAAAAAAAATCTGTTACATTCTGACACAAAGCTGAAGTACGCTTAGCACCGCAATGGAGACAGCCACATTGAACTAAAATGAAGCAGCGGTTGGATATTCAATAAATGAAATAATCCTTGATATTTTTGAGAGATTATCACTCAATGATATAGTAATGACTTCACAATATGTAAATATTTACCACTTGTCATTACTGCTTCATCTCCAAAGGGTTTTACAGTGGAAATATAAATTCTAAAGAAACATGGCTTAAATATTTAATATATATAATATTTATTTATATATATTATTATTTATAT